>OX451405.1:2089073-2192755 GCA_949629135.1 Eremobia ochroleuca
CCGGGTTTCCTTAGCTTGAATAACCGACTTCAAGAAGGTTATGTTTCAGCGCATATTTTTATATATTGGCGATTATTGCCACAATAGTAGCAAAGTTGTAAAAAAAATATGCAAAAGCAATACATTCTTACACAAGTAACATTATTTCTGTAACAATATCTTTAGTACTGATGACAGAAAATGAAGGATATTTGTAAATATAGCTGTTAATGACCTGATAAAATAAATCTCATAATTTATATCACGTACAAAGTGTATGCCATTGGATTATGTCCTAAGACAAGACTATTGGCGCAAGGGTGATTATACATTGAAATATAATAAATTTGACGAGAATGGCAAGTCAGTTTAATTCTAGCGGATTATATGAGTATGAAAATATACTTATATTCGCTAAGATGCAAAAATATGTAAGATTTTGTTTACTTCAAAGTACAAAATAAGGCAACCATCGATCAGACATAATATAATACTAAATGAGCTAAGTATATTTGAAAGTAAATAATGCCCAATAAAGGCAACGCAAAGAACATAGTAAACATAGTGCACATTAATATAATTTTAAATACAATATTTGTATTACTTTTGGTGCCTTCCATAGATGTAAGACTGCACTAACATAATTATGTATATGAATGAATGAGAAAAAAACAAAATGGCTTCTCTACACATTGTAAGTTAACTGGATAATACAGGAGCGATAATAAAATGTATATGTATGTATTTTATTTGAATGTAAATAATATGTGGAGGAGTCGTTAATAGAATATTGAATAAACTGTAAAATAACATGTAATGTTAGAATTTAGACTGAATGAATTATAAAAATCACTTTATTGATTAAATAGTGACAAATGAATTTTGAACATGACTTTTAATCTCGAATATAAGAGAAGAATCTACACATATCCCAGTTTTATTATAATACTCTCATAGACTCGACAAACAAAATATTTAGCGTTGATAAACGTAGTTTTTGATGTCTGATTTCTTAAATATCTTCACGACTTCAATCCAGTGAAAATGCGAGTCTATAATTATTATTTTCACCTTGGACCGACTACACAACACAAGTATATGTATACAGTTTGGCCGGGACATCAACGTGCAAACTGTAACCACGAATCCAGCAGTGCTATTCTGTAAAAATTTCACAGTGAGAAGTTAGGTGAAGTGAGCGGGAAGTGAGCTCTGTCATTCCGTAATGGTAGGTATTGACCATTGAGATGGGATATTTTCTATGTCTATGGTATTGACACTATTAAGTGCACACTTCACTTATGACTTCACTGCACTGTGAGTCTTACAGAATCGACCGGCTGTACATGATTCTGAACGACGAACAATTTCAGGGCAGGAGGCGTTGAAATTTTGATTTACTGGTGCCGATTCCCTTGTTAACAAACTGAACTAAATTTAAGTTCAGTGCACCTTTTTCTTTCTATTTCAAATAAGAAAAGGATGGAAGATAAATATTAGCTTAGTCCTGTCAAATTAAGACACTCCATAGACAAGTTTAGACGTGAATAAAAAATTGTTTACTAAAAATACGTCAGGTGCTGACTAATTTGACAGGACTAAACTAATATTTATCTTCTGTCCGTTTCTTAATTAAATAGAAAGAAAAAGATGCACTGAACTTAAATTTAGTTTAGTTTTTGAACAAGGGATTCGGCGCCACTGGCACGTAAAGACAACTGTATAAATTGTACTGTTCACTGTTACTGTAAGTTCTGTGACTTAGGAAGGTATGAGATTCTTTAAATATTACAATAATAGCTAAGTATCGACGCTCCAACATAGCTGTCGATCATAAAAATAGCTATAAAATGTTCATTTCCCACGGGGTATCTTCTTTCTATACTCCGTGGTATATCCTAATATTTATTTACTATAGTATTTATTATTATAATATATTTAATAGTAGTTTAATTTATTTGTAAAGTCAATTTGACTAATTCTAGCAGAGTACCTATAGATTATTGAAATAAAATGGTAATTTTGATTAATTAATTCATTTTTTATTATTATTCCTTACAATATCTTCAAAACCACTTAAAATGAAACCCCTATATTATATTGTGGTCTGTGATAAGACAAAGACAAAGACAAAGACATTTATTCGTTGGATATGGTAGGTACAAAGTTGGTTGGTATATATGGATAAGTTCAGGACACATCCGCCGCTAATAGCGGCATACGAATATTTACAATGTGAACCTAACGTACACGTGGATATAAAAACATAACTATTCTACTTATACTCTAATAAACAATACAAAACACTTATAATATGGACATTGTACTCTAATATATTATATAAAATAAAAACACAACAATAATAACATTTCTATTATACAACTAAATAAATCTACCTTATTAAAAAATGTATATATTTATATTATTTACTTGTATTCAAAAAAATCTTTTAGCGTGTAAAAATTATTTTGGAGAAGCCAATTTTTTATTTTTTTTTGTAAAAATGAAATGGTAGCTCTCTTATTACCTTTGGAATATGGTTATAAATTTTAATGGACATAAGGTAGCTGTTTCTGTAGTGGAGAGTGCTATTACAAAATTGGTTTTTTAACTTGGTGGGGTCCCTTTTTGCAAACCTATTGTTTTCGGCTACTGTGGAGAAGAAGTGAGAGTTTTTCTTGACAAATATGGCTATTTCTAAAATGTAAGTAGAAGATAGAGTTAGAACCTTTAGCTTTTTAAAAATTGGTCTACAGCTCTCGTATGGAGGCGTCCCAGTTACTGCTCGCAAGCATTTTTTTTGCGCTATGAAAGCTCTTTGTATGTGTGATGAGTTACCCCATAGGAGTAAGCCGTACCTCAACACAGACGCTACGTAGCCGTGATAGGCGTTGAGTGCAGCTTCTTCATTCGCTGTTTTGCGTAGTTCTTTTAGTGCGTATACAAATCTGTTTATTTTTTTACATATGTTGTCAATGTGTATTCCCCAATTACAATTTTCATCTAGTGTTAGACCTAAGAACTTTATAGTATTTGAATGATTGATTGAAACTACTATAATGGTGTCGATTGTTGTTCACAAACTAAACTAAAGTTCAGTGCCTCTTTTTCTTTCTATTTGGTCAAGGAAAGGACAGAAGATAAATATTAGTTTAGTCCTGTCGAATCAAGACACTTCATAGACAAGTTTAGACGTGATTAAAAAATTGTTTACTAAAAATACGTCAGGTGCTGACTAATTTGACAGAACTAAACTAATATTTATCTTCTGTCCTTTTCTTAATGAAATAAAACGAAAAAGATGCACTGAACTTAAATTTAGTTTAGTCTGTGAACAAGGGAATCGGCGCCACTACCGATTATGAGGAATTGGGATTCCAAGTCGTCTCTCCGATATTACAGTAGCGCCACCTAGTGGTGTTAGAACAACTCGCGGAAGTCAATCTTACATAATATACTGGCTCGCAGACCGGTCTAATAGATGGTGCACTTAGAACTCAAATGTCTACGCTATTGGCGTTCCTTCATCTTCAATCTATTGTGTACTTTCATGGGCTCCATATTCTCTAGCTACTACTGGACTGAGCATATTACGTTGGCCTACCTCCACAACTCTGGCTCTCGGCCATTAATGTCGACGATAATATGATAATGTCGAAAATATGGTGATATTTATAAACTTTTTCAAAACAAAGAAAAAACAATTCCAAACAATTTACACTACATTTTATTTACAAATCTACAACTTATTTATCGGCGATGGCCACTCCAGGCACCGCCACCGCAGGCGTCGCCGCTGCAGGCGCCGCCGCTACAGGCGCTTCTATTTGCTTCGTTGTCTCCTCACCTTCCACCTTCACAATTTCTGGTTCGGGTTCTGGCATTATCCTGGTCACTTTCGAAGGTTCTTTGGGCGGCGTCCAGTCAGGGATGATCTTCTCATGGATGCGCCAGGTTCCGTAGAGGTTGGAGAGGTGTTTTTCGAAGACTATATATTCTAAGACGTCTTTGGCTACGATCTCGCTGCCGTGTAAGAGGCGGCCGAAACGATCGTACACGGCGAGTTGTTGCCGGGTGTGGAAGCGTACTGTGACCTGAGAAAGAATATTTTGTACAGGAAATACAGTGAACAGCAGTAGTTAAGACGACATGAGTAGCTTAAAATATTACCTACAATATATTATTTGCCAGTGAGCCCCAAATTAGATAGTTACCCCTTTATTTATAAACATTGTTTAAACTCAAACTCAAAGCACAGCTCCAACAGTATTTTCAAGTGTTAACCAATTAGTTGTGGTTTTGGAGCAGGACCAGCATTGAGCCAGACATTTTTATCAGCGATGTAAACCCCTAACTTATAATATTCCTGCCTGCATAGTGTGCGTTTTATACAAGACTTCAATTTTGCCTCATTCAGTTGAAGAATGTGATGAGTTATTTTGTTATAACATTTTAAACAGTACCCCATAAAAGATGACTCTAGCCAGTCTGAAACCTGGTTGAACTAATAGCTCCCTATTTCTAGTTCTATAATTATGTCTTTCCCCTCTTTTACTAAAAAGATGTAATTTTATCATTACATGATGTTTTCGTAGATATATTGACAAGGCACCCTCATAATGTTAATATCCTTAAACAGTTAGCCCTTAGAGAATCGCGCCTGCGGAGATTATATATGGCTCTGGTGGCTCTTTTCTGTAGAATAAAAATAGAATCGATGCCTGCAGCCCGTCGCCAAAGTAAAATACCGTAAGATCATGTCTTACGGTATTTTACTTTGGACTATGAAAGTAACTAAAATAGACAAGTCTTGCGGTATCTAGATCAGTAAATTGACGGATTTTTCTGACAGCATAAGCTGCCGAACTTAGCCGGCCTGCAAGAGATGTTAAATGAGGACCCCATTGTCGCCTTGAGTCGAGCGTGAATCCTAGGAAAAGTTTTATCGACGAATTCTAATTTCTCTTGGTTCAATATTATCTCACAATCACTACCCTTCACATTTGGTAAAGAAAATCTTATGCACTTCGTTTTTTTTTTTCATTTAAGTAATACTAAATTATTCGCAGTGAACCAATTTTGGAACTGACACCATTTATTTGAACTTGCTGTTGTCTATCATTTAAATAAGAACTAACTAAACTGAGCGCAAGTTTTCCAAGTCCATGCTCAAGTTTCAAAAGCAAGGTTTCGTGATCGACGCAATCAAATACCTTGGAGAGGTCAAAAAAGATTCCTATGGCGTCTTGGGCCTCTTCCCACGCGTTAAAAATGTGTTTTAATAAGGTTACATCAGCGTCGGTCGTACAAGGTTCTTTGGTGAAACCATACTGTCGATATGTTGAAAGTTAACAATTGCATACTAAAATAAACAATTGCATTAATTTAAACATTACAGTAAAAGTCACATGATCAATTCTTGGAAGATGTGATTGTAGATGCTTTGCAATAACCAGATATGAAAGCAACTATGGAGTTTCTTGCCCATTCTTCTCCTCTAGGAAACTACCTTTTGGAAGGGGCAACTAGAAATAATTCTATTTTCTTGTAAATGTTGTGCCATTCAATGGCCTTGATATTCCTAAACTTGGACTGAAAAGTTACTATTTCTGAAACTCAGAACTTTAGCACATTTTATGCTATTTTTCACAAACTTATAAGGATAATAAATTATGACTTTCTGTCCATAACTTCCTAGTAGCTCTTAGCCTTGTTATAGAAAGTAATCAAAATCAAAAGTCATTTATTCAAACTAGGCTCAGAATCAGCACTTTTTGAATGTCAAGATTCTATAAGAGAGTCCCCCAAAAAGCCTGCCCTTCACCATTTCCTAGTACATTAGCTGTGAAGAAATCGCGCAATAAACTCTCCAGCAGCAGTTGTCTGTACAGTTAGAAGAATTTGATTCTATACAACAATCACAAACAAACCTGTCCAAATATATTTTCTTTGCTAACAACATCAGTGCACCGCGCATGCACCACCCTTGGGGGCTCCAGTGACTCCAAGAACTTCCACCTGATAGTCTTCTGACTACTGTTATGCCTAAACTCAGGATACGCTTTCTCCGACACATACAACCTGAGAGCCCTCTTATCGTTATTAGCTAAACTTTCATGGGCCTTGATGTAAGTATCCTGAGCTTGCAATACAAATTCCTTCTGGTCAAATTCTTCTTCATACGACTTGATCTTGCGAATTGCCATCATGGATTTGGATTTCTTTTCGAGAAGCTGTACAGCTTGCTTGGCACGGGTTGTGGAAACCAATGAGGCTTTGCCGTCTCCTTCTGGTGGGACATATGGCTCGAAGACACCACCTGCAGTAAGAGATTTTATGTTTGAGAATTTTGAAGATTTACATTTTAAATTTTAATTTTAACTGATCTAATAGATGAATGCTTATGAGAGGTTCACATCCATAATACAAATGGTGGGGATATTCAGAACATCGGATTTAGCAGTCCAACACCTTATTGGTACTAATATCACTGTTTGAAATAAAAATAAAAAAAAAACTTAAAAGACATGTTGCATTGACCCCAATTAAATTGGGATATAGGCAGGAGAGTGATGTATAATAAAAAAAAAAAACTATGAAATCATTATCTACTTATATCACATTAGATATCTAGATGTAAAGTATTAACAACTTCGCTGCAGGCTGAAATTTCTGGTGTTATTCATATCGCCAAAATATTTTAAAGTCTGTATTAGGTGCTATATTGCCAGATATGATAAAATTAGCATAAAACTATACATAATAATTATATTTTGAATGGAATCGATAAAGAAAAAAAATCCACATGTATGCTGGCCTGGCACAGGGATTGGCAATTTCGATCCCTGTGCCAGTCCCGCACATACGCGGAGCTATCTATTTCAACTTATATTAATGTTTATTCGTGTAAAAATCACAAATTTCTTTATTTCTGCAGACTGGCCTATAGAAATTCAATAGACGTAGGCCTCCGCGCGCGACCCCGCACCCCGCACATATGCGGGGTTGGTTAAATGTTTCTAATAATAATAAACTTGTATTGTTTTAAGTATACTGATTCACACGAACCTGTAGCAGAAATATAGAAGGGACGCTCCATCCAAGGCCTTGGTGGCAAAATCCCCCTTTCCTTCATCTTCTGCCTGATTCTCTCCGGACTCAGCGCATTAACATCTTCATTGGGTTTGGGCAGTTCTACCTCAAGGTACTTTTGGGCCCTCAACTTTTTGAATTTTGGGATATAATGCTTTGATGTAGTGGTACGAGCTGGCTGTGTGAAAATTACAGGAGCTATGCGTAGCGCACCTATCTGGAAATTGTAATGTAGTTTGTGTATTTAATTTATATTTATTTATATTGTAGAACCTAAAAATGATTGAGAAACACAGACCTTTGATATAAGAGAGTTCGCCATGGTAACTGTTATACAGCTGCCGTTGTTCACTATGTAAGCAATAGCAATTTTTCGTTCAATATTTAGAATTTTTATACATTTCTGTAGCAAGATCCTGATTCATTCAGTAGTTTTTTTCAGAGATAACCTAAAATAAAATCAAAATAATGTCGGACCGCGGACGGCACCACAGTCGTCCACAGATAAGTAAATGTAAATTTGGTCTAAGAAAAATATGTTCAGATTATTTTTTATTGATTATTGAGGAATAATTAAAAACATTTGCTAACTAAATAAATCTGTTATGAAAGTTGTACTAAAATAATTATCTACAGTATTTATTTTTCATGAAAAGTCAGTTCATATAAATTCCTATGCCGGCGCAGGTGAAATGTTTATAACAAAAAATGTCTATGGTGTTTTGTTTTTCTGCCATTTTTAGTCAAATACTTTTCATTCACATCGTGATTTTTTAATAAAGTGATACAAAATTTATCAAATTTATTGTGTCGTCTTTTAAAATATTTTTATTCTTATTAAACTTTAGATTGTGCTGATATATATCAATATTGTAAATTTTTATTAGTTTTTCTTTTGAAGCATTTCTGTCTCCTATGAGCCTAATACGTGCTTTGTACTCATATTTTACGTAAAGATAAGTCAATTTCAAAAAAAATCCTTATCGTTTCGTTTCAAAGACATCTACAGAATAAACTAGAAAGGAAAACACTCGAACAAATTTGAATCGATCGTCGCGACTGAACCGGACATCCGGCGACTCCATAGTCCATACACGTTGTCTCTAGCACAGGGGAATAGAGATCGCGCAGCGTTTCTTTCTTTTCTGAACAGGCGCAGTCCTAGAGAACTCGCAAAAGGAGTAAAAGGCTCCTACATAACCTGTCACTACGTAAGTATCAGTGCACATACTACTTTATAGCGTGTCGTTGCTTTGTTCGCTATTGAAAATCGTGAATCTTTACTCTCGTTTGGAGTCCTTGCTGAGTCATAGCCAGGTGATCTCGTTATCACTCAGGTTGTGGAATATTCCTTTTGGACTTGTTCAGCACTCCCGTCAATCTTAGAAGTAAGTGGATCGCGTTTGGACGCCATAACAGTAGGACGAAGGGTCGCCTGAAGTTGCGTGGCGCACCGCGGGCGATGACCTTATAACGGAATGGACCTTTATTAATTGCCACGTGTTTTTCTTTTCAGCAATATATTGTATGAGTCAGAAGGTAGAAAAACCAGTATTATCGGGTCAACGGATCAAGACCAGAAAAAGAGGTAATATATTTTTTATTGCTTATTTTTACTTAGATTTTGGACGCTTGCCCAGATTCTTCCTTGCTTGCGAGGCCGGTTTACTTGTTCAAAGTTGGCTAATCTCGTCTCAAGTGATCCGCACACGTTTCTTGAAGACGCGAGCTTGTGTGGTATAAACATCGGGTCGTTAAATTAATAACGTTTGGCTTGACCGTGACACTGTCCTACACAATATTTTTAGCCATGTTTCTTTGTAGAATATTGTTGGTAATCATAGGGGATGTCGGTAACATGTATTACAATTTGTTTCTCTAACAACTACCTACTTAAGTCTTCAATTTTCCAACTTCATCAATATTATTTTTTGATAAAATTGAATGTACCAAGGTAGGTACTTGTTTCACGTTATTGTTAAATTTGTCTTTTCACAGATAAGTTACTGTGGTAAAGTCTAAAACATTCCTGTTTATAATTGCATCATAAAATAATCAATACTTCTGCAATTTATTTTGCTATGCAATAGTAACAAACAAATTTCATGTGTGTTGTAAATATTTTTCTCTTCTTATCTTGACAAAGCCATCTTCCTTCAGTTCTAATATTTTTTTCATTAAACCTTTTTTATCCAACATAATACAACAAATAAACAACTTCACCATAATCTCATGTCAAAATCCCAGCGATACCTCAATCTATGGTACAAACCTATAAGTTTTCTTTCTGTCATTGACAATTGTTGTATTCAGCCTACAAGCCGTTGAATCATCTGACCTCAATTGAAATTCAATTGACTTTCTCTTGGCCATTTCAAACTGTAAAGTTTTAATTGATGTTATGCTTTTTACTTCAAAATTATATGTCATGTTTGGATTCTGTTCTATTTACATATTAATTATTGTAATGTCCATACCAGTGACCAGTGGTATTTCTGAAGACAGTATTTCCTACTCATTCTTGCACATATAGTTTACATATTCAAATAATTATTTTAAAAAAATCCTAAGCCCGCATAGTGAATTATGGCCTACACCATTATCCCAGCAGTGGGAACATTAGGTATATGCTGATTATGCTATTAAAAAAAAGACATTAATAATATCTTTTTCATCCTACTTTGTCAACCTTGACTTCATTTATCAGCTTACCAAGGTTCTGGCTTCATCCTTTATGCCACTACAAAGCACAATAAATCTCAAGAGATCTGACCTCATTTATTTTACTCTCTCTGGGTAATTCTATGTTGTCTTTGACAAAGGACTTGATTTCTTTTGGAATGCTGCAACATGAGTTCAATAATCTTTTGACAATCAAACATTCATTCCTAATAATTAATTTATGCTTGTAAATTGATCGATTTTGTTTATTAAATAACACTCTTAAATACTATAGGGAAGTAGGTACTTAATTAGTTGTTTACAAGATACAAACACTTACATTTAAAACATTTATAATGAGCCAAGTTTTATTTACCTTATTAAAATCTGAAGGTTGTTCATCCCACTGAGAAATACACATCTTTTATATAATGTGAATCCTTCCTTTTATTACAAAGTCATTTTCATTGTAATAAAAATGTCAGAGATGTGACGCAAATACCTAATTTGCTGACCAGTACAATTGTTATAACTGGCCCTTGTTACAAATACAGCTTGGACTTTGTACTGGACAATAACCTCAATGGCTACATTGCTGATCTGACATACCTATGTATTTTATTTAATAAATTAATTGTTATTTTAACCTCAAACATGACTGACAAGTTCGAATGCGTTTTTATCGGAGTGGTTCTACCATGGTCTTATGTTGTTCTGGCACCATGTAATAGTTTTAATTTTCAGGGACAAGAGTGTCCTTTCATGGATACCAAACTACTCATCTCCCAAATTTTTATTAAAATCGTGATTTTTTTGGCCATGAGAATGCAAATATTCCCGATCAGTAACACCTTGTCGTCAACACTGTTGACGATCGGTAAAAAAGTGTTGACAAGGTGTTCCTGATCGGCAATATTCGCGAGAAAGGTTTTGAAGACTGTATACAATTTTGCTCGTCAACCTGAACTAGTTCCAATTGAATTAGATATATTGGCAATCTATTAGAGCACCATGTATAAAATAAAATCAACAGAAAAATAACACGTGCCCCTTTACCATCCTGCATTCGCGCTATAAAATCCTCAGAATAGTCGCCTAACCCGCCACGCCATGTTGTGAAACTGCCTTGGCCCATCCATCCAACTTAAATGGGCCATGTGCATGTTTAGGATTGATTTCTTATCTTTTGTTTATTATTGTTTTTATCGTCCAAGTACAAAAGTAGTTTCTACCTACTTAATGTTGAACTGAATTTTGAACTGCGTGTTCAGTAGTCAGTTTTGGCTATTTTATCCTCGTTGAACTTGAAATGAACATACCTATCTACTGCCAAAAGAAAAAAACAAAAAAAAAAACACTACTTACCGTGTCAACGAATGCTATAAAAATGTGTTCAATTAAACTATAATTAATAAGGTTTTACCTATCCTAGAGTCAAGGGACCGAGCCAGTCCAAATGAGGCCAACCGCTATATACACTGCAGGCCAAAAGTTTAAGACCACCTTAATTAAAGAAGGAAAATAAAATAAAACTCCAATAAAATATTAAAAGTTTAATTAACCTGTTTAATCATCTAATAAAACACTGATTGATAAACAATATACTTTAAAAGCGTAAAGAAATATTAACAGTCCATGCCAAAAAAGGCTATAGTTAGCTAAACTGATTTTTCGTCAAAAAATCCTCCTTTACATTCTATGACTTTTTTCACAAGTCTCAGCATACGGGCAATCAATTTGTTGATGGTGTCTTGTGATATATTGCTCCAACTTTCGCATAAAGCATACCACATTTCTTCTTGCGAGGATGGGCCACGATTACGGACATTCCTATCAAGCTCTTCCCACAAAAGTTCAATGGGATTGAGATCCGGGCTCTGAGGAGGCCAAACCATGTTTTTTAACACCCCTTGTGCCTCTTTCTCTTCTAAATATCCTCTGCATAATGTTGAGCTATGTTTTAGATCATTATCTTGTTGGAAAATGAATCTATCTCCAATTAATCGCAACCCGGAAGGAACGGCATTTTGTTCTAAATTTTTTTGTACTGTTCCTTTTTTCAAAATTCCTTCAATTTTGATCAAATCGCCAGTTCCTTGGTTAGAGAAGCAACCCCAGACCATAATTGAGCCACCACCGTGCTTGATTGTTGGGACTACACAGTCTGGCATCATCTTTTCTTGGGTAATGCGTCGAACGTAAATTCTTCGTTTTGAACCGAATAGTTCAAACTTGGATTTATCGGTCCAAAGAACTTTTTTTAAAATCCTCTTCAGTCCAATCTCGATGGGCAAGAGCCCCCTGCATCCGTTTTTTCTTATTTTGTGGCCTTAGCAGAGGTTTTCGAACGGCGACGCGACCATACAATTTTGCATCTCTCAGTTGCCGTTTTACTGTAATCAATGATAAAGGTTTAACTCGGGTTTTGTTTACTTCAACGCGGATTTCTGGTGCTGTTAAGCGTCTATTTCGCTTGCTGGTAACAACAATGAAATTATCTTCACTAGACGTGGTAGCTCTCGGCCTTCCCGAGCGTGGACGATCTTCAAAACTGCTTGTCTCCCTGTATCGAGTTATTGTGCCATGAACACAAGTCTTCGATAACTTCAGTTGTGAAGCAATCTCACGTTCGGATTTCCCTTCATTATGTAAAACAACGATGGCAGAATGCACTTCACTGCTAATTTCGCGTGCTTTTCCCATTTTAAGACGTCTTCACTGTAGAAGCCACAAGTTTAGACTAATTGAGATTGTTTGTGAACAAACCCAAGTAAACTCAGGTAATAATAACGTGTCAGTCGGAAACACGTGTTTTCAGAAGCTAAATAATCCTAATTATTGACCAACGCGAAACGCGAAGGAGGATATAGAACGCTACGATATTCTACCTTTTTCGTCTAATTTTTTGGCATCCTTCGCGCATCGCTGAGTTCGACCTTTCTAGAAAGAACCTTCTGCGCTTTACTTTTAAAGGTCGGGAATGCTATAAACATTTGCCATTCACCGTTGTTACATAACTTCTTCGCTTTGCATCCATACAAGGTTGCATTTTGATTATTTACCAACATCCTTTGAGTTATTCCTGTGAGTTATTTTTGTTGTCGAGCATACGAATTATTTTCCACACATCTGAAGCAATGGGCTTTAATGTATTTTCAAACGATTCACAGGTTGCTGGGTGTATTGAATAGTTATTTCTAAGTCAATTTCAAATGCCCCGACCAGATTTCTGCCTTCGTAGATTATGTAACACGTCCCGATCCTCCCAAGTCTATCCCAAACTCCCAAATAGGTAAAGGTTGGGAATGTTCTGCAATCGGCCTCCGTTCCTAACCATACGCGGTTGGAACAGTAACGTGGTGACGTCAATCGTTGCATTGGACATAAATACCACTGTCCGAGGGCAGAATGCCACTGATTCCATATCGATTAAAAATTCAAATAAGCTCCACTTAGCTGGCATCGAATGAATTCGGTTTCCGATAGATTTTATCTTTAACCTTTAACCCGTCGTGTCGCACATGAGATGTGCTTTATCAGATATCGTGGGGCCGAAATAGTTTTGTCACGTATCTACTTCCAAATAAGTGTTCTTTTGATAGTTCTATTTTATTCTGAATCTAGTCGAATGGTGATAATTAAATGAGCAAGTATCGACCGTTTTCTTTTAAAGTCAAGATCAGTAGTCGTAGGTCATACGACAAATCGATTGAACTTAGCGACCAAGCTGCATCGACGAACCCATAGAACTTCTGAATCGAAGTTACTAGTATTACACCCAGTTTACAGAAGCTTGTCGCCACAAAAAAATAACGTAACAACGCCGTCAAATCTCAGAACTTCTGTGTTTGATTGACTGAAATATCAACAGCCATGTCAATCCTGACATTGAATTTCACAATAGACTTAATTCAATAGGCTTCCAGAAAACTTCGAAATCTATCGTTTTTATTTTCTTCTAGATTCTTGTAAATATAAATAAGTATCAAAACTCATCAACAGTCGCGACACAATTTTGAATAAATATTGCTTGTGGCCACCTTCAACTCAGAATAATGAGCTGTAGATTAATCTAAAATTTTTCTGTTTACATCAAATACATACATTTTCCTGGTTGTTTTTCGATTGATTTCGTCTCATCCGTGTACTCGTTGGCAGGCAGACAGTGCCTGCCAACGAGTACACGGATGAGGGACCTTCATTACGTAAAGTTTGAGAAAATTGGCTTATTATAGTAGTGAGGCTTTTGTATCCGATTCTTTGGCTCATTAATCGTCCTTCACAGTATTAAACTGAGGTGTTGGTTTGCTCAATGTTAACGGAGAATCTTCTTAACAAGTAAATTAATTTTTTTATAGAATCCAACTTGAATGTAAACAAGTGATCATAAATTTAGAGAGCGAGACTTACTAAAGACCTTAGGAAGGCCCTTATGCCCTAAGTGTTGCCTTTTCTTGAACCAGCTAGAGTAATTGCACTAGGGTTTTGTTGTCCTCGGCAACCCCACCTGTCCTGAAGCACCCATTTCGTGACATATTCCAATCTTTCTTTCCACCTTATGCTTACAAAATATGACCCGCCCTGACGGATTATTGTTATATTAGCGATCCCTACTTCAAACTTATCGTAATACCATTCGATCTGACCCGTATACTGCTCTTTAATTTACTAACAGTGCACATAAAACACCATTCCATCATCCTAAGTGATATTATAGGCTAGTGAAGTGCCATTAGCTAATCACTCGAATCGCCCGCTCCGTAACTCCCGTAATATTCCACTGGTGCTAACAACATGTAACGGTATTTTTTTACACTAGCGGTACTTGCATCGAGTAGTCTGTTGCGCGCTTATAAGGAAGCATCACAACTGTTTTGCAACGAGCTTTCTTTGATTTTGTAATGTTGTAATCTTTGCCTTTATAAACAGCCCCGTTTTTGGTCACAAGCGCATTTCATTACTAAGCGAGGTCCTTCGGGGTAGTTGCGTAACACTATCAGTAGCAATGTGTTTCATTTTGACAGTTTAGTAACATTCATTGCGGTATTTACGTTGTTCAGCAGACACATTTTTCGAACATATGACGTAACGGCCTAGCAATATAATTCAAAGTGATTCAAGATTGAGATTGATAGTGTTTTACGCAATTAGGGTGCTGGGTTTGCGATCCCAACTACCCGCGTTTTTTGGATTATCCATTAGGAACTCCTCAGTAGTACTAGCATCCAGAAATCTTGGGTTTTTTTGTCCAATTAATGGACTCGCCATTCGTATTTCTGCCAAATGTTTCGAATACATGCGAGATGTTATGGTGTTACCGGTTGGGCAATACTGGTTGACCTTGTTTCCACCAAAGGTTTGTTCACACCAAATTCGCAAACACGTGCTCTGGCATTTTACCATCTTATTACTTTGAAGAAGTAAAGTATCATGTATCGCCAGAATTATTTGTTGTTCAGCAGTTTGTTGTTTGCTATATAGTTGGTAAAAATGAATTAAATTTAAAATTTATATTCTTCGTTCGTCGGATGCTACGTGATCTCACAAAACCTTTGATGTGAATCGTCCTTTAATAAATATCGCTAAAACTTAAATTGCATCTGTTTGGGGTGTGAGCAGTTTCCGAGATTACAATCTCAAAAGTTAAGGTGACAGATTTTTCCAGGAAGACATCTATTCGGTATAATATAATGTATATATTATATTCCTTTTTTTTTCCTTGCCATTGCCATTTTGTTTATTTATTTATTTTTTCAAATCGGGAAATGCTACTAAATATTGTTTTTAAATAGGTATGTACCTATCTTATTCAATGCTTTACGAACTATTTATCAACTCTTATCACAAGACAAACAAACAGAAGGATGTACTTAAAAAAAATCAATGTCACGAAATTTAGTTTTTTTTAGCTCTAGTAACATTTGCAGATCTTATTATTGGTTGCACAAGCGAGATGGGTATTCCGGTATGATCCGGATGTACAAATAAAAATGTATAAGTAAAAGATTACAAATAAATAGTTTCCGTCTCGACGAATCCTGTTGCTTTGTCCGCGTTACTCAAAGCTGAGGCGGAAATCAAACTTGTTTCCAAAAAGGAAAACGGTTTCGCCGCCATTTTGGAGTTCTCTTCTTTAAATGGCGTCTCCTAAAATTCAATTATAGAACAAAAAATATATTTACATAATTTAAAAAGCTAAAACAGTCTTAAAAAAATAATATGTACAGACGCCAGCACATCAAACTACTACAAACTGTCAGATTTCTTTAACCCGGCGGCACTCGCTACTGGGTAAAAAATACCACAGAGTACAACTACACTAGCACTGTCGATTTATAATTTTTGATCTCAATTTTACGTGATACCTAAGAAAAAAATTTTTTGTTGATTTTTCTAAGACTGAAGAATTTTTGTTTTTAATTTTGCGTTCTTTTTTAAGATAAGCTATAATTTGAAATAAATAATAATTCAAACTTTCAATTTTCTTTTATTTATTAGACATTAGTATTGATAAACTAAATACGCCATTAAAGTCTGTAAAGCTAACTTATTTTCCAAGATAATGTCATTTAAATCATGTGGTATTTTTTACCCGGTAGCGAGTATTCGTGCATGTAAACACCTAGCGAGTACCGCCGGGTTAATAGATTTTCAACTTTATCGCTAAAGCATAAGGTTCAAAGTTGATTGGGAAAATCTGACAGTTTCGGGTAGCTTGATGTGCTGGCGTCTATACAAGTAGGTATATTAAAATGAGGGGAAATAATCAAAGGGCATCAAAAAATTCGTCCGCATCACTGTCAGTAGGAAACGTGCCCAAAAAACTGGCAGCATTGCTACGTTGTATGGCAATGCTGATTCTTTGGCCAAAAAATAGGTCACCTCTGGTCACGTGAAGAATCAACCAAACGCTTGGCGCAAGGGTGTCGAAACGCGTTGCATCCCACACCATAGGCCTATCTACCTAGAATAATTAAAAGATAAGAAGAGGTACAATTATTTTAGATTACATAAAAACACGTGCTAATGAATACATAACAACACGTGACATTGGCATTGGTCAGTCTTATATAACTTAAAAAGATAGCTGAAGACGAGGCCAAACTTGTTTTTATCAAGACAGCTAAACATCTTTTGGCTCTAGAATATATTGTGATAATAAACACTTTTCCTAAAACAAAAACTTTTCAGTCTACAGCTCGACCCAAAAAATAATTACCGTCGACATTCACCTTTTTGTCAGTTTTGCAACTTATGCCCAAGAACGACGAAAAAACTCAATCTAATTTTATTTAATTTAATAATGTATAATCTTACGACATCAAAATTTTATTTTTCTCAACACTATAAAACAATGTGCATTGTCTTACCGACAAGCAAAACGACCTTCACTTCTATATAATTGAGGATTTCTCGCCTACATGTTAAAATACAGTAATATTTTCTGCCAAAATTCACAATTGCTCTAATTTTGGCACGTTACTTCGCCTTCCTTAAATGTTTACGTAATAAAATTTCCTTTTTTTGTTACGTTTACGTGGGAAGAAAGGAAACATGTTTATTTAGTTTTAAATAGTACGGCTGAAACTTGTTTTGTTTCTCAGTCTAACTAAGAAATCATTTGCGATTTACATCGTCGCAAAACAATTTAACTTATGTAACCATCTTGAACTTTATGGACATTTTATTAGACAAAGATATTACGTACAAGGGATTTAATAAAGATAAGTTATCTACTGTCTTCATTAGAAGATAATGGATAATTAATTAAAATATAACCAAGCAAACTCCATTGACCCTTCTGTCTGTAACCATATTAGTTGATAACTGATTTATAATATGAAGTGAAAGTTATGCATTCGACCTTATGATAACCTCACCTCGAGAACTGCTGATCCCACGAGTATAATAAATCAGTCGACTTTAGAAAGTCCGCCTATCCCTTTTTATGTCTATCTATGACTCTATGATTGAGTGGGTGTAGCACTGTAGCCCTTTGACCTATGACTGTTTTTTGGGAATCTTATCATTTCGTGGTTTGAAAATTTAGTTGAGTGGGTGGGTGAATATTGTAAAACAGTGAATAATCAGCCTAACATGTTTTTTTTTTTACTTAGGGCTGATTTTTCCAAAGCCAGATAATTTTATCCGAGGAATAATTTTGAATTTTTGACAGTTTTGCCATACAAAATCACGCCAATCTTATACCTCGAATAAAAAATACCTTTCGATTGAAAAATTAGCCCTAAATGTACTGTTTTGAAAGGAAATTCAATCTTTGAATAGAATTACGGATGAACTCTCTTATAATATGAGTAGGAAAATGTTTTAAGAATCTGTATTCTGGAAACATATCAACATTATCATATAACACATCTCGGGCGCTATTTTTTTGCTCTATTTTAGGCAGTTTTACAGTTGGTTATATTGTTACAATTCTTTTAAAATGTACAAAGATAACACAAAGCTTACAATTACTTCCTGAAACTCCACCCACGGTTAGTAACAAGTATTTTAAAAGAAAAAAAGTAATCAGCAAGCCAGCCAAAGACCTGCTATCGTAGCCACACAAAAGTAGGTCGCCGAGATAAGTTGAAATCCAACTAGTCTTGACAAATACTGGAATGAATTACAAGTACAAAGTTACAGTGCGATAAGTTTCGAGTCTTAGACTCTTAGTGCATACGGCCAAATTTCTAGAATCAAGCTAGGATAGGTGAGTTAGGATCATTTTCTGGGTCGCGAGATGGTTTTGTCTAATTATCTTGGTTTTTAATCGATCTTATTTTTTGCTGGCATCCATTTTGAAACACGTTGCTAATATGTTTTTGGGACAGTAGTCATTGTATACTAGACATTACTCAATTCCATTCAATTTTCAGCTTTGTTTTAGAGACAATGTGGTTTTATTCGGCGCAGCATTCTAAAATGGACAAGGGCAGACAAAAACTTGGCTTAGGACATTCATATGCTGGATATTTCTAAAAACACAAAATCTATACCTATGTAACTACCGTATTAGGATGATACGGTGTGTGTTTAATGTTACTGTATTTAATTCAATAGTTATCAAGGCTAGCCTTTTCCGAATTGGGGTCGCCTTCCAAGCTAACGTCATTTTAGTTTTGTTACTTGCCATTTAAGTTTATCAGTTCCAATACGCCCTGAAGTTGCTGAATACATATTTTGTTCCTTCAATAAAATTTATTTCATTGTTTAACTTTAGAGGACGAGTCTTCTGATTATCAGTTTGATATTGCTTTAGGGTAAAAAAAAAACAAGTCGTAATTCTGTTCCAGAATGGTTAGCAAATCAAATCTGGCTAATCAAGCCTAGCTGAATTCTAAGTTTGAAAAAATAAAACTTAGAAACCAGTGAGAATTCTACCATTTTTTAACATAATTTTAGTCTAGTTAAATGTAAAATAAAACACATTCACATGATGAAAAACATGGCTAGAGTCCTGAAAACAAATGTTGAGAAACCCTTTCTCGTTCAATTATTTCTGACAAAACATCGAAAACCACCACCGATCATTTCATCATTCACTTCCTCTAAATCTCTCCCTGTCTTCCATTCCAGATGAGAAAGAGAAGTACGATCCGAACGGATTCCGCGACGCGCTCGTGCAAGGACTGGAGCGCGCCGGCGGTGACCTTGACGCGGCGTACAAATTCTTAGACGCGGCGGGCTCGAAACTCGACTACCGGCGGTATGGCGAGGTCATATTCGACGTGCTCATCGCTGGGGGGCTGCTGCGTGAGTACCAGGCTTTTAATATTATAGTCTATAAATGATGTTCTGAATGGTGAAGGAGTAGACAAAAAACGCAACTAAAGAGAGTGGCTGATTACAATTTGTCTCGGCATAATCTTCGTTTCCATCAGTGCTGGACGCCTGAAACTGTTTAGGCAGACCCTACAAAAATTTGATGTATATTAATATAAAGGAAGAGACTAAGGTTGCACTATGTATGATATGCCTGGTTTCTGATTTTGAATACAATATTTACCAAAAAGTCCTCTTCAAGAAAGTCTACTCTACCACCAACAACCAATCTAAAATGATGAAACACTTGGCTAGAGTCCTGAACATAACTGTTGACAAAACCTGTTCGTTCGTTTTTACCTGACCATCTACCTACCACCCTCTACCACCTACCATTTACAACCGCTGTTTGCTAACGAGCCTGTTTATCTGCCAGTCCCCGGCGGTTCGGTGTCGATGGACGGCGAATCACCGAAAACGAACACCTGTATCTTCAACGCGAACGAAGACATGGAGTCCATGCGAATCTTTGAACAGGTATGATGTTTATTTTTTTATGGTATTTCAGAATAGAAGTAGAAATTTTTGTATAAACGGAGGTCTTGGCACCCAGATGTCGTACCCGACGATTGGTTAACTACACAGTAGTTAAGCTGCTTCGCTTACAGGGGAAGTTAAAGATTGCGTAAATTCAATCCAAGACAGTTTTTGAGGTTTTAGATTTTTCAGCGGCAAAACGAGATAGAATAATAGACGGAAATGTGGATAAAATTGTTATCAATTTAACCATAGAATTAATAAATAAACTTTTGAAAACCAAGAGTATATTGTATCAAGCCATTTTCAAATAACAGAACACCTTATAAGTTTACAGTAAATACTTTATGGCGGCGAAAAAGTATCTCTATTACGTACGTAAATCTATTTACATGATGAAAAACATGGCTAGAGTCCTGAAAATAAGTGTTGAGAAACCCCTTCTCGTTCAATTATCTCTGACACAAGATTGATTCCTCACATTAGCGCATACTTTTCACACACCCCCACTAACACATTAAGTACTTGTTCACAGGTATTTGTGAAGCTGATGAGACGGTACAAATACTTGGAAAAGATGTTTGAGGAAGAGATGAAAAAGGTAAGGCTTACATGATATTTAATTAGAGTAAACAAGATAAATTTAAAGTAAAAGAAGAATGATAATCTTCAAATCACCCCATGTTTTATGAGTCCTAGACAAACAGATACAGCTTAAAAATGTCGCAAATAAAGCAGGTAATCAACATTGCGACATTATAGTCGTAATAGTATTTATGTTCTTTGGACTAAATAAATAACATGAAACTGATATTTTTGGTAATAGTCAAAACTTGGCACCAAGCCAATTAAGTTTCAGCATCACTACAATACCCAAACATTACTGTCAGGTTCAATCGATTTGGTAAACTTCGACAGTTTATCCACTGCGATTATGCTGCTATTTGTATGTACCGGGCGTACCGCTGTCAAACGAAACTGCTTACTCATTTCCTATAATTATTTCGCTACTTTTTATCATGATACGCTTATGTCGTCAGCCCAGCTTTTTCTTAGTTATAAGACTTGAATTAAATATAAAAGCTTATTTGTGTTAAAGAACAAGTGGCGACACATGTACCTAGCACAAGTCCTGGTAATAGAATACTATAATCATTAGCCAGATATGGTGATATATATAAAAATTTAGTACAGGGTCCGATAGAAGTCTGTGCTGCCGATTCACTTGTTCACAAACTAAACTAAATTTAAGTTCAGTGCATATTTTTCTTTCTATTTCATTAAGAAAAGGACAGAAGATAAATATTAGTTTAGTCCTGTCAAATTAATCAGCGCCTGACACTACTCCATATAAGTTTAGACGTGATTAAAAACTTGCCTACTAAAATTACGTCAATTTACGTGAGGCGCTGATTAATTTGACAGGACTAAACTAAAATTTATCTTCTGTCCTTTTCTTAATGAAATAGAAATAAAACAATGCACTAAATATAAATTTAGTTTAGTTTGTGTACAACAGAATCGGCACCATTGTAAAACAGCGACTGCCATCCGACCCTCAGCCTGTGCAAAAAGGAACAATATCTACAATTTTGTTTGTTATTTCAGGTGCTTGTGTACCTCAAGGGTTTCGAGCCGCTACAGCGTATCAAACTCGCTCGTATGACCGCACTATGGATCGGTACGTACCTAATTATAATATTTTTTTTTACAATTCTATAACCACACCATCGACCATTACTCGAGATGGTGGTGCTGATAAACGTGTGCCTATCATAAAAAAAAAATATTATATTCAAATAAACTATATAAAATCAGCTTTCTTCTAGGTATTGTAAAGGTACAAAATCTCGACATAGCTCGCTAGCGCCATCTAAAATAAAAAAAATATCGGACAACTTTTTTATTACCATAACGCGTGTCATCAAAACGAATCATCAAACCATACGCCTATTTCACCATACAACCAGGCGCTCCTATAGCCTTGCTCAAAACTTGACACATGCTATGCACGTGTCTGCGAGTTCGATCCCGGGCTACACCGAGCTCTTTTAGTAATAACAATAATTTATAAGAGTCTAGTCTAGAGTATAATATGCACACGATTAGAGCCATGTAACGTGAACTGCGTTGCGCGGTGTCGAAGTTGTGCTATAGAAAAGTACGGCCATCACTGGAACATGCTCATTGCATGGGCTGTATGTGGCTGCACGACATTTTTATTTTTTGTAAATATGTACTTATAAACTTATTTGGCGGGTACACACGAAACATTTTCGGTGAGATTTGGAGCAACTTGTTGAAATACACTTGCCAGTAGGAGAAAATTAATTTCGTCGAGTTTTTTAGGTTAAATTGTATAAATAGGGATTTTAGTGCTGAAAATTTATAAGAAATGCTCGAATATGGATATTTAGGCTAGCTCCTGTGTAGATAGTATTTCAAAGTGTAGAGGGTTGACTCTGGCTGAAACAGTTATTATAAATTGGAAAACAATAGAGATAATTGTTTACTACTTTTGACAATAATATTGAGACAGTTCATAAATGTAAATTCATGTAATATAGGGCTGCAAGGAAGCTTAAATCTTAATTCATACTAACATTGTATCTTCACACCATTCATTTTCAATGAACTGCAGATAAAAATTATTTACTATTTCCATATTGTCTAACTTTGTTATCTCGATAGGCAACGGTTGCGTCCCGCCGTCGGTTCTGCTGGTGTTGGTGAACGAGCATCTGCTGAAAGACAACCTCGCTCTGGAGTTTGTGCTGGAGGTGTTCGCTACTGTGAAGGCAGAGCGCGGCGTCAATACCCTCGTCACCGCACTCAAGAGAGGGCAACTTGAAGGCAGGTGAGTGATGCGACACTAAAAAACTGCCGGTAGATTCTGTAAAAATCTCATCGTGAAAACTTGCGTGGAGTGAGCTGTCAGTGTCATCCCACTGATGCTAGGGATTGACTAAGCAAACATTTACCATGATAATCGAGATTTTAATAATATTATGTATGCTAATTCTATTGATCATTTTATATACTTTCAAAACTAGTATTTTAGTTGTCAAAACATTACTATTTTGTGGGGGTTTTAAAATAAAATAGCAAAACAGAAACTTAGTCAGAAAAAAAAAATCTTTTCTTTTTTTTTTTCTTACTTTCTATCTTTAGATTAAACTCCCACAAAATAATAATGTTCTAGCAACTAAAATACTAGCTTTAAAATTACATATATAAAATTAATAGAGTTAGCATAAAAAAATATTATTAAAATCTCGATTATGATTGTAAATGTTTGCTTCGTCAATCCCTAGTATCAGGTGGGATGACACTGACAGCTCACTCCACGCTCACTTCACCCAAGTTTTCACGATGAGATGGTTACAGAATCGCACTGCTGGGGAGCAGGGGCATCAACGCGCAACCTGTTACCATGGATTTTCAGTACATGATTCCGTACCCCCTGCGCTGAAATTTTACGTCAGTTATTAAAAAAAATATATATATTGCTATTCCATACATTTTGACCGCGTAGGTATCAATTATCTATGAAACAGCAGAATTATTTTTTCTTATGGGGGGTGGTTATTCATGTGCTGAATTCATTGATACAGTGTGTGCGCGTCGATGTCTGCCACCCCCGTATACACTTTATTTTTATGTAAAAAAGGCATTTATATCTGAAATACTAAAAGCATCATAGGTCCAATTGCATCCTAGAGATAAAGCTAAAATGTCAAATGTGTCTGTAGTTATCCAACCCAACTTATCTGCCTAGCCTTTTCCCAGCTATGTTGGGATCGGCTTCCAGTCTAACCGGATGCAGCAGAATAACAGTAGTTTACCTGGTGCTACTGCTTATCTGACCTCCACAACCCAATCACTGGGTAATACTGGTACCCCTAGGTAAGACTGGTTTTCAGTCTTTCAGGTTTCTGACAACCCGTAACAACTGTCAAAGATTCACGAATGACAGCCGGGACCAAAGGCTTAACGTGCTTTCCGAGGCACGGAGGGGTCTTGGTATGTGAAGACGGTCACCCATCCACGGACCAACCGTGGCAAGCGTAGCTTAACCTGATCGATCTACCCGTGCGGCTGTTATTACTGAGCCTTTCTACCTGGGTTGAACCCGCGATGGCGGTAGCAACTTTATAGACAGGCGAGGTTATCCACCATGTTTGAAGAATTCCCTAACTAACGCATTCTGACGAATTTTCTGTAAAGTTCGGCTTCTACAGGTTTAGGGTATAGCAATGCGTCATTGTACTGGCTTGTCGTACCATTGCGACAGAGTCATTAATGCCGCTACATTAACATTACATACAGGATAATTTCACCTTTTCCCTGTGGAACGCGAATAAGGGATTATTGACCCATTCACTATCCCGTGAAATGAACCAACAATAGTTAAATAATCAACCTGAAACATTATGTTTCAGGTTGATTATTTAACTATTGTGTCTACTTCGTGGACAGTGAAAGTGGACTGCTGTGATCAGTAATCCGTGTGAACGCGCAACGTCGGGTGTGGTGGTTTTAGACCTGTTCCTACCTTTATCGATTGCAGTAGTCTACAGGCTTACTATTGACACATTGAAAATCATGTATAAAGCCGTTTTTAGTTCAGTTATTTTTTAATTTTATTAATCATCACTTACTAAATTAACTTACTTTAAGTTACTATCAATGTGCGATTATAAAAACATAATGTTTGTTCCTCAGACTGCTGGAGTTTTTGCCACTGAACCGTCGCAGTGAGGATGTGCTGGCTACGTCATTCGCTTCCAGGGGACTTAGCGAGTTGCTGCGGCTGCATCGCGCGCAGGCCTCGCAGGTACAAAGTCTTTTTTTTTACTGATTGATTCTTGCAATCACTCAGTAGACTGAGAAAAGTTATTTTACAGTTACGAAGTTTTATACCAGGTCTTTTTAAATTAGCTGGCGAAACTATACGGATGTGATGGGTATTTCTACCTCCTAATAACAAAAAAAAAGATCCTAAAACTGCTACTGTTTCTTAGATAAATGACAAAAAGAGAACCCTTATAATTTCGTCATGTCCCCCGGAAATGACAGCCATTTTACTGTGATCCTATTAGCATCTGATAGTGGAGACGATTCCCTTGTTCACAAGGGAATCGGCTCCTTTTTCTTTCTATTTTATTCAGAAAAGGATAGAAGATAAATATTAGTTTAGTCCTGTCGAATTAGTCAGCACCTGACGGAAATTGACGTATTTTTAGTAGCCAAATTTTAAATCACGTCTAAACTTTTCTATGGCGTATCTTAATTTGGCAGAACTAAACTAATATTTATCTTCTGTCCTTCTCTGAATGAAATAGAAAGAAAAATATGCACTGAACTTAAATTTAGTTTAGTTTGTGGACAAGTGAAGCGGCGCCATTATTAGCTATATCGATGAAGATTGGAAAGAAGTTGAATGCTGTGCACCGCTAACAATGGTGTAGCGAAATTACGAAAAAAAAAAAATTGGGAGTCGCACACACATGTAATAATGTAGGGATGAAAAAAAAAAGCACAACTATGTGGAGTAGTTTGGTCCCATAATTATACAGATTTTGATTTTCAATTAAATTGTTTTTGTAAGTATATTTTTTGTGATGGTGATGTTGATTTCGTGACCTCTAGATCCTATTCCGTCTTGTATTTTATATTAACATATCTATATCCGTGTATAGGAGGCACGTCGCGAGCTGACGCAGGCGCTTCTCGACGAGCTGGCGGAGGAGAAGCCGATCAGGGATCTCATTCAGGAGCTGCGCGACATGGCCGTCAAGCACGCCATTCCAGATCATGAAGTTGTTGCCATTGTGAGTACCGACCGCCATTTTGTAACTGGGATAGGCAAATATCGCCCGTGCCAACCTGGGATTAGTACTTTCTCGAGTCGTCTCGCTCCACCGTTGTATGATCGCGAATGCTGTTACCAAGCGAAAAGACACTTCAGTCATATAATCTCTTGAAAATATTGTCTAGCAACCTTTACATTTTGTGGTGCACTGGGTTGTGAACTCTCGGTATTGCACTGACCATTGAGAATGCAACAGAGCACATCCCAGCGCGTCGAAAAATCATAGTTGGATTTTCAACGAAACCTAGAGCCCGAAAACAATTATCTCCGACCCACGATGACTAAATATTCTGCCACGAATCTTGGACTCGAATTTACCCGAAAATTGCTTGTAAAATTAAAAGCTTATGAGTTAATCATTTTACACTAAAGTCAGAAATATAAAGGTCGGTTTTAGCGATAAGACCGCCCATTGTGACACCTTATGTAAATTTCTATATTTATATCTGTAATTTGCATGGTGTACTTGTCCATAATTATTCTAAAAATCCTATTTCTAATGATGATACTCGATGACGAGTCGGAGTACAACTAGAAATCGTTTCGAGCTAGTTCAGACTGAGTCTTTCGGTTCGTCCTAAGCTTGACACGTCATCTTTTTGTGCCTTGTCGATATGGCAATCTGATCCAACACAAAACTTAGCTAACTCCCATACAAATAAAGTTCAACATACTAATGTTTGTCCAACGTTGGTGACAGATATGGCAGTGTGTGATGTCGCGTGGTGAATGGAACAAGAAGGAAGAGCTGTTGGCGGAGCAGGCGGCCAAACATTTGCGTCACTACACGCCACTGTTGGCTGCGTTTGCGCAGTCCGCTAAGGCTGAGCAGGCACTACTTACTAAGGTATGTTAAATAATAAATAGGTCTAGACAGTGAATGTTGTTTATTTTTTATTTTGCTGATTTACACTTTTGTTATTTTTTTCTTTCTAAATATCTATTTATGACATGACATGAACATTTACTGTTTAAAGTCTTATATTATTTTAATTATTGTGAATGTGAGGACTATGTGGGTCATTGTTTCCGTTTTAATCATGGTCTGGCAGTTTGAGTGGTTTATGCGGTCTACACAAATGTTCTGTCCTTGGTATTGCTCGTCGAATCGTTGAGCTCCTTAAGTTCTGAGTTGAGCTGCACGGTTACTGACGAATGCGTGCACTGACTGCACAGGTCCACTCAATCTGTGTGGTTCTTCCCTCAAAATACCACTTCAGACACCAATCTACATGGTCCTCAAAGATCAAAGATGATGTCCGGATATTTATATACACATTGACATTGATGAATTTTATATAAACAATGACATGGATATTTACTTTGTATAGTATCTTATTTTTTATTATTATTATTGTGAGTGTGAAGACTATGTGGGTCATTTCTTTTTTCTTTTTTCCTTCTTAGTTAGTTTTAATCATGGTCTGGCAGTTTGAGTAATTTATGCGGCCTACCCAAATGTCCTTTCATTGGTATTGTTCGTCGAATCGTAAGGCTCCTCAAGTTCTGAGTTGAGCTACACAATTTTTGACAAATACGTGCACTGACTGGACAGGTCCGCTCAATCTGTGTGGTTCTTTACTCAAAAGACCATTTCAGACACCAATCTGCATGGTCTTCACATGATCTGACCAAGATTATGTCTGGACTTTAAAAGAGACTGTGACCTCTGAGTTTGTTTCGGCCTTTCTTCTCAGAGTAGTCAGATAGGAAACGCCGACCTCATCTAGTTTAAAAAATATGATTGACATGTAAAAGTGTTTGTACAAACCTACTTACAGAAAATAAATCATTTATCATTTATAATAATTATTTTTGAATGTTTTTATTTAGTTTGTACGAAAGCCGCACGCGTAGCACTTTTCCTGGCCACACAAAAGTGGATGTAGACATGGTGAAATTGCTGCGAGTGTCATGTATTTAATTTCGCCGGTGTGTTATGCTCATAGGCATTTTTTTCCACCCATTACATGAAAATGTTCAGTTCTATCAAGAAAGGACTCCCGATAAATTATTCATTACAAATTGGACCATGTGAGCTACAAACTGCAATTAATTGCTTTCAGCTGACCTTTTGTAAATGTAAAGAAAGATAAACAGTTTTATATCAAGTGGTTTTTGGACATTATTTTGTCATTATATTCTATTACATTGAGTTAAGGCACCATCTACACGGACAAGAGTATCGCGTCGATAGTCACGTAGTGCCATCAAGTTCTATAGAAACTATATGGAGCAATCTCCACGCAGCGAGAACGGTGAGACTATCTCCGCGATTCTTTCGTCCGTGCAGATGGCGCCTTATGTCAAGATCACACGACATCCCACTGTTCAATACGCTTAAAATTAAATGCTGATGACAGAAACTAGTCTTCAATAATCGGGCTAGATTAACTACTATTAGTACCTAGATTAACCTTTTTCTTTCCCCACAGGTGCAAGAGTACTGTTACGAGAACATGAACTTCATGCGCGCGTTCAGCAAGCTGGTGGTGATGCTGTACAAGACCAATGTCCTTTCCGAGGAGGTGATCCTCAAGTGGTACCGCGAGTCCAACTCCAGCAAGGGCAAGATGATGTTCCTCGACCAGATGAAGAAGTTTGTCGAATGGTTACAGAGCGCCGAGGAAGGTAAACGAATATGCTTATTATTATAATATTCAGTTGAAAGAAAGAGATTTATGGAAGAAGACATGAGAAATAAATTGGGAGATGGGCAGGAGGATAAGGAAAGTTTTGAATATGAATCTCGATGTCTAGAAGAGTAGGGGAAGAGGGAGACAGAAACGAACGATGGACTGTGTGAATAATGATATAGTTAGAAAAGGGGTGGACTACAGAGGTGACGACTAATAGAGAAGTATGGAATAAAAAGACTTGTTGTACCGACACCAAATGAATTGGAATAAGAGCAGGAGAATGATGATGAAGACGCAGGGTGATAATAATATAGACTTGAAAGATGTTTTTAGGTCTTGTTCTATCAGTATCCTCACAGTGCTGAGTGTATCCTTCATCGTGCATTGGAGGATACACTCAGCATTGGGAGGTTAGGGTAATTTTTCTGATATTTTTCTAACTGTTACCATTTTTGAAACCCACGTTTCTGAATAGTGACGCTTGTGGAGGAAGCCTTTTCCAGTTGCATGATGATGGATAATCCTGTGATGACGTAATGTACTGTAACGTAGCTTTTGATCAAAATAATTTATGGAAACTCATCAGTTTTCGCTCTTTTGTAGTCTATGTGTGACTACAAAATAGCGAAATCTGATGAGTTATGACTCTTTCCCACGGTAATATCCCTTTTTTTGCAGGATCCCGTTTATGTACGTGTTTAATATATTTAAAGTTGTGGGAAAGAGCCCTTAGGCGAAAACTAATGTTAATAGGAAGCAAATTTAACTGTATAATGAAAATGAATGTTTGCTAACGTTTATATTGTTAACACATTCCAGAGTCCGAGAGCGGCGAAGAAGAAGATTAGATTAAGAGCAGCGAGTGAGACTGACGACACAAGGCGCCGTCCCTCCATTGAGCATAATCACAGCCCGCGCACCCACGTCCGACACCGCCTGCCCAACAGACTGCCCGACCGACCGACAGACAGACAGACAGACAGACACACACACCCGACGCACGGGACGGCGCCCCAACCGACAGACGCGGCCGTCGCACCTACCACAACTGTACCACAATAAACAATATTGTAAACACTAGGGCGACAGTACGGGACAATGTTTTCTACAACTGTATATTATTCATTTCTAAATAACATGTTGAAATACCATATTTTTTATTCAATTTTTTTAGTAAAATTCAAATAAATGGTGGAAACCAAGTTTGTGTTTTATTGTCAGCGAGAGCGAGTAACTTTTGTGATTTCATTTGTTCCTGAACTGCGAGTGAAATGAAAAGAATTATTATTTTGATTCATTCAATGATATGATCTTTCGAGATCCTTTCACCATCGTTCCTATGAACTACTTTACCTTAATGTTGTCAGTATCATGAGTTTTATCATGTATGTACAGACGCCAGCACATCAAGCTACCCGAAACTGTCAAATTTTCCCAATCAACTATGAACCTTGTGCTTAAGCGATAAAATTGAAAGTCTATTAAATAAATTTGACAGACTAGTAGCCTGATGTGCATGTGTCTGTGCTTTGAATCTGCAAATTCCACACTATAAAATTAGGAATTCGAAAAAAAACTTCAAAGTTATCATATAAATGTATGAAACGAAGTTTTTGATGTTGTTGGCTGATATAAAATAGTTTAAGAAAGTAGATGTATGTGCGTCCATAGTTTTAGGCAGAACCATTGTTATCTAACGGTGCCGTTTATGTTGTTCACAAGTCACAACCTAAACTAAATTTAAAATCAGTGCATCTTTTCCTTTCTATTTCATGAAGAAAAGGACGGAAGATAAATTAGTGTAGTCCTGTCAAATTAATAAGCGCCTGATGTAATCTTAGTAGGTTTGCGCGTCGATGTTCCTACCACTCTGTACCTGTAGATTAGCATTAACAAAGTAAAATTGCATCAAAGATATACAGGGTCAAATTAAATAAGCTAGCGAAACTGCTCAGACATGATAGATATCGTTACCTAAACACAAGGAAAAAATTGATCACATGATATTTTTTTTAGTTGTACATTACCTCGGGTAATGTAGTTACTTGAAGGTATGAGTTGAGATAAAAAAAAGGTGTTTAGATATCGATAACCATTACGTCTGTGAAGTTTACACAAAGTGATATTTCAAGTGACTAACATTACACAGGGTCGTGAACCACAAAAAAAGAAATCGACTCATTTTTTTATGTATTATCATGGATACCAACCACTTCTGCGGAGTTTCGCTAATTTAATTTGATCGTGTAGAAAGAAAACAGAATTGCAAAGTAAAAAAAGTAGACGAGTATTCTATAAGCAATCGGGGAATTTACTTGTAATGTAGAAGTAATCAAATATACCTACATGACCAAAAACAAGTCTGCACAGATGCCAAGGAGTCGTAGATACTGTATATAATAAGGGTAAACTCTGCATTGTCCTATAAGGCCAATAGCGTAACGATATATTAAGAATACCGCGCTATCAACTGACTACCAAAAAAACCGACCCAGTATTAAAAATAAAATGTACACGTGTTTAAGAAATAAAACAGCTTCCTATTGAAAAATACCCTTTTTCATTTATTAGCAGCTACCTACAGTTATTTTTTGCGTACAACGTTCTTTGTGACCATTCCCCGCATTTACAAAATGGCACAATTAAAAACCTTGAAATACCCCAATTCCGTTACTTATTCAAGATCTGAATAACTCCAGCTTCATAATACATGTTTTATGAAACCAGTACCTACAGGACTTTTGTTTGGTATATAAAAGAATTTACTTCTTGTGACTACCATGGGCGCTGCCCCATATCGCGGTGGCGGCGTGCTGTTTCATTTAGTCGTTTGAAGGTCTAAAAAAATAACTACAGAATGTCACCATGAAATAACTCGCTTTATTATTAAGTTCAATATTTCTTGAACTAAATTATTTTTTTATATTATAGTTTTTGCATGCCTTGTAGTTTTGATGGATGAAAATTATTTCATTTACCCTATGTGGCATCATAAAGCTCGGTTACAGAGAGTTTACTACACTAGTTTTTATTCAATCAATCAACTCAGCCTATCGGCGTCCACTGCTGGACATAGGCCTCTCCCAGACTGCGCCACAACACCCTGTCCTCCGCCTTCCGCATCCAGTCTACCCCAGCTACCTTCTTTAGGTCGTCCGTCCATCTAGCTGGGGGACGTCCCACACTACTACGTTTTTATTTTACTTGTAATTTTAAAACCAAACGCTGAAAAAATCAAACAACATTAGGGCCCTTACCCACCGCCGCCACCATTTACCGCTCGGCGTGAGTTCGGCTCGTAAGTGCACGGGCTCTTTCCCACGGCAAGATCCCGTTTTATGCAAGTACGGGTTTTTGCAGGATTCCGTTTAGTAGTTTAAACACTTACACTACTAAACGGGATCCTGAAAAAAAACCGTACCTGCATAAAACGGGATCTTGCCGTGGGAAAGAGCATTTACACTTACGACTGTCTTTTGTAATTTTGACGTTCGAAAAGTGCTGATTCTCAGCCTAGTTTGAATAAATGACTTTTGATTTTGATTTTGAGCCGAACTCACGCCGAGCGGTAAATGGTAGCGGCGACGGTGGCGCGCTCTGACAACGCGGCACGGCGCTCATGTCTACTACCCAGTCGAAAATTACGTATGTCGAAATATGTATGTACCTACATAACATTACGTCTATATTCTACGACGGGTAAGGCAGATGTGTACTTAATTATAATACAGCCAGATTTTGATCTAGTAGGGAGTGAGCCTATTGCCATAAACTGGGCACATACAGACTCCGGGCTACGAGCGGGAGGTCCGATACAGGCTGCTACTGAGAAATTCCCATTGGAAAAATCCAATAAAACTTCGATCTGGGAATCTATTCCAGGACCTCTAGAGTGCTAAGTCCAAGGATTTTTGGCGACTAAATGACGCGCACATATTGCATTGACGAAACAAGATGGCGGCGTTAGTTCCGATTCCGATTCTGGCTACGCGCCAAAAGAATCTTGTAGCGGAGGCTTTGAGAACCACATGGGGCGACTTCAGCACTTATAAGGCCTATATTCAAATAAAAATGTTTTATTTGTTTATTTCTCATTTTTTTAAATTTTTTTATTTACCTCCTCAATTGGTTTCTGTCGCACAGTTTTCCACATATTTTCGTTTCTGTTTGAGTCATTAGTCATTATAGCATCGATCTTTATTCATCTGTTTTCCAGATGAAAAGTCTAACCATTTATTTACATAAACGAACATACCAAGATACGTAATTAGTCTTTAATTCCTTTATCCATTTTTTTTTACTAGATAGACGATTTCAATAAAATATCGACAGTACAGAGCATAAGGATTCAGGAACAAGTTAGTTTGCCTATACGTATATTTCTAACAGGCGAGAGGATAAAAAAGTAAGTAGGTAAACTGATAAGTGATAATAAGCATCAAGACGACCCATAATTACGCCGAACGGACATTGGCGGCGATTTCCTTGTTCACAAACTAAACTAAAGTTCCGTGCATCTTTTTCTATTTCATTAAGAAAAGGACAGAAGATAAATACCTATTAGTTTAGTCCTGTTAAATTAGCGCCTGACGTAACTTGATGTATTTTTAGTAAGTTAGAACGTAAATTTTGTTGTTTGTGAACAACAGAATCGGAAACCATTAGTATCAAATTGATTAAAGTATCCAAAAAAATGAGAAATGAATATAATATTAATTAGGTACACTAATGTTCGTGTAAACGTAATGATGTAGGATATTATGATAAATATGTATAAAATGTATTTTACATTAGGACCACATTAGTGAACATCGATTGTTTGTTTCCAACAACGTAAGTACGTTTCTAAAACTTCTGTAACCACTAATTTTGTCACACACAAATATTAGGATAATGAGGAGTGTGCTCAAAATAAATAATAGTCATTTAAGGTTTTCGGCTCCATTTTAATAAACAAAGGTGTTTTGGTCGGCCTCGTATGTATTTGAATTTTGTCAGCAGAATTCTGAAATGTAGGTACAGACGCCAGCACATCAAGCTACCCGAAACTGTCAGATTTTCCAAATCAACTTTGAACCTTATGCATTAGCGCTAAAGTTGAAAATCTGTTAAAGAAATCTGACAGATTGTAGTAGCTTTATGTGGTGGCGTCTGTACCTATTTAGGTTCATTTCTATACTTCCATTGCCTTCCTCGTACGGAGAATAATGTTCAAGGAATGAGGGACGCCACTACGCCTCCCTCATTCCTCATTCATACAAAAGAGGTTCGATTCAGAGGGGAATCAAACTGGTTAGTGATGTAAGAACATGAGCACACACGCGGCAAATTTTTTAATTAAAACAAAATATGAACCCATTAATACTTATGTTTATTTTTTATTTTATGTACCTACAGGTAAACGCAATTCTCTACTTGCACCTATCTTTCTGGTCGACCCCTCGGTTTTAAACCGTGATTCAGAATCACGGTTTAATAATTAACAAATTGGTTTTTTTTTTTTAATAACAAAAAGAAGTTTAGCTATTAAACTAGTACGGAGAACAGAGTGAATGAAGTGAATCTGTTCGTGTTAACCGCTCAAACGTCGAATGTGCACCGTGTGTACAGCAGGCTAATTGCGTAATACTATCGGTAGCAATGGCTTTAATTTTGACAGTTCAACTACATTCATTGCGTTATTTACGTTGTTGAGCAGACACATTTTTCGAACATAGGGAGCAATGGATTAGCAATATGCTTCAAAATTATTCAAATTGAGAGTAATAGTGTGTTACGCAATTAGGGACAAGCAAAATAAGTGCCTACCGATACATACTAAATACCTTTACTGCTTATTTCAATTTGTTACTTAGATAAATAATTGTGCAAGGTTGGTATGATATTTTGGGTAAGTAAATAAAGATGTTTTTTTAATACATATTGAATAAGAACAGCTTTTATCCCACCGATTATTAAAAAAGTTTATAAAATTGGTCCAGGAGATAATAACGGCCAGCCTGCAAAGAAAAGCGAAAAACAAGTTATTGTATAGGTACTAAAAGAATGTCAACTGACTCCCCTTCATAATTTGAAAAGGCTTGTTCGTGTTTACATTCAAAAATTCAATGAATTACACGCAAAATGCCAAATTGTTGGGTCAGTTTTCAAATTGATTGCGTAATGTCACTTCGGTCGTTTATGATTTCCATAGACAATAAAGCAAGGGGAGGCAACCTTCCGGAGCATTCATCGAGGACTTGTTTAACGGCCATAACATTGTCCCAGCGTTCGTTTTGTTTAGGCCCCTCTTGGTCCAAGGACAGCGCGGTCCGACTCTCCAAGGTCACGTCAGGTGATGCCAAAAGGTCTACACGTGTTTCGTGCTAACGGTTTTATTATTATTATATACATAACAGGCATTGAGTTTAAATAGAGCATAATAAGATGTTACAGTTAGCGGCCCCTTTGTTAATTTTAATCTTAAATTACAAGTAGGTACAGGGTCTTTCTTATAGGATTAGGTACGAAATAAAGGATAATGTAGGTACGTTGTAGTGGCTTGCAAACATATTGTGTAGGTAGACGTTCTACATAAGTACGGGCTACGTACGTAGTATCGATAAGAAGATACACTTATTAGTTTAATAGTACCTACCATCCGAAAACGCACCGTCCAAACACTGTAGTCTTGGCTAGATTATTTAAGAAAGATTACAAATATCTACTTCGATCATTTGAAAAATCGTATCTGCCAGTTCATTCTGTAAAAATCTCACCGTGAAATCATAATTGAATAGAGCTGTGTCAATAGTGTTAATCCCTAATGACAGCTCACTTCCCTCTCACTTCACCTAAGTTCTCACGGTGAGATTTTTACAGAATATTCAAATTCAAATTCAAAATGTATATTTCAGACAATAACAATCCATATTTTGTTAGTATATACTTACAATATTTTAAATTATGTTCGTACACGTAATATATCAAAATTAGATTAAAATTAAACGAAAAATTAAAATTAGAATTAAATTAAAATTATCTTAAAATTAAAAGCAAAGTTATAATAAATATTAAAATCAAAATCAAAATTACAATCAAAATTAAAATCAAAATCACAATCAAAATTAATAACAAATTAAAAAAAATCCAATAATAAATAAATAAAATATTTTTTTTTTATTTCAGACAAATTATGTACCGTCCATATAGAGAAAAAGAACTAAAATTAAATTAAATATAGCACTACTGTTTTTGGTTAGGTACTACCTACAGTCCAGCCGTCGACAGAATGCATTTCTGACACCTGTAGGCTTACTCTTGAAATAAATCCCAATCTCGATCGTATTCCAATCCGATCCAGTTTCAATTCCAATCTTCAGAAAATTGGCACTCTTGAACAAAATCGAGACTGAGATTGGAATCGACTGCATGTTCGACCAAACTGATGCATATGGGGTGGCCATACACATCAAAATGTTAATTACTAAATGTATAAATATTGAATAACTCGTTAAATCTATTAATAAATCTGTTCTGATATATATTTTAACATAAATAATCATTTAAGTGTTCTTTACTTGCATTTATATCTATTTTAATACTAAATATTTAGGCAGCAATGGCTGATTGTGCGTGTCATTGCCTACGTGTGATAAAAATAAAAAATAAAAATTCTCGCGCATTTGTCATCCGTCATCCACATAAAATAACAAAATCATAAAATAGTTTCCTACTTGAATAAAAAGTGTGAATTATTAGTAATAATTACTGTTGTATATTGCGGTGTGTTACTGTATTGTATTGTTGCGATAAACAAAAGTTTCAAAGCGATGTTATCGAAATGTTTTCAAGTGTTTAGTTCGGAATGTATTAAAGTATGTTTATATGCACAAGTTCAAGTTAGTATTACTTTAAGACAAGTATTCAACCGAGGAAGACGAAAATATCAAGGTAAGGCCACAATTCTATTAAATATATTGTGATTCCTTTAAATTTTAATATTAAACACTTTTGCTCAATACAAACATTATTGTTCTTACAGGATGAGTAGGTCAACACACCAACAGTTGGGAGGCTCAGGTAGATTTCCTGGTACAGAATCCAGGAATTGCGAAGGGGTTATTGCGCACTACTCATGCTAAGCAGGAGACAAAGAGAAACTGGAACGACATAGCAGCATCCTTAAATGCACTAGGCACTGCACAGAAAGGCTGGGTTAAGGTACTGTCTACACACTAATAAACATCTTTTTTTTTGTTGACTGGTAGAGAGCACCTAAGGCATTAAGTCCGCCTCTGTACCTTTTTGTGTGCGAAAAGATTAAATAATTAAATAAATTATATGATAAATTAGCTGTGAATACCCGCTTCGCAGGGTCATTTTTAATTGTATAGTTATTTGTTAATGTTAATAATCTATCACTACTTACTACATGTTTTTTTCATATAAAAGACACATTTTCTTTTTTCTTATTAATTTATTCATCTTACTTGTTTTTACATTGATATCTTACAACTAAGTAGACATTAATATCTTAAATCATCTAACATTAATTGATATACTAAACATTTTTATTAATGATAATCACACATTTTTAGAAATCACATATTTCAACCCCCGTATCTTATACAACCTTATAGGTATCAACTTGCAACCACCATAGTGCACTATGGGAGTGTACCTTGTACCTATTGCGACATACAATCACTATGCATCTGCAATGTGCAGTTTTAGCTGCAACGTGAAATATAGGGACACACACCTCTATTTTTATATATATACAGAAGTTACAATAATTAGTACATTTATTTCCTTTTCAGTATTGGCCTGACAAAAAGCATACCCTGAAGAAGACATGTGGCGAGCATACACAGTCGATGAGGCGTCACGTGGTGGGGCTGCAGATAATTTACCTGTATTAACACCATACGCCTGATAGCAGTGATGTTGGGCCTTCAATTTAAACCTAACTTATGATGTGAACAAAATAAAAATTGGTTATGTGTGTGGTGGAAATGCCTTTGTGTGAATATGAATGAAAATTACCTACTAAAAAGGCTATAATTGTATTTATTCAAATACTTGTTAATAATTATTAGACTTTACCTTTTAAACTTAAGGTCTGTATTAATTGTACCATGAACTTCTATTAAAATTTATAATAAAGTTATTAGGTAAGCTCAATAACATTTTGATTATTATTAACCCTCAACACAACACATTACATTATTTAATACACAATAGAAATCAATCAACACAATAGAATAATAGTCTTACAAATTATTATACTAAAAGAGAGCAGAAGTCTTGGCTACATAAATATTTACCTATCTATATAAATAATGTGTAGTGAAAAAATATGATTAATTTACAAAATAAATTTCATTGAGTTAGGTTTTTAATTACATAGAATAAGTCTTAGTCAAAAATTGTTCTTACATAAGAAAGTAATAGTATTAATGAAGATGCTGAGCTGTCCACAGTTCTTGTACAAGCTGTGCACGAGCCTCACGACCACTGCGCAGCTCCACGGAGGCAGATCCTCGATCCACCTCTTACCCACGGTGCCATCGCATTTCCCCCATGGGTGGTACGGCATTCTCAATATCATCCAAACCCAATCGTACTCTGTTACAAATCTTATAGTGTATGTTCTTGGTATGTTGGTACGGCGAGTAGGCTGGGGCATCAAAGGTTCCAAATCCTTATAAATCACTTCGAAAAGCTCCTTATTTATTCGGTAATTTTTCCTAAATTCATCGTCAGTCATTGCAAACGCGTAGTCTGCATAACACGCAATTCGTCTCAAATTCCGCTTTGTCTCATATCTAACTTATGAGCATTGTCCAAAATATCACATATAAGTTCTAAACGTGCCATTATTCACAATAAAAACTCCACAAATTAGCCACAATAACTAACTCGATCCCGAAAAAGGTAACCTTTTTGGAATCGTTCAATTTTGACATGAACACGATTTCAAACTCGATATACCAACGTCAAAATCTCGTCAAGAGTACCGAAAAAGTGCATTCGTTCGAGTAAAGTCGATTTCATTTAGTACCAAAAAACATCACCTAATACGATTCCAATCGGGCGCTAGTGTAGCATTCAAGAGTTCCAAATGACAAGATTTCGATACCAATTTCCAATTCCGATTGAGATCGAGTGTCGAGAGTAAGCCTACTGTAATGGCAACAGTTCTAGTACCTAGCAAATTATTAGATATTTGCATCTTCGACCGTAGGTATAGCATTGCAGTAAAAAAGGATGTTGGTCCGCTTAGAAAATGGATTGGTTGGCTATCGCAGCAAGTTTTTGACTAGTTAGGTACTGGTCAAGTCCCTTAGTATCTACCCATTAGCTACATTTTTAAATGACAGCTAAAGCACTTGAATCAAGGCACAGAACAGACCTACAGGAGATGGTCCATCCTTCCTGGTCCTTCCTATGCTGAACCGGCTGGAAATTTAAGGCTCGAGCTGACGGCATCATGAATATATCTTCGTTTACTGCAATGCCATCAAACTTAACTGAAAACAGTAGGTAACAACATTTCCTTATTAAACAATTACACAAATAAGTGTTTTCCCACGCAAATAACAAATTACAATAGTCGATGAAAGCAAACTGATTTCGATTCGTGATAGGTCAAATAAATTGCTGTTAATTGCTGAAGTTTTATATTTAACTGCAATACCTTAGGTTCAGAAAACAATGGCATTTGATAATCAATGTTTAATGTTATTTGGAACGAGATTTCTATCAAAGTACCTACCTACAGCTGTGCTATGTTAAAACTGCGGGGTAATTGCGTAACACATAAACACACTAACAATAGCAATAGATTTCATTTTGAAAATTCAACAACATTTACTGCGTTATTTACGTTGTTGAGCAGACCTGGATTAGCAATAGCCTTCAAAATGCTTCAGATTGTGACTGATAAGTGTGTTACGCAATTTAACAACTCAATTCTATGTTCCTGGCTCAAAGACCAACCCAGGTCATTACGCCGGCGCTGTGCCATATGACTTTGTAGGCAATATAACACGCTATCTAAAACGACAAATTTTGTCATCTGCGAATCTCTTGCTAAGTACTCGTATAAGAAATGTCTTAAAATTTTGTCTTTCTGTTAATTATTATTATTATTTTTAACTTGTCATTTATAAACAGTAACTAATGTGTTTTAATCTTAATTATTTTTAACTTTTTATTCATATATTTTACTAGTATTATAACTTAGTTCTTGTTAGCTTAGATGTAAATTTTATTATGCATGCTGTGGTCTCCTGTAAGTGAAGGAGTACACCTAAGTGATACCTATGTAGTTCCTAATTTAGTTTTAATGATCTGTGTACATCTTTTGTTGGAGATCCTAAATAAATAAATAAACAACAACGATATTACAGCGAGCTGAATGTTCGTGCGAGTTCGATGCCAATTGCTAACCCATTGCATGTAAAACGAATCCAAATCCAATAAATATTTTGAAATTTCTCCTAGCTTAAGTAACCTGTAAGTACTATAGGTCTAATTTTATTGGTTAATTTGTGATTGTTTACATCTTTTTGACAAATACTCAGGTACCTTAGAAAGATAGTTTATAAATTATGCGAAATTACTGAAATACCAACATCATCTGCCTAGACTTTTTTCAACTATGTTGGGGTCGGCTTCCAGTCTAGCCGGATGCAGCCAGTATTTCACATGGAGGGACTGCCTATCAGAGCTCCACAGCCCAGTTACTATGGGTGAAACGACACCCCTTGGTAAATTGGTTGTTAGGCTTTAGTTCTTCGGACGACCAATAACGATGCTCAAAGATCTACAAAAGCAACCGATCTGTTTAAATATATTATGCTAATTGATTGACCAGTATATTACAGAGCTATAAAAGGCAACGGTATTATAAAATCGTATACAAAAGGTAACTCGAACCAAGCACTCAAAGAAACAGGACACGACAGACAAAATCTCACACAAACTAAAGACATCTGCAAATAAAACGCAATATAAATATATTGTAAGCATCAACCCATCCTCACTTAAATAATACTTGTATATACTGTGAATTTAAACTGGTCTTGGGTTCCGCAGCTGTAGCATAGGAAACGACGTAGAAAAGCCGACAGATCACATCAATGGGTCGCACACCTGCGCAGGAGTCTTTGGTCCCGCAGACGGTACCTACATAAGTACTTGATGTAAGGGCTGTCCCGATTTATTGCGAATTAATCTTGGTTTTTGGGTGAATAAAAAAGGAAGAAATCATCGTTTAGGAGCATTTTAAAATTATTTTTAACACAGGTTGTGTTGCATTCTGTTTGAATAAGATATGAAGTTTTTATAACATATAAAATACGAAGAACTGCTGTCATTGCTAATAAAGTACTTTTTTCAAAATAAAGGGCACTAAACAAAGCTACTTATCTCAGTTAATTTCGCAACCATAGCCAACAAACACCCATATTTGAAAACACCTAAAAATATTCTTATTACAAAATTCAAGAAAAATCTCGAACAAAACCATAAGAAGCTGGCTAAGCTCGCAACCCTCGGGCACACAAAGGTTTACTTATCCCAACATGAATGCGACAATCACTGATATATAATAAAAGCTCCCGCGATACCCTCGCACGCAAAAAAAGCTAACAAGACCCCCTTTCAGAATCAACGGAGCTTACTCGGATTGCAGATGTCTTATTATTTTCTCATATACTTACCCAAGAATCTTCGAAGTTTCCTGTATTATATCATTACCATAAGTTTCAATATCAAAATGACCCTTTTTAAATGATAATGGACAGTATTGTATAACGATTTTGGCCAGTTATTTGTGGCAGTATTCTCCCAAGACTTTCAAGGTAAACTAGAGGGGCCGGAACTGGAAGTCTTTACAGAGCAAAAAGTTGTTAAAGCGTTATTGTCAAGCAAGGGGTTGCAAGAGTGGTTTTCAAGGTAAAGGTCTACCGTTAAAAATGTCAAGTTCTAAACTGCAAGACAACGTGCTCAGTGCCTACTCGTAGTAGTCCAGATGCAAGGGGTGGAATTGTGAAAAGATACCTACTTGACGGGGATTTCTTGTATTCCATGACTCGATTGTATCTAGTCAGACAAGGAGGTGGCCGTTGGAGTAAAACTGTGACGGAATGGTGGCAAAGGTTAGGCCAAAGAAACCAGGACCGTCCAAAATCGCGATGGTTTTGATGATATCGTCTAAGTAAAACACATGGATGAGGGGCATACGGAACCGGGAAGTCTATGGCAGAAAAAAGAGGAATCTAAGGGAGGAGAGAGCTCAGCCTCCTGTAGATTGACCCGGAAAGCTAAAAAAAATCAGTATGATCGCTTTTTTTTATTGGAGACTAGGTTTCACTAGACAGTAGACACCTATATTCAGCAGTAACTTCATCATCTTTCATCAGGTTCATTCAATCAATAGCCCTTTCATTCTGAAACTCCTTTTTTGTGCCAGTTTAATGTATTTTCTTTTGTTACCTATTTTTATTTTCTGTTATTTTCTTTTCTGAGTTATTATAATATCGCTCATCCAATAGAACAATGACGTAATTACGTTTTAGCTATTTTACAGGAGAACGTTTTAAAAGTTTGAAATTGAAAATATGATATATTTAAAATGATTATGCTAAAATATTTAATATTTTTATGTATGTTACTTTAATATCAATAATAATTTGTAATAATTTCATGAGAAAACTCAAGAAAACATTTTCGTAATTACGTCGTTGTTCTATTGGATGAACGATATATTTCGGAGTTCAGTGTGCCTCTTGACAAAGGCCTCCTCCAACGATTTCTATTGTTTTCTGTCTTTTGCAACTCTTATCTGCTGTGGGATTGAGTTCGTCCTCCGATTTCCACCTTTTCCGTTGTCGTTCTCTATTTCGTTTGCCATCTCTTCTGTCTGAATTTTACTCCATTTATCCCGGGGGGTCCGTGACATGTGACCCGCCAATCTCCATTTCATTTGGTCTACATATCTTACTGAGGATGTCTGGCACTCCTGTTTTAGCTCGTATAGATGTGTTCTTTTCTCTGAACTGAGAACAGCAGCTTATTAGGTCTAATCCTTTTTCATTAATTTCAAATACGAGGTATCTTACACAACAATTTGTGCAGTATCTTAACACCAATGTAATTCCAATGAAATTTTTAGGGTTCCGTACCCAAAGAGTAAATCGGGACCCTATTACTAAGACTCCGCTGTCCGTCCGTTCGTCCGTCTGTCTGTCACCAGGCTGTATCTCATGAACCGTGATAGTTAGAGAGTTGAAATTTTCACAGATGATGTATTTCTGTTGCAACTATAACAACAAAAACTAAAAAAACAGATTAAAATAAATATTTAAGGGGGCCCCTATGCAACAGACATGATATTTTTTTTTGGCCGTTTTTATAGATAATGGTACGGAACCCTTCGTGCTCGAATCCGACTAGCACATGGCCGGTTTTTAATATTTTATAAAATCATGTAAATTTCTTAATAGCATGTTTATTGTTTTTAATATATTTATAATTTAATTATGTATTCAGAGCATGTGTACTCGATAATGTGTAAGTTGTGGTTACCTGTAATTAAGTGTGTATTACAGGAAAATATATATTACACAATTTCTATAATGGTAAAAGATAATACTCGTAGTAACGTATCTCGTTGGTAATCCTTAAATAAATAAATAAATAAATACATTCCTCACAGATCTAAGACACGTTTCTTTTACAACCATACACACTGAATTAAAAAATCTACAATCGGACTTGTTCCGGAACTTGTTTTTCTTGTCGTCATCTGTGACGTCACAATGCGCCCACGCATATTTTAATAACTGATCAATAACCAGGGTAACCGACCTGGCGGAAATATTTTTGTCAAAAAAAGATATAAAGTGGCGTGACTGAGCTGACCAATAGGGTTAATAAATTATGTAGGTACGATTTTGTGGATTATTGGAATCTTTTTTTTTTGTGGACTATGGATTTCTGTTAGTTTTTATAGCGATAGAGAGTAGTGGTGGCCTAGTGGTAACGGCCCCGACTTACCGAGTTGTTGGTCGTGGGTTCGAACCCAGACAGGAGCTTTAATTTGTGTAAATAATTTCATCACCGCAGTTCCCAAAACGGTGAAGGAAAACATCGTGAGGAAACCAGCATGTCCTAGAATAAAAAATTCGAATGCATGTGACACCATCGCACTGGACCCGCGTGGTGGATTATCGACGACTCCCTCTCAAAGAGAGAGGAGGCCTGTGTCTCCCGGCAGTGGGAACATTATATGCTGCTTATGCTTATAGCGATAGAAGAAGGGCTAGTGTCAAAAAGCAATTTCACTTATTATGGGAGCCATGTTCAGCAATCGCCAATTATTTATGTGATGACTGATGAGTGATGATGTAAGTTAAACTAGGTACTGGCAATTCTAACGAAACAGCTTATTCGTATCTTCCAACAAAAGCCTACCTAGACCCACCACACGCGCAAAGAACAACAGCAGGGTAATTGCGTAACACACTATCAGTAGCAATGGGTTTCATTTTGACAGTTCAACAACATTCATTGCGTTATTTACGTTGTTGAGCAGACACATTTGTCGAACATATAGAGCAATGGATTAGCAATATGCTTCAAAATGATTCAAATGGAGAGTAATAGTGTGTTAGTGCCCATCTCTTCTGTAAAAATCTCACCGGAAGAATTGAGGTGCAGTGCGCTTGAAGTGAACTGACACCCATCCCGACGCAAGGGAACCTAGGGATTGTTTAATGTTATTTGGAACGAGATTTATATCAAAGTACAGCTGTGCTATGATAAAACTGCGGGGTAATTACGTAATACATTAACAATAGCAATGGATTTCATTTTTTCAGTTCAACGACATTAATTGCGTTATTTAAGTACGTTGTTAAGCAGACAAATTTTGGAACATATGAAGCAATGAATAAGCAATATAAACAATTAAAAAAATATTTAGATTATGATTATGATAGTGTTTTACGCCATTACCCCACTGATAACTGAAAAACCTTGAATGTCGCTGAGTGAGATTATGACTAAATTTTGAATGTTTTTACTCACGGTGTTCGTTTTCTGTTGTGAGCTTTTTGAGTTTGTGGCACCACGAGATCGCATAGTTAGTTAGGTAGGTGCAGCTAGTTTTCGAAGATTCAAACTGAGCCATCCTTCTAGAATAGACAAAATTCCCGAAAAGGATTTCAAGAAGATACCAAGGGATGGCCAATTCACGAATTCAATTTCAAATATCGCAAAAAAACTGCAAAATACACAGAATAGTCAAATAAAATCCTCGAAAAAATACCATTCCGTATTCAAATTTATTACAAACATAGACCGCGTTGTTCCAAACTCGAATTTCGAAACATTCCAAATTTCGATAAGAACTTTCTCCCGGATTATCCGCCATTGTCTGACCGCGTCCTATTGATGTAAAGTTAACGTAAATCATACAATTCCTTAGAAATAAGGACGTGCAGAGACCCAAGATGGATTGTTAATAATTTTTACCTAAGCAATACAATAAGTAACCGATACTCGGTACCTGCCCTTTCTGGGAACATGGCTGTGAAAAAATTTGGCCTTTGTGTAATGTTTCCGGGAACCATCAGACAATTTGACAATACATTTCGACATTCGAAAGATAGAATTAGTAATACGAGTTTTAAACTTGCCGAATTTTGGAGTTGGGAAAGTACACTACATGGTTGCGCTTCCTTTAAAATGTTCTCGTTATTATTTCAGTGTTTAGCTAAAACTGGTAGCTGACAAACTAAGAAATTGTCAGAACATGGCATTTATTTTTCTTAGGAGGTACCTATTAAAGATAGGCAGTGGGTGGCCAGTGTGTAGCTACCTAAATTAATTAAAAAAAATGTGACTGGTTGACCAAAAAGGGACCTGGAGGGATTGGAAACCGTTATTTATTTTTTTTTACTTTTTGCATCTTTCGTTGAACTGCGAGATGCCATTAAATAAAAAAATAAAAATATACATAATATGTAATATACATATGTATATACCACCAGCACATCGGCATGTGCCGGTATGTATATATATTTTTACTATTTTTTAGCTGGACACTCAGTTGTTGATTTCTTGATCTTGACTTCTTGAGAGACAAAACGCATGTCATGTTCGAGGTCGACTCGCTCGTTCATCAGCATCATTTTATCTACATTTTCTTAATGATTTTGTTCCTGTAAGTTGGCCCACTTCCATAAATCGTGAAGTTCTTTATTTATTCTTATTTAGAATGTCAAAATAAGATTGAAAAACGTCCAAAATACTTAACGGCAACACTTTCTTTTTTGAATATTTAATGATTTTACAAGATAAGAGAATCTAAAAATTATGCAAAATTATTCTATGTATCTATAAACACGTGGAAGATAGATATTGTTCATTCATTCAATTTATGTATTAGGCACCTACATTCATACTCATTCGCCGTTTGAAATAGAAAACAAATCGGACAAGTGCATGTCGGACCACGCACAATGAAGGGTTCCAAACTCAAACTCAAACTCAAACTCAAAGCATTTATTTCAAGTAAACCAATTACAGGCACTTTTGAATTGTCAAGGGGTCGGTCAGTCAGAAAGATGAAGCTAGTTCCGTAGTTGGAATGAATTTATCCCCAGAACAAACATAACATTGTAGTTGAAAATCACGTTCTCCCATACATTGCAACTGCAAATGTAAGTTGGTCGACTATTACTCGTAAACTTGTAAAGCCCACTTACGATTTTATTTTACCACTTTGTCGGCGTGATTAATATGTATAAGTATGTATATCCATGCCAAATTATAGCTTTCTAGTACTAAGTCTCTGAGCTAAGCTGCGGGCGGACAGAGGGACGGACGGACGGACGGACAGGCGGACATAGCGAAACTATAAGGGTTCCTTGTTGACTACGGAACCCTAAAAAGGTTATTTATTTGAATAGATAAAATAAAATAAAAATATTGTTCGAATCCAAAGTTTTGACAGGTGTTTATTGCACAAATAAAGGAAAAAAAAAATGTAGGCAATTTTTTGATATAGTAGTGACTATTTTAACTTTTTCTTAACCAGACATTTTGGCAAGGGAAATTTATTTGATGATCTTTAACCCGTTGTTCGCCGTTTTGTTAGTAATTTAACTACAGAAATATCGCGAACTGTGACAATAGATATTACTCATTGCCGATTGTTAACTTCCTCTTTAAGGAAGTTATAGTAATCACCCCGATTTTCGAAATCGATTTTTTTTTCGATATCTTTACGTTTTGAGATGTCCTGAGTAATCCTAGTTTTTATATGGTGATGCCGTTATGTACAGACGCCAGCACATCAAGCTACTACAATCTGTCGGATTTCTTTAATAGATTTCCAACTATAATGCTAAAGCATAAGGTTCAAAGTTGATTGGGAAAATCTGACAGTTTCGGGTACCTTGATGTGCTGGCGTCTGTACATTGCTTGATATCTTCTAAGAATGTGAGTTAAAAAGAAAATGATTGATAAATCAAATCAAATGTGATTTATTCAAAGGCTGAGAATCAGCACCCTAATTGCGTAACACACTGTTACTCTCAATTTGAATAATTTTGAAGCATTTTGATAATCCATTGCTCCATATGTTCGAAAAATGTGTCTGCGTAACAGCGTAAATAACGCAATAAATGTTGTTGAACTGTCAAAATGAAACCCATTGCTACTGATAGTGTATTACGCAATTGCACTGCTGAACTTTTTGAACGTCAAAATTAGGTACATAAGACAGTCCCCCAAAACACCCACCCTTCACTACTTCCTAGTTCTTTAGCTGGGAAAAGAAGTGGCGCAACAAAATCCCCAGCAGCACATTGTCTTTTAAGTTAGAACAACTTGATTCTAAACAAAGTAATTAACATTATAAAACTACTACTATAAAACGGACTTGTAACTAGAGGGATATTGCCCAAAACTAAATATAAATCCCACAAATAACAGTTATTAACTAAAACTTAAAAAGGAAAAAAAATGATTTTGGACAATGTTCATTTGTGTCAAATAAAGTAAGAAACCAAATGATACTGCGATACAGCTAGTCGATTCTGTGAAAATCTCAGCGTGAAAATTTGCGTGAAGTGAGCTGTCAGTGTCACCCCACTAATGCTAGGGATTGATCAAGCAAACATTTACAATCATAATCGAGATTTTAATAATATGTTTTTATGCTAATTCTATTGATCGTTTTATATAATTTCAAAGCTAGTATTTTAGTTGTATTTATATTTAATTAAGAAAAGGACAGAAGATGAATATTAGTTTAGTCCTAAAGTGTTAGTTCTTCTTTTAAGCTATCCAAAAACAACTAAACTAGCCGAAAAAATTAGAAGATATGCAAAAGATCTAGATAATATATTTCACAAAAATGCTTGCAATTTAATGTGACAGGTTTTTAAATTGGAATTCTTGTAAAAGTCAGTGATCACCATGTTGAATTTTTTAAATTTTTTTTTTATTTGTTGAACTGTTAATAATATTTAAAACATGGTCTTTTATGTTTCTCACATAAATTTACAGATTGGTTAGAAACTTAAACTCGATATATGTTTACATCTATCTAGATTTATTATTGGAGATCCGTAAAATGGAACAAGAATGGAACAGTTAATTTGGTAAAAATATCAGTTTAAAAGATATAAAATTACGTTAATTTTTTTCTTAATTCCGTTTAGAAAAAATGCATACATTGTTAAAGTATTCAAATTAGTGACATAGCTAACAGTTCACAACACACAACACAACTAACAGTGTATCTACATCAATCGGTTACAGTTTTGTCTATGGTAACTAAAATAAAGGTCTATCCATACATAACAGGGCCGTGATCAACGCAACGGGGTAGTTGCGAAACACACTAACAGTAGGAATGGCTTTCATTTTGACAGTTCAACAACATTCATTGCGTTATTTACGTTGTTGAGAAGAATTTTTTTTCGAACATATGAAGCAGTGGATTAGCAATGTCCTTCAGATTCTGATTGATACTGTCTTATGCAATTAGGGTGCGGGTCTTGACACGGCCGTGGCACAGACATGGTAGGCACACTAGGCACTGAAGCTTCGTCTCGGGCCCGGACAATGACGGCTTTAATGGCGGCTTTTAAGTTAAAGCACTTATGTAAAAGGTAAGTTTACATGAACTGGTTCACACACGTCATTGTAAACTCTGTGTGTGTAGTCTCAGATAAACATTTATCTAAGACTAGCTTCTGCGCGCGACTTCGTCCGCGTAAAGTGTTCCTCTGCGGCCATACCTTGTTCGCCCTGGAACCAATAGCGTCGGAAAATTATGTGTTGTATTGTCGATCATTAGTAAACTCCTATAAGGTCTTATTTTTATAGCGGACTAGCTGCAGGATAGATATAGATATTTAAAAAAAGTATCATATTTTGAGGTTATAATCGAACCATAAGGTATACCTAGTTTTTTTTCATAGCTCCGAGTGATTTTTAAGAAACTGAAAAACAATATCATAATACATTTAGCTATTTTTAGTACCTACCTAGAAAATTAGGTACCTATGCAACTTTTTTAGCACTTTTTTGGCACTATAATATATGACGTTTGGCAAAGATGGCGGCGATTAATGTTATTAGTCGCGTAAAATACTTTATAATGTTCATTTTGGCATGCAGCTAGTACGTGTTACAAAAGTATTTGCAGCTAATACAATAAATAGACAATTAAATTATCGTGTATGTCCGATACTTGTGTTGCACAGGGCGATTCTGGACAATGTACTTTGTTGTTCCCCAGAACCATCTCCGTCACATCTCATCGCCTGTCTGCGCGGTTACTTCGTTTTCAGTTAGCGATCATTCTGAGTTTTTCTTTTTGCTGAGCTCCTAAGGGTCCTAGCGTGAGGTTACACAGCCTACAGCCCCTTCCTCAAGAAATGGGCTATCATATGCAAGAATTTTTGAAATCCGACTGGTAGTTCCAGAGATTTCAAAGAAACTCTTCAGATTTATTATTATTTATTTATCATACACACCGATTTTTTTGAGCCCGTGTGTTTGTCTATGTTTACAGCTACGTCGAATAACACTTTAATTGGATTGCCGCACAGTGCAGGTTGTTGCAGAAGGTTCAGTACAACTCGTTCTTAGTAACACCCAGCTTCTGAAAGTGAACAACAAAATATCATTAAACTCACAACTAAACTCATGTCAAGTGATTTGATTGGCTATTTTTATTTGAGATATCCAAAGCCAATCACAGTAGCTAGGACACATGAGTTTGGCAATCTGAGTTTTTTTTTATATTGATTGGCCTTGCAGAGACCGTAGCGCCAGTCTTTCACAGTACTCAGTTGGAGAAACCGTGTTTGTTTTCCTGTATTTTTAATCTGGGGGCTTCAGCACCTGCAACTGAAAACTGAAGGCCAACAATAATTTTGAACTACATTCTAAGAACACCAGCTCGAAGGCTAACCACACTTAAATTGATCCAGAAACACCTGTGCGAAAGGTCACTTTTGCGACACGACTTTGTGCTAGGTACAGACATTTATGCGAAAACCTACTTGCTCAGAAAAAGCGTAGCGTGCATACACGAGCGGCACGCATTAACGGCACAGGCAACTGCAACTATCGACACGCGTCGACGAGTATCGACGGCTGCCGTCAAAGGTAAAATTGTTGTTCTAGACGTGGAAGTAGCGAGCCCACACTCACGGACGAATACACCATTTTGCGTGAAAGGCACTTAAAAATTCTTACGGACTACACAGACTTGACCTACTCCATCATACCCGCTCGCTGCCGCTGTCGGCTGTCATCAAACTTCGTGATATTTGACCTCACGAAGTCACGAGTACACAGAATCCATTCAACACCGGAGTCCAACTGAAATGGAACAAAGTGACTTATTAATCTGTCTAACTAATCGGTAATCAGCGGTTTGAGGGTTAAGAGGTACTTGTTAGGTGAGAAGGGAAAAGGGTCGAGGGATTGGATATCAAAATAAAAAAAAACCGATCAAGCGCGTGTCTGACCACGTACAATGAAGAGTTACGTTGTTGGAATGAATTTATCCCAAGAACAAACCTAACATTGTAGTTGAAAATCATGTTCTCCCATACATTGCAACTGCAAATGTAAGTTGGTCGACTATTACTCGTAAACTTGTAAAGCCTACTTACAGCCTTATCACAGTTATCACACTGACGCTTTGCAAGCGAGTCCAAAGTGAGGCGAGTGCGCAGCGAGTTCGCCGCGAGTTCGCAGCGAGGGCGCGGCCATTACAATGCAAATGTGGAGAAAAGGTAATTTTCATGGTTACATGATATACCATGCCTCGTAATCAGCTTGTCATGTCCCCACTGCTGGGACACAGGCCTCCTCACGGTGAGAGGGAGTGGGGACGCAGGCCCGGAGCGGGTTGGTAGATGTCACATGTCTTCGATTTTTTTGGTTCTAGGACATGCTTCCTCACGATGTTTTCCTTCACCGTTTTGAGAGCAGTGCTGATAAAATAATTTACATACTTAAAGTAAAGCACATGTCTGGGTTCGAACCTACGACCTACAACTCGTAAGTCGAGGCCGTTACCCCTGGGCCACCATAACATACCTAGAGAGAGAGATAATTAAGTACATTGGCCCCCAGTAATCCGGGCCCTGTCTGATCCGGCACCCCCTGTAATCCGACATGTAGACATGATATGTCTAGTCGACATGTCTTCGCTAATGTAGATCTTCGCTAATTCCGGACTATAGGGGGTCTTATAGGCAGTACTATACAACGTGTAACGTTAAATGCGCAAAACCTCAGACACCCCAACTGATCTTTAATTCAATTGACCTATTTCAGAGAGAAAATAAGTCATTAAAAAAATTGTAAAGGTTTTATGAGATGTTTTACTGGCCATTCTGATCGTTTCATGCGTCTGCGACGACGCTCTATCGAGGGAGGAGTCTTCACCGGGCCGCTGCGCCGCGCTGACATTGGGTTGCTTGACCTATTAATAAATAGACACGGCAACGTTTTTAGTGAAGATTTTTTGAAAAATGAGATCTATATTAAAAAGTGGTTCAATTAATTCTGCTCGTTATTCTGATCAAACTATTTTCAGGGTTTGACAAATTCGATAGTTCGACACTGGCACACTGCCCTGCAAAACGTTTGTTATACCGGGGGTCCACTGTAATATGCTTTTTTTTTTGCTGCGGGCAAAGAAAACGAAATCTTAGACTTTGGGTTTGGCTTTGATTGGGTTCTTGCAATCTTCATAATTTAATAATTATATTCAAGTGTTGCTTTATAATTGACATAAAAAAGGCTGCAAAACAAAAAAAAAAAATACCAAGTTCTTATTTTGTGGATTTGAAAACCAATCTTATTCTACTCTCTATAAAATTGAAAATTGAAGCTTCCAGTCCCATTAATTTTCACATACCTCAGTAATATTAGCTAAGTGGACGTTGATAACACTTAATGACTTATTTACTTTAATATCTTCACGCCTTCTAACTCTAACGGGTGGACAGTTACATTCCTTGGAAGTGAGCGATTCTCTCATAGAGATAAGCAAGTTATTTAGATTACAAGTTTGATTTTTTTATCAAAAATTATAATGGCTTTATTTATGATTAATGTGGTGGGGATTCTTTCAGGCACCCTTTCAGAGAGGGAAGAAATCTAAACTAATATTATCAAGGAGTAGCATTGTTTGTTAGTTTGTTAATACTAAGCCTAGCCTTTTCCCAACTATGTTGGGGTCGGCTTCCAGTCTAACCGGATGCAGTATTTTACATGGAGTGACTGCCTATCTGACCTCCACAACCCAGTACTGGGTAATACGATACCTTGCTACCACAGAACATTATACCCTAACGGGCTTGCTACTGACGACACGTAGCGACTGTCAAAAATCCACGAATGACAGCCGGCGCCAACGGCTTAACGTGCTTTCTGAGGCACGGAGGGTCTTGGTATGTGAAGATGGTCACCCATCCACGGATCAACCGCGGCAAGCGTAGCTTAACCTGATCGATCGACCCGTGCGGCTGTTATTACTTAGCCACAAGCCCATCCTTATTAATACTAAGTATATTTGTCAAAGATAATCTCTAGAAGTTCTAAAAAAATATTTCACTGTTAGAAAGCTGCGCTATTGCCTAGAATAAGTTTTATGTTAAAAAACGCGGACGAAGCCGCAGGCGGAAGCTAGTTTACTATAAATGTAAAGTCTGAAATTGGAGCATTCCACCATCTTTGGTCCTGAACCGGTGTTCAAAATTCAAAACTGGCGAACGATCACAAGAAAGACTGAAGCTCTGACGAGACAGTGCTTCCTTACTCAAACCATTCGTTCCACCCGCTGAAGACCTCCCACCTGGACATAAGTTACCTTGGGTAACCTGGAAGTCTTTAAACAGACTCCGGACCCAGGTTGGCCGAAGCAAGGAAAACTTGTTCAGATGGAGATTCATAGACGACTCCGCCTTGGAGTGTAAATGTGGTGCTGTTTCACAAGCGATGGGATACTTCATATCATGTCCTGCGTGTCCTGTCAGCTGCACGTTACAGGAACTGATGGACGCTAGTGATGGCGCCAAAACACGTAGCCGAATGCTGGGCCGAGTCCATCTAGATTGCTATCGACACGTTAAGAAGAAGAATTCAAAACACGGACAAAAATTGTCTGCCTCTAAGAAAATTAATTTCATTGTAAAAAAGCGTGGGGTGCTCGATATTGATTGTTGTAAATATATAATTAGATAAAAAGCGCCCCACGCTATTTTACAATGAAATTTTTTTTTTTTTTATAACTTTATTTTTATTTGAGAATTTTAAATTAAAAGTTATTTTCTGATTTTTAGTACGATTTGCTATTAAAGCGTGTTTTTTTAGTTTTTTTTAACTATATTTTATTATTTTTTATTTTTATTTGATAATTCAGGTCTTGACGGACGCTATATGTATATTACGCCAGAACAAACAGGAGCCGAGTAAAAAGAAAAAAGTAAGAAAGAACCCTAAACGAAAAGTAAGTAATAACACGTGCAGACGATGCGCTATGACGAGGGGTGGGTGGGTTGGAGGAACAAGATTTGACGCGGACAGAAGCTAGTAAAAAATAAACTAATCGTTACACTTACGTACGACGGACAGTAAAACTTTATGCTGTAATAATTAAAGTCAAACAACAGCTTGGGAGCTTGTCCCACATCACAAGCTATTAAATAAGCCATTTCCTTCATAACTCTTGTATCGCTGGCCGATCGACAGCTGATATCCGTTTTAACCGACTTTGAATAAAAGGAAAGGTTCGGTTTGCCATGTCTATACTTAAATCAGTACGGTGTTTCTCAAAAACTAGGATAAGTAGGTAGGTACTTATAGTGAATTTTTTGTGTTTTTAGTGTTTTTTTTTGTTTTTTTTTTGTCTTTGTTTTTCTACATGTACTATAATGAAAAAGAGATGGGCGAAGATCGTCACTCACTGGATGCCTGACAGAGGATATTGCCGTCGAGGTAGACCAAGGCGAAAGGTGGTGTGTGACGTCCGTTCCCTGATTTCCTCATGGAAGACAATATTACCACATCTAAGAACTTGCATAAATGGAAAAAAATACTTGGGTGATGTTTTTTTTTATTAAAAAAGTCGAATGCTTCTTTTCAAATCTGCAAAGTTTCGAACACTTATGGCATTTATAAACTCAAATGATTCTTAACATGCTTCCAAAAACAATTGCCGCCAATCAAAAATATCACAACATTCAAAATCAGAATATCTGCCGACAACTTCATACCACGAAGTTATCCGAACGAAGCTCGCCTCTTCGCCTTACTTCGGCGCGGGACGGCTCAGACCGGTCGCATTCGGGCCGACCGTTACCCGGCCAGCCCACGTGCGTTATATACCACTGGCAGTCAACACAACTGCTGGGAAATGAGGAAAAAATTCCAAACGCTATGGTATTTGATAAAGCATGGAATTAGTATGTACTGGGATAAAGTGAGAAAGTTATGATTAGGTCATAGTTTTTAACCCCGTCAATGCAGGATTAAGAAAGGTTCACGCATTCTCTCATAATATGAGATGAGTTTGGTTGAACCCGTTCCGTAACAAATAAAAAATAAAGTTTAGGATATATGACAAAGCAATAAATGATATGATTATAATTTATATTTATTAATATTTGAACGAAGCCTATGAACCAATGACTTTTAACTCTCTTTACTATGAATCTTTGTGTAACCATCATCATATGCTTGGGTAAGGGCCGATTTTTCAATCGTCATTAATTTTTATCTTAGGAATAAAATGGCGATTTCACTGCTTTTTTATAGTATAGAAAATAAATCTCAAACCGCCGCTTATTATTCAGACAAAATATATCTGACGGTTTAAAAATCAGCCCTAACTTTGGTATAAATAACCTGTAAGTTTGTAAACTAGGCTTAACTGAGGTAGACAGACATTCTACGTAGGTACTGCCAAACATGCTAGTAATGGAGTACTTTGAACAAAGACCACAAACTAAGATGAGAGGACGGACTGATGAGAGCTGTGAACAAACTGTTAGTTTTTAAGAGATTTGTGAAACCAATCAAACTCCTCGATTTTTACCATACAGGATCTCAAAACCACTATGTATGTAATTACAATTTTACTGTAGATTGTATTTTGAAATTTCAAAATACAAGTTCAAATTAAATTAGCTAGCGAAACTCCAAAGACGTGATGGGTATCATTATCTAAAATTAGTAAAACAAAAAAAAAATGATTTATGATTTTTTAATAGTGATTATCACTTAATGTATCAGTTTAAAAAAAACATTTTGTTTATACAAGGTGTAACTTAAATAACGCACAACCTCTTAAGGGGTCATTGTACTCATCATTATGAACAACTTTTACTATGGGACCAAACCTGAAATCGCGAAAAAAAAATCAGCTGTTCCCTACATTTATGTTCGCATAACTCGTCAAAATATAGGGAACAGCTAATTTTTTTTTCGCGATTTCAGGTTTGGTCTCATAGTAAAAGTTGTTCATAATGATGAGTACAATGAACCCTTAAGAGGTTGTGCGTTATTTAAGTTACACCTTGTATAAAGTTCACGGACGTGATGGGTATTGATATTTTCTCAACTCATACTTCGAGTAACAACACTGCCAGTGGTCGTTGACTTCCAAAAAATAACATCATATGTTTTTTTTATACTATCGTGATAAGATATCTATTACATCTGCAGAGTTCATTCATCTGCCTAGCCTTTTCCCAACTATGTATGTTGGAGTCGGCTTCCAGTCTAACCGGATGCAGCTGATTACCAGTATTTTACATGGAGCGACTGCCTATCTGACCTCCACAACCCAGTTACTGGGTAATACGAAACCCCTTGGTACCTAAGACTGGTTGTCAGACTTTCGGGCATCTGACGACCCGTAACGACTGCCAAAGATCCACGAATGACAGCCGGGACCAACGGCTTAACGTGCTTGCCGAGGCACGGAGGGGTCTTGGTATGTAGAGTTGGTCACCCATCCACGGACCAACCGCGGCAAGCGGGCGGCAGTTATTAGTTAGCCACGAGCCCCTTCCCTTCCGTCTGCAGAGTTACGTTAGCTGATTTAATTAGACCCTGTATAACTGGTCTACATTTTGCAGACACTTAATTAAATTAAAAGAAGCTAAAGAAACTAATACAATAAAGATTAATTCTTTCGATCATTTGAATATTACCAAAAACACCACATTCTTAAATTCAATCATTTTTGAAATCTGCTGTTTAGGAAGTCATTAAACCAAAACTGTTATTAATATAACCGTATTTTTAGATAAAATAAATAATAATTCCAAAATTAGATTCTAAACGTATTTTGAATATCGAAAGATCATCATAAATAATAAATTTAATTTAAAAACTGCATCGTTTATTTGCTCCGATGGCTTTTTTCTGTCAAACTCAAATCATCATCTATGTAGCTAGCCATTTTCCAGCTAATTTGGAGCCGGCTTCCAGTCAAGCCGGATGCAGCTGAATACCAGTATTTTACATGGAGCGACTGCCTATCTGACCTCCGCAACCCAGTTAGGGTAATACGACACGTCTTGGTAAGACTGGTTGTCAGACTTTCGGGCTTGTAACGACTGTCAAAGATCCACGAATGGCAGCCGGGACCGAGGCACAGGGGTGTCGGTATGTAAAGATGGGCTCGGTTGTCATTGTGCCGATTGTCTTATCGGCCAATGGCCTGATGGCCAAAACTCTCGATCAACATCTCTCGATTTTCTCGTTAGACGGTTGGATCAAGGGCCTGATCCAGAAGGCAGTACCTACTCCTAGAGACGGCTCGCATTGTGAGGAGGTCCTGTCTCTGGAGCCCTAACCACCGGTAGCTTGGACCCTGCTCCAGACACCGGCGGACTATTTTTTTTAAAATATTTTTAAATGTTTTTTTTTAGTAAATACACTTACTTATTTAAAAATGTATTTAATAAGTATGTAAATAAATAAACGGAATAGTAGTATTATATTTTAATCTAAATAAACAACATCTCATTATTATGGCATAGCCAAAATTATTATTTCATTGCTCTAGTAGTCACCTGCTGAGCGGAGGGTCCTTGGGTTCGATTCAAGGTTCGCGCAAAATGTTACCGGGTTTCTCCATTACGAAATTCTTTAAACACGCTCCCCTATTGTATGGGAGCAATTCTGACAAAATGTGGGTTTTTGATTTATAGTATTTTAAGCACACAAATGTGCAGAGGAAAGTAAAATTGAGGATTAAATGAGTATATCCGGTGTTTACTAATTGTAAGATGCAGAGTAGTTGCGTAACAGACTATCAGTAGCAATGGCTTTCATTTTGACAGTTCAACAACATTCATTACGTTATTTACGTTGTTGAGCAGACAACTTTTTTCTACATATTAAGCAATGGAATAGCAATATCCTTCAAAATTATTTAGATTGTGATTGATTGTGTGTTACGTAGCTCTGACTTTTCAAGGACTACATATTCGAACGACTATGTTTAACCCGGAATGCCATAAGATAAATATTAGTTTTTGTCCTGTCAAATTACTCAGCCCCTGACGTAAATTGACGTACATATTTTTAGTAGCCAATTTTTTAATCACGTCTAAACTTGTCTATGGAGTATTTTAATTTGACAGGAATAAACTAATTATTACTGATCATAAATAGAAAGCGCTGGTTTAGTAGCCACAGTTTATTTTCTTACACACTGAAAACCGGTGACAAGACAAATCTGACAGTAACACTAGAATTTCGAATACAAACATTAATGTTCCAAAAAGGTGATATTAAAACGATTCGTAACATACTCCACATTTTTTTTTAAGTCTAGCCTAGAGCTCCTGGGGCACTAACTTCTTCAGCGGTCTCCTGAGAGGACCAGCACCTGTTCGTACGTCCGCCACTCTTGCTACTCCGTCTGGGCCTGTGTATACCTTAATCACTCTACCTCTCGGCCAAGATCCCTGTAGCTGTCCATCTGCCACAATAACCAAGTCGCCTTCTTTTATGTTTGGGGATGATCCACCGCCGCGTCGAGGCACCAAAGTCGGAAGATATTCTCGCATCCATCGAGACCAGAAATGATCCGTGAGTCTTACGGCTCTGCGCCAACTGTCTTGTCCGATGATATCCCGATCCGTCAACGTAGCTGGGATAGGTCTGCCTGAGGACGACCCCAGTATAAAGTGCATTGGTGTCAAGGCTTCCTCACAGTCTGGATCTACTGGAACGTGTGTCAGTGGACGCGTATTCACTAAATTCTCTGACTCTAGTAGAAAGGTCTGTAGGACTTCATCTGAGGGGGAGCGTTCTCTTAGGGTGGTCTTGAGTGCTGTTTTGATTGATCTTACCATTCGCTCCCACGCTCCACCCATGAATGGGGCTGAAGGGGGAATGAATCGCCATGAGACCTTCTCATCTGCTGCAAAACGGTTAATTTCCGCTCCGTAGAGATTTTTTAGCGTCCTGTTGGCACCCACAAAAGCCGTTCCATTATCGGACCATATTTCACTCGGCGTTCCACGGCGTGCAATGAAACGGCGCAAGCTCATGATGGCCGCGTCGGTTGACAAACTATGTACAACCTCTAGATGGACTGCTCGTATAACAAGGCAGGTATACAATGCTACATAGCGTTTCTCTTTCCTTCGCCCAACTGTGACCTGAACTGGGCCGAAGTAGTCCAAGCCAACGAAAGTGAATGGTCTTTGATGATGGGCTAGACGGGCTGGTGGGAGGTCTCCAATAGACGGTGTGAATGGTTGAGCGCGCTTCAGCCGACACATTTGACAATCATGGGCGACTTTTCGAACCGCGCTTCGCAAATTGATGATCCAATAGGTTTGGCGCATTTCGTTAACTACTGTCTCGGAATTAGCGTGGGCGGACTTCACGTGATAGTGGGCAATCAAAAGCTGGACAGCAGGGTGTTTGGAATCTAAAATTATAGGACTTTTCACCCCGTCACCAATATCTTGCATTCGGTTGATTCTTCCGCCCAATCTCAGTAAATTTTCATTATCTATGTAGGGGGCCAGGTTGAATAATCGGCTTTTTCGGTGTAATGACCTTTTTTCGGAGAGACAGATGATTTCATCTGGGAAGGAGTCGAGTTGACTTTTCTTCAGAATATGTGATTCAGCCACGCGTAGATCTTCGGCGGTTATTTCTTTTGAACTTTCTTTGTTTTTCAATAGGTGCAAAAATTTATGGGCTCTCGCTGTAGCTCTCAATAGCCTTCCCCATGAGCTCAGTCTTTCTGGGTCAACAGTCAATGGTGTCGGGAAATGATGTGAGGAAATGAGATGACAATGATTCTGAGCGGATGGTTTTAGTTCCAAACTACTGGCCGTATTTAAGTATGGTGATGATGGCCATTGTTGTTCCGATTCAAGTAGAAATTTTGGACCTGTGATCCAGCGAGATTCTTGATCGAACACTGCGCATTTATAGCGTGTCGCGTCGTCTGCCACATTTTCCGCGGTCGGAATCCATCTCCATTCCTTTACATCTGTGTTTTCGAGAATCTCGCCGATTCGATGAGCTACGAATGGTTTGAATGATCGCGCATCACTACGCAACCAACTCAAGACGTTAAGCGAATCGCACCAAAATATACGCTTACTTGGTTTATGATGATGTGATTCGTGAATGAATGATGCAAACCGAGCGGCCACTAAAGCCGCCTGCAACTGGAGGCGTGGGATGGAGGTGGGTTTCAACGGTGTGACTCTACTTTTGCTACCGATGAGAGCGAGCTTCACTGTTCCGTCTGCATATATATATCGCCAGTATGCCACTGCAGCGTATGCCAACTCACTGGCATCGCAAAACAGATGAAGTTCGCGGTGAATGATATTGGATGATCTTAGACCATAATATCGCGGCAGGTACAACTGAGAAGCAAGTTGTACATCTCGGAGCCATTCATTCCAAAGTTTTTGGTCTCCTTGATCGAGCTCATCGTCCCATGATAAACCTTTTCGCCAAATTGATTGGAACATGACGCGTCCTCTAGAAACGAGTGGGCCTAAAATACCCAAAGGGTCATAAATTCGCATTAAGTGGGACAACGCGTCACGTTTACTTAGCTGAGCTGGCGATTTAGAATCCAAGTTGAGACTGAAACCTATGACGTCGTTCCTTGGTTGCCAGTTCAGACCGAGCACCCTAGAAACGTTGTCATCGTTACCTAACATTACATCGTTAAATTTCTGAGATATCGATTCAGGTACTAATAAAGAAAGAGCTCTTGGGTCGTTCGAGACCCAGTCGCGCATCTCAAAACCCGCCTGCTGGTTGAGACGTACGATGTCTCGAGCCAGTCGCGCAGCTTTGTCTACACTCTCTAGTGAGCCAATATAGTCGTCCATGTACACATCGTGTATGGTTGCATGCGCAGCATCGGGATACTCAAGTTTGCGTTCCGTCGCGTTAAGGTTCTTTACATATAGGGCGGTACACGGACTCGAACACGCGCCAAATATCATGGATGACATACGATACAGCTTTAATTTGTCCGTGGGGTCATTGCGCCACAGAAAGCGCTGCGCATCGCGATCTGCTGGTCGGATTCGAACCTGTGGGAACATTTCGCGTATGTCCGCCGTAAGTGCTATAGCGTTTTCTCTAAACCTCATCAAGATCGCAAGTAGTGGCTGTAATAGGTCAGGACCTGGCAAGAGTAGGGAATTAAGACTGATTCCTTTAAACTTCGCGGCCGCGTCGTGTACAACCCTCAACTTACCAGGCTTATGGGCATGAGAAACGCCAAAATGTGGGAGATACCATGTGATACCAATTGGAGGCGCCGTGCATTCTTCAGCGAATTTCTTATCTAACATTGCTTTAATATTATGTTTATACATATTTGCATATTGTACATCTGACTGCATTTTCTTTTCGAGAGATAAGAATCTAGAAAGGGCTAATTTAAAATTGTTCGGTACATCTCTAATATCGGGCCGCCAGAGGAGACCGGCTTCAAAATGACCATCGGATAGTCTATTTACAGTCTCTTGCAAAATTTTTAATGCATGTGTATCGGAATTGCCGCGGTGGTCTTTCTTTATTATGCCAATAGAGTCTAATTTGTAGTAATCTTTGATTGCAGTTTCAATAGAAAAAAAATCGTCTGGCGTTTCGGATACGTTGGCATGATGAAGAAAGTCAACTTTCGATGTTCTACTTGACACGAAGCCATATAAAACCCAACCAAGAGCAGTGTGAATTGCAACTGGTTGGTGATCTTTGCCGGCACGAATAGAATCTGCAACGGTTAACTTCCAATTATCTACACCAATGATTAGCATAGGTTGTACTTCTTCACAACACAAAATGTCTCCTAAATCAGATAAATACGAATATTTACAAATATCTTCCCTATTTACAGAAGCTCGATAATTTATACCTAAATTTTTAACCGAGCGTGCACTATGTATATGGTAGGAGTCAGTACAGTCACGTCCTTTAATTATAAAATCAACGTACTGAATATCACAATCACGTGACAAGCCTCCTACACAATCTATACGTACTCGTTTACTCGGTCCTTCAATGCCTACACGCTTTGTGATTTCGGAGTCTATGAAAGTGGTTGTACAGCCATCATCTAAAAGTGCATGAGTCTCCACAGTACCCTGGGGACCAGTTACTTGAACTGAGACAACTTTTAGAAGTGGTCGAGATTTAGGTCTACTTACGCTCGACGAAGGGCGAATAGCGGTAGCATGAGCCGATACTTCGACATCGCAGTCGTCTGGTTCAGGTTTCTCGTCTTCGACATCAGTAGATGGCTTCGGCGCTGCCTCAAGCTCAGAGTCAGAGGTGTCCTCCAGATCGGCGTGAGCTAGCACGTTCTGATCATTGTCTAAGTTATGTAGTAGGCTATGATGTTTGTAGGTACAGCCCCCAACGCTGCACGGAGATTTTAATTTGCAAAGATTAAACCTATGTGACCTATTTTCCAAACATCTATGACAAACTTTATTTTTTTTTATAAACTGCCATCTTTCATTCACTGACAATGCCAAAAATTTGTCACATTTGTTTACGTTATGCAATTTCGAGCAAAAAATACATTTATTTACAGTTTTATTTACAACGGAATTGGAATATTTCTCGTCGGGTAGGCTTTGATCTGAATGTGTGTACCTCTCGGTAGGTAACTGAACAGAAGCCGTCGAGGAATGGAAATCCTGAATTCCAAACTTTGTTTGGAGCTCAACCTCACGAGATAGAAAGTCAGAAAGCATTTCTAACTTGCTCATGTGTTTGCCAGTATGACTAGCCGCAAACTCATACCACTTTCCGCGAATGATTGGGGATAATTTGGCCATTAATGAATTGAAAATTTCGGGAGAATGTAGATAGTCGAACTGGTCCAATAGTCTCATTATGCCAATGCAGTTTTTGACACGACAAGCAAAAATAACCAAATCTTTACCTTCTGCGCCGACTTTAGGTAAAGCTCGCACAGCGTTGATCTCCTGTATCACAATTTTTTCGGGACGACCAAAACGCAACTCGAGGGCGTCTATAACCTCCATAGGGTCATTCGCTGACATCAGCAGGATGTAAACGGCTTCACGAGCAACGCCACGTAAGGATGAACTAATGCGGGCTAAGTTTTCTACTGTAGTGAATGATGCCTGTGTATCGGTAAAAATGCGCTTGAAACCAAGCCAATCCGTTGCAGATTTTCCGTCAAATACTGGCAGTTTGATGTCCGACTTCCTGGGCTTGTTAGTTATTGCTTCAAACATGCCGATCAGATCGTTATGTCCGCAGCTGACAGTAGCTCCATCAGGTGGCTGGAAATTATTATATATTTTAGTTGGTGAAACCTCAGTAGGATTTTGATTAGGCGCGTAGGTCTGACGGTGCGTGGCATTCAATATAGCGGGGTGTACGTATCGACCTGGGCCTGAACCAGAAGGAACGTCGAGTATTTCGTCGTATGCCATTCTGCAAGTTTGATGGCGTGCTATATTTGTTGCAGGGGGAGGTATTTTACCTCCCGTCGTGGTTTTTGGGACGATGTTTGGTTGTACATCGTTAAGCCAACGACTGACGTTGTCTGTTCGCGCACTAGCGCAGTCGTTACTATGATCGTTGCCTCTTACACTGCCTCTACTTACACTACCTCTTACGCTTTCTGCGTTGATAGCGGCAAGTTCAGCCTGAAGGTGTAGGTCAGCTGCTTTACGTTCGAGCTCAGCTTGTTGGGCTGCCATATCGGCTTGTTGGTTGTGTTGTCGGGCTGTGATGTCGCAGAGCTGACGTGCATGTAATGCTTCAGCGGCGAGTTTTCTCGCTTTTATGGTATTCGAGGATCGTGTAGATCCTAGCGATCGTGTGGTGACCGACTTATTTGTGTCTTGTCGGTGTTGTGGAGGGGAGTCACGGCTACCTGAGGGCACACTGCTGTCGTCATGGGCATGCGGTGTTTGGTGGGTCTCTAATAGGTGGGGGAAATATACAGACTTTAAGTTGGGTTCATCAGCTGTCGGGGGCACGCTGCTGTTAATATAGACGGGCGGCGTTTGATGGGCCTCCGACGGGTGGGCTGTGCGTCCATTGTCATTTCCGCTAGAGCCGGCGACTCCGTTCGAAGCTCCTGGTTCACTGTTTCGATTTTTAGATCGTGTATTATAAACCATGGCTCCTTTTCACGTGGGAGAAGGACCAAAATATTACTGATCATAAATAGAAAGCGCTGGTTTAGTAGCCACAGTTTATTTTCTTACACACTGAAAACCGGTGACAAGACAAATCTGACAGTAACACTAGAATTTCGAATACAAACATTAATGTTCCAAAAAGGTGATATTAAAACGATTCGTAACACTAATATTTATCTTCTGTCCTTTTCGTAATGAAATAGAAAGAAAAAGATGCAATGAACTTAAATTTAGTTTAGTTTGTCAACAAGGGAATCGGCGCCATTGTTGCCATCGCGGGCGAACCCTGGATGAGGCTGACACAGGAGCGCGGTGATTGGCACAAGAGAGGACTATGTCCTGCAGTGGGTGAAGTTGAGCTTTGTATGATGAAGATGATGATGAGATACGTACTGCTAAACATCAAGCTATACCTAACCAGTATAAGCTGACTTCTGAATCTACGAAAAACCTATACAATGCGAGGTCAGCTAAAACTGGAAATGAATAGTCTGATGTGTCGCCGTGTGTACCTACGAATATACTGGCGTATACTTAGTTATTTATTTCATAATACACAGTAAATAATGTGAATTTAATTTGTTATATCGCACCTAACGGTGCAAAAACGTAACTTATGCAAATGAGCGTTTGAAAATTCGACATCTTATTATAATGTATAGTTTTTCTTGACTAAAGAAATTAACTGGTAATATTTAAACTACAACATTGAACTTCATACAGTTGACTCTCGTTAATGCAAACCTGCGATAATTCGAACCTCTCAATATGTAATTCAAACTTATCACTAGTCCCCTACAATTTTTTTTACGGCTCACTCCCTCTCACTGAGAGGACGCCTGTGTCCCAGCAGTGGGAACAATATGGGCTGATGATCCTGAAACCCGAACTAATCACAACTGCAGTGTTATTCTGTAAAAATCTCATCGTGAGAACTTAGGTGAAGTGAGCGGGAAGTATTGACACTATTAAGTGCTCACTTCACTTATGATTTCACGGTGAGATTTTTACAGAATCGACCGGCAGGAAACATATTAAAATTAAAGCTCAAATCATTCACATTTAAATAAGTAATAAGCTAATGACATCTACAATAACAGTCGCTAATTATGACTCCAATATAAATAAGTATTACAGTAAAATCAAACGTGGCATCATCAGTGAGTAGCGACAGGTTGGCAGACAGCTGGCTCGGCAGCTGCAGTGCGCACGGGCAGCATGCGCCCGCGCATGTGTGCGGCGCACTGTGATACATTGATGGGTAAGACGGTATGCTGATTATTGGAAAGGAAGCCGAATTTGGAGTAGAAAATGATTTGTAGTTGGTAATATTGGTTGTGTGTGTGTGTATGTGTTGTGTGTTGGTTGTGTTTAGTAAACTGTTCTTTCTTACCACATATATTTTGCTGAATTTAGGCCAAAAAAAGTTGAATTCGAAGGACGAACTCAACTCACCGAAAGGTCCCCGACAGTGGCGAAGCACTTTGCCCAGCTGTGGAACAATACAGGCTAGATAAGTAGATAGAAGTGGTAAAAGGCTAGGAGACATAATTATTATTAAACTCCACACTTACAGCGTCAAATAAAATTACCTAGCGAAACTCCACAGACGATGAGGGGTATCGATTTCTAAACATGATAGAGAAAAAAAAAACATTATACGCTATTATAAAGCGCGGTAAAATGAAGCGGCAGCGGCGCCATAATGGCGTAACACACTATTACTCTCAATTTGAAGCATATTGCCAATCCGTTGCTCCATATGTTGGAAAAATGTGTCTGCTCAACAACGTACTTTTTCCAAGTAATCAAGTTTGCACTCTATGTACATATTTCTGACCTGACACAAAACCCCAACCTAAGTTAGGTTTAACTAAAGGCTAGATCTATAATAATACAACGTGTAACGTTAAATGCGCAAAACCTGAAAATAGTTTGATCAGAATAACGAGCAGAATTCCTTGAACCATTTTTTAACATAGGTCATATTTTTCAAAAAATCTTTATTAAAAACGTTGCTATGTCTATTTATTAATAGGTAAAGCAAGCCAATGTCAGCGCGGCGCAGCGGCCCGGTGACGACTCCTCCCTCGATAAAACGTCGTCGTAGACGCAAGAAACGATCAGAATGGCCAGTAAAATTAAAACAGCACATAAAACCTTTACAATTTTTCTAATGACTTATTTTCAATCCGAAATAGGTCAATTGAATTAAAAATCAGTTGGGGTGTCTGAGGTTTTGCGCATTTAACATTACAGGTTGTATAGGACCAGCAATCTAGGAACAAAAAAGGCAATTCCAGCGTAACTATGGAGTTTCCTGCCCAGCCTTCTCCATACGTAACTACCTTCTGGAAGGGGCGACTAGAATCCGTAGGACCAATTCTATTTTCTTGTAAATGTTGACGTTCAATAAATATTTTGACCTTGACAGCATTTTGTAGCACTATAAATATCGAGGTGTAAATAATAGTAGATTATTAACCAAGGGGATAAAGCAGTGTCTTCTGTCGCGGGTGACGATTTAAATCGCGAGCGTAATGAAGGACTTGAGGTTTACTCCCGAGCGTAGCGAGGGTGTTAAAAACTTAAATCACGAGCGAAGCGAGGAATTTAAGACGAGTCCTGAGTGTAGCGAGGGATTTAAGTTCACCCAAGACTAAGACAGCTTTATCACCGAGGAAAATACTCTACTTTTCGTACCATTTGCGAAAAAATTAACACAATAATAATACGAGATAAGCATTTATTAAAAATAATGACAATTAAAAATAAATTAAAATAATCTTAACGTTTATGTATTTGAAGATAACAAAAACGCGGCAAATTCCTAGACTAATATTTTTTGTCGTAAAATCAAAGGCATCAAGCTCATACGGCCTCGTCGGTTTTCGTAATTTTATTTAATAATCATAACTGCATAATAAATGCGTATTCCTTTTTCAAAAAGATGCATAATGCTTTATATACAAACTCAATGGTGTAAACACAGATGTAGTTCAGTATAATTTCGGTAAGTATTCCAAAAGACATTGTCCACTTAGTATGTGACTTTGGCTCAGCGTGAACAGACACTTTAAGTATAAATATAATACAGGTCTAATAGCTAATTCCAGTAGGGAAGAGAATATTGTAATAAGATTGTATCACGATGCTTGTAAGACTTGTTTTGCTTACTTGCTTTTTTTTTAAATAAACACATTTGTATTCATACGTTTTATTATTATTCTGACTCATATGTTAGTAATATGTTGTCTAGAAACTGGACAGGTGGATATATATTATTATCTTGGTACCTTACCCAGCTTGAAAACCAAATCATAGTCATCTCATGAGCGCAGCAACCCACTGTTCTTCGGTCCACTATACAATTGCAGCAATAGGTACTGCTTGATTGAATTTCGTCCCTGACTGTTATTTTCGTGTAATATATACACGCATGCGGTATCAGTGTCCATTTTCAAAGCCAAAACAATACTTGCAAACAATAATAAGAGTAAAACGAGCAAAACAATATTCGATAGAAACAAAGTCATGACATGACAAGTGACTTGAAGTGACAACTCACATTATGTCAATGTCAGTTGTCACTTCAAGTCTTTTTTTTAATAATCGATTTATATTAGATTAAAAATCGAATTTAATGACCAACTACGATACTTTTGTTTGCCAATTATATGGATAAAACATGTTTGAGTGAATGTACGTGATTACAAATAACAGCTTTAATTGACTGTAGACTCTAAACTCTTATAAGAATGAGGAGGACTTAGTAAAACTTAAAAAATAACAATTAGAATCGATTTATAAATTATTATTTTACAAATGGCAACACCGTGAAGGTCGAGTACTGTCAATATGTCGAAGAATAAAACAATTTCAGTACTTTTTAAATACACTATTCGTGGGCGCAACTTGATACAAAAAGTTAGAATAAATAAGCGTCTAAAAACAATACATGATTTTTGATTAAGTTGTTTCTTTTCGAGCATCGTGTCCACGCCAAGCCGAGAATGGACAATTTCCTTTAAATCACATTCTCCCCCTAGAGGATGAATGAAATTCAGTACAATTTTCTTTCCCTGTTTTTAACAGATTAAAAATGACTATTGTTATGTTCGCTTTTTGTGGCATAGAATGTCACTTTTTTGAGCAAGTGGTACGAAAATGTATTTTCTTTCTTCTTCTTTCTTAGGTGTTCAATATCACCACGTTTAGCATTTGGTTTGATCATCATATTTTGTTGTTATCAGTAGACAAAGGCAGCGTCCTCCACGCTGCCTTTGTCTTGACTTAATTCATGAGCCGATTCTTACAACACCTTCAGGTACTGCTCTGTAAAATCTCACCGTGAAAACTAAGGTGAAGTGAGCTTGATGTGATGTTTCAATAGTTCCAATCCCTAGGGATTTTTAGGGAAAAAACTTCAGTCAAATGAGCTGTAATTTCATGATGCAAACCAATTTTTTTTTGCTGAAATTACAGAATAGTCCGATAGAATGCAATTCGCGTACTTAAAAAACGTTTTAATTCAAGTCGCAAAAATGTAATAGGTTTCAAAGTATAAAGTGTTTTTTTTTCACCGATTTAGACTGAAGTTAGAATGCGAAAATTCTAAAAAATACGGGAATAGCCCCTCTGTTTTTGACCATAAATAACATTCGCTATTCGATTTTGTTATTGAAACATTAACATAGGAACGTGAAGTGCCACAAGGTACCACAAGTGCACTTAAAAGTGTTACTTCACGTAGGTACTTACTTGGAACGTCATTAAGTTGTGAAAGAAATGTTTATGTCACTTGACTAAAGAGTTGAGAGCTGTTCTTATATGCCCTTTGGTAGCGAGCAAATCGCGATATCGAAGGAAAATATTAGGTACAGACGCCAGCACATCAAGCTACCCGAAACTGTCAAATTTTTCAAATCAACTTCGAACCTAATGCTACAGCGATAATTTTGAAAATCTATTAAAGAAATTTGACAGATTGTAGTAGCTTGATGTGCTGGCGTCTGTATATCGTCGACCGTAGGTTCAATTGCTGTAAGGGACAAAATACCCAAAATGAGTTGAGTATACAGTTTTGTTCAGAATTTTTCGCTCTATCGAATGGTGAATATAAAAAAATTCTAGCTTAAAAAAAATGTCCCTTACTCTAATGATTTTTGGATCCAAATTTAGAATCAGCCCCATAATAACAATGTATCTGAAAAACTATGCAATATAGGAACTTAAAATGGTGTAATTATCGCCGCCAATCCACTTCAAATAAAGTAAGGGTCTTCCCAATTAACGAATTACCATTACATGGTTTATTTTTTAAGAAACAATAATAAAACTGGCCTTACACTAATGTCTTTGTTGTCTCAAAAAATAAATATCATCCATACTTTAAATGGATTGCACGAGTTTTGACATAGTTGTCCCTTACCCCAATTTGCATTGTCATACTTTAAGCAGTGTCAACGTTACACCTATTTGAATCGAATTATTGCACTATTACCATCCTTTTCTATCTCACAACGTCTTTCTGTGTGCAAAAGAGAGGATAGTACCAATGCGAAAGCAGCGCGCGGGCATGAAAAAGTGGTATCAGTGCGAGTTCATCTGTCGTTAAAAACAACAAAAATAATGGCTTTTTGGGAAAACGAAGTGCTCTGGCCCCTTGAAACTTTGTAGTAGGGTAGTAGGTTTCAAGGAGCCAGTGCACTTAATTTAGCTAAAAAACCATTATTTTTATAAATAAATGATAGAAGGGTTAATTTCCGGACGATAAATATTTTCGAAATTCATTCGGCACTTTTTAGTTGATTTATCAGAAATTTTTTACAAAGTTTCAAGGGGTCAGAGCACCAAAAAGCCATTACTTTTGTTATATTTTATAAATAAACAATAGAAGGGGTAGTTTCCGGATGATAAATGTTTTCGAAAATTATTTGGCACTCTGTAGTTGATTTTCCAGAAAATTTTTACAAAGTTTCAAGGGGCCAGAGAACTTAATTTTGCCAAAAAGCCATTATTTTTGTTGTTTTTTTTTATGAATAAGCAATAGAAGGGGTAGTTTCCGGATGATAAATGTTTTCGAAAATCATTCGACACTCTTTAGTTGATTTATCAGAATTTTTTTACAAAGTTTCAAGGGACCAGAGCACTTAGTTTTGCCAAAAAGCCGTTATTTTTTATAAATAAACAATAGAAGGGGTGGTTTCCGCATGAAATTTTTTTTCGAAAATTGTTCGGCTCTATGTAGTTGATTTTCCAGAATTTTTTCACATGGTTTCAAGGGGCGAGAGCACTTAATTTTGCTAAAAACCATTATTTTTGTTGTTTTTTATAAAATAAGTAATAGAAGTGGTAGTTTCCGGATGATAAATGTTTTCGAAAATCATTCGGCACTCTTTAGTTGATTTATCAGAAATTTTTTACAAAGTTTCAAGGGGCCAGAGAACTTAATTCTGCTAAAAAACCATTATTTTTGTTGTTTTTTATAAATAAACAATAGAAGGGGTAGTTGCCGGATGATAAATATTTTCGAAAATCATTCGGAACTCTTTAGTTGATTTTCCAGAAATTTTTCGAAAAGTTTCAAGAGGCCAGACAACTTAAATTTGCCAAAAAGCCATTATTTTTGTTGTTTTTTATAAATGTAATCTGATTAAATTGTTCCCTTTTTATTATTTAGATAATCACTCTATATTTTTTTTTCTAATGCAATAATAACAATATGTTACAATGATATGTCTTATTAATCGTAATTTAGGTTTATTATTCAATATATCTTTCATTATTTCGATTTTTTGCATATAAGAAAGTAGTAGAGCAGCCTTTTCTACTTTTGGAATTCAAACGTTTGGAATTTCAGCTACATGTTTGGTCGGGATTGTGCGCGGTTTTTGCAGCTACTCTTTTATTTGAATAAGAATTCGAAGTAAGTATAGGTAAAATTGTTACCATTTTTTTAATAATTTGATTTTAATAAGATGTTTATTAAAATCAAATTATTTAAAAAAATGGTAACATAAATAAAACAATTATTAATAAAACAATTTTTATACAATAAAATAAAAATTGTTTTATTCAAACTAATACAAATTTGCTATTACAATGTACAAACATTGCATGTAAGCGACATACAAAAAAGCACACACACGGTTCTAATACATTTTCATGTCTTTTAAATGATTTCTTATAACGATTTCCAAATTTAAGATATCCGTACGTCAAAAGTGTGTACTTCATTTTCTGTCAAAAATCTCTTTACATTGTATTTTTTTCATAAATTTGTTCAACATGTCCTTTACACTATTTTTTCATTAATAGATTGGATCCAACGTAGAGGTCAATTAATGTAAGGGACGGGACTACAAGATACTTGGGCAGTAAGGGACATTACTAACAAAATACGTTGTTGTAAGGGACATCTATTTTCTTAAATAGCTAACTCATTTAAATAAATGTTACACATGTAGATAGAGCACTAAAATACAAGTCTATGTGTGAAATCAGACCCGAAAAAGGTTAATAACAAAAAAAGTTATGGGCGATTTAGTCCGAAAAAAAACTTTGTCGGCCTCTCCTGAAAAATCGTATTTTGTCCCTTACAGCAATTGAACCTACGGTCGACGATATCATCATCAGTAGGCAAAGGTGTTGGTAATCCTTATGGTGAGACCTTTTGTCATTAATCGGGCGAAAATCCATAATCTGCACCCAATTGCGTATATTTTTTTTTGTAACACACTATTACTCTCAATTTGAATCATTTTGAAGCATATTGCTAATCCATTGCTCCATATGTTCGAAAAGTGTGTCTGCTCAACAACGTAAATAACGCAATGAATGTTGTTGAACTGTCAAAATGAAAGCCATTGCTACTGGTAGTGTGTTACGCAATTACCCTGCTGTATTGATTGAACCCATCATCTCTCAAAAGTGTTCTCGCTTGCGATTGCTAGAGCAACGAGATGGAAATAACTTTCTTCATGTCATGACAAGGAAGCATGGCACAAGAGGGAGGAGGCCAAGGAACTGCTTCGAGGGTTCTTCAACAAATATGTTGCTTAAATAATGTGGTTAGTGTAATTGGTTTATTTATGTATGTACAGAAAGATAGATTAGGTAGGCTTAATAGATACGTGTCTGTGAAACCATGAAAATACACATACAAAATTTCATCACAATCGGTCAAGTCGTTTAGTAGTTAACATACCGACAGCAGCGCCACCTACCGGGTCCAATTGTATTTTTAAAGTAATCCAGGAAGTCATCAAAACAACCATATAAAATTTCAACCCAATCGGTTCAACCGTTTAAAAGTCATGTGAAAAAGATAAGTACGGAAGGATATAATTACTACCCGTTGTCCTATTACCCGTTTTCCCGTAGGAATGAAGCATTTTCCCGCGGTAAAAAGTAGCATATTTTCATCAGGGATAATGTTGGCTTCTAATGGTAAATCAATTTTTCAAATCAGTGCAGCAGTTTTGGAGCCTATTCAATACAAACAAACAATCAAATCTTTCCTCTTTATAATATTAGTGTAGATTACAGCTGCAATAGTTCTCTGACCTTGTTCTCTCAACTGATCTGCAGTTCATCGTCTGCCTAGCCTTTTCCCAACTATATTGCGGTCGGCTTCCAGTCTAACCGGATGCAGCTGAATACCAATATTTTTTAGTTTTTTCAACTGATCTGCAGTTGCATATCCTAATTCAGTGCTTTCACGAGCTGTTTGGTTTCTCTTTTTGGATCTTTGACAGTAGTTACGGGTCGTCAGTAGCCCGAAATTCTGACAACCAGTCTTACCAAGGGGTATCGTATTACCCAGTAAGTGGCTTGTGGAGGTCAGTAAGGCAGTCGCTCCATTTGAAATACTGGTATTCAGCTGCATCCGGTTAGACTGGAACCTGACCCCAAATAGTTGGGAAAAGGCTAGGCAGATGATGATGATATTCTTCTCTTTTTCTGCTGAGTACCTTCTTAGTTCTTCAAAATGTTTTCGAGGTGTTGATTTTCTCTTTGTCATCGTTCCAACACTTCCAACCGATGATGTTGTTGATGTCGAAGGTTCAGGTTCAGGACAGGTTGTTTCAGAACTTTCAACTGTTGGTCGTATACAACTAATCCAGTCGATGTTTGCTTCAAGCCAAGGTCCGCTTTTTTTTTAATCCATGAAATTCCGTGGAATTCATGGATTAAAAAAAAAAGTGTTCCGTTCCGTGGAATGGGATATTTTCCATCTCATCTTTCCAGCTCTCGTGAATTTTGGCAAAAGATTTTCAAATTCAAGCTGTCTGCGTCAGAAAGACGAGATACTTACCACTGTATCAAACAATTTGTCACTATATAATTCTTCTTATCAGAGTTTTTTAATATGAAAAACAAATCTAGGTTCCATACTTTACACTTAAATATCAACGTGAATAAAATTCGAATGAAATGCTCAAAACGAACTACTCTATTTACATAATATCTATGCTGGAAATATGAAATAACGTAAGGGACAAAACTAAGGTTTTCAGGAGAGCAAATATAGGGTATTTTTCTTACAAAACTGACTGGTAGTACATCAGACCCTACTAATTATAGACCTATTTCCGTACTACCCACCTTTAGTAAAATTTATGAAAAACTCATTTTAAATCAATTGCAAAGATTTTTCAATAACAATAAATTACTGAATAATAAACAGTTCGGTTTTACAAGGGGTCGTTCAACTACCGATGCCGGAGTTGAACTTTTAGGACATATTTATAGTGCATGGGAGGACAAATGCGATGCTTTGGGCATCTTTTGTGATTTGTCCAAGGCATTCGATTGTGTTCTTCATGAAACCTTAATCAGGAAACTTCACCACTACGGAATCCGGAACGCCTCTCTGGATCTTCTCACTTCTTACTTAAGTGATAGGATTCAGAGAGTTGATGTTAACGGGAAAAGGTCACCCGGATCTGTAGTAAGAATGGGGGTCCCACAGGGCTCAATACTTGGACCATTTTTATTTACTATTTATATCAATGACTTGCCTTACCTCATAAAGGACGAACATGATATAGTGTTGTTTGCAGATGACACTTCACTTTTATTTAAACTCAAACGTCAACAGCTGGTTACTGACAGTATAAATAGTGCCCTCGCAAAAGTAGTTAGCTGGTTTAATGTTAATAATCTACTTCTTAACGAAAAAAAAACGAAATGTATTAAGTTTACGATACCAAATGTTAGACAAGTAGAAACTCGTGTTCTCATAAAGGGTGAAGAGTTAAAACCCGAAAATTCCACTGTATTCTTAGGCATAACTTTGGATGCCAAGCTTCAATGGGGCCCCCATATAGATAAATTGTCAAAAAAGCTTAGCTCTGCAGCATACGCCGTTAGGAAAATTCGTGATTTAACTGATTTAGAGACAGCCCGTTTAGTTTACTTTAGTTATTTTCATAGTGTGATGTCATACGGTATTCTGTTGTGGGGAAATGCCGCCGATATTCAGACAATTTTTATTTTACAAAAAAGGGCAATTCGTTCCATTTATAAATTAAGTCCCAGACACTCCCTCAGAGACAAGTTTAAAGAGATTAATATAATGACTGTGCCTTCTCAGTACATTTATGATAATCTTTTGTATGCACATAAAAATATTAATCTGTTTAAAAAATACAGTGATATCCATAACATAAATACTAGGAACAAACACAAATTTGTTGTTCCTACAACAAGGCTCAAGAAAATAGGTGGCTCGTTTAGATGCCAATGTATACGTTTTTATAATAAACTTCCTAGCCACATTCAAGAACTAAGCATTAATAAATTCAAATCTTTTATAAAGCTAAAACTATGCCAGAAAGCCTATTATACTGTAAAAGACTATATTGAGGACAAAAAAGCTTGGGATTGAGCTGCTCCAATAGGTCTAGACAGTGAATGTTGTTTATTTTTTTATTTTTTGCTGATTTACACTTTTTTTTTTTTTCTCTTTCTAAATATCTATTTATATACAGAATGACATGAACATTTACTGTTTAAAGTCTTATATTATTTTAATTATTGTGAATGTGAGGACTATGTGGGTCATTGTTTCCGTTTTAATCATGGTCTGGCACTTTGAGTGGTTTATGCGGTCTACACAAATGTCCTGTCCTTGGTATTACTCGTCGAATCGTTGAGCTCCTTAAGTTCTGAGTTGAGCTGCACGGTTACTGACGAATGCGTGCACCGACTGCACAGGTCCACTCAATCTGTGTGGTTCTTTCCTCAAAAGACCACTTCAGACACCAATCTACATAGTCCTCAAAGATCAAAGATTATTTCCGGATTTTTATATACACATTGACATTGATGAATATTATATAAACAATGACATGGATATTTACTTTGTAAAGTATCTTATTTTTATTATTATTATTGTGAGTGTGAAGACTATGTGGGTCATTTCTTTTTTCTGTTTTCCTTCTCAGTTAGTTTTAATCATGACCTGGCAGTTTGAGTAATTTATGCGGCCTACCCAAATGTCCTTTCATTGGTATTGTTCGTCGAATCGTAAGGCTCCTCAAGTTCTGAGTTGAGCTGCACGATTTTTGACAAATGCGTGCACTGACTGGACAGGTCCTCTCAATCTGTGTGGTTCTTTACTCAAAAGACCATTTCAGACACCAATCTACATGGTCTTCACATGATCTGACCAAGATTATGTCTGGACTTTAAAAGAGACTGTGACCTCTGAGTTTGTTTCGGCCTTTCTTCTCAGAGTAGTCAGATAGGAAACGCCGACCTCATCTAGTTTAAAAAAAAAATATGATGGACATGTAAAAGTGTTTGTACAAACCTACTTACAGAAAATAAATCATTTATCATTTATCATTTGACTATATTTTTTTAACTATTATGTTTTATGTAAAAAAGTGTCACGGACAAAGTTTCTCAGATATCTTCATTTTTTTAAGCTCTAATAGCAAAAAATCAATAAAGCCTATAGTTTTAATATACAACGTGTAACGTTAAATGCGCAAAACCTCAGACACCCCAAGTGATTTCGAATTCAATTGACCTACTTCAGAGAGAAAATCACTACATATTATAAAACAAAGTCGCTTCCCTCTGTCTGTCCCTATGTATGCTTAGATCTTTAAAACCACGCAACGGATTTTGATGCGGTTTTTTTTAATAGATAGAGTGATTCAAGAGAAAGGTTTATATAGAAACAGTGATCATTTTAGAGGTTTCTAATGTGGTGTCGTAAATAAACACATTTTTTTGCGCTTACCTTGCAAACGCTGGCTAAACCCTACGAGATAGATCAAAATAATGAACTACAGTATTGTACACCTTAAAAAGGTCTACAAAAAAGTCCGCGATGGCATATGTCTATCTCTTAGGGATAACCCATAATAACCATTTTTTATCCTATACTTTTTATGAGAAATAATGGCTCTAAAATGATCAGTGTTTCTCTACTATATTATGCATGTATTATACATATAAACCATCCTCTTGAATCACTCTATCTATAAAAAAAAACCGCATCAAAATCCGTTGCGTAGTTTTAAAGACCTAAGCATACATAGAGACAGACAGACAGCGGGAAGCGACTTTGTTTTATTATACTACTAGCGACCCGCCCCGGCTTCGCACGGGTGCAATGGTGATCACTATCACTACATAGTATAAAATAAAGTCGCTTCCCGCTGTCTGTCTGTCTCTATGTATGCTTAGAACTTTAAAACTACGCAACGAATTTTGATGGGGTTTGCATAATATAGTACAGAAACACTGATAACTCTAGAGCCATTATTTCTCTTAAAAAGTATAGGATAAAAAATGGTTGTTGTGAGTTATCCCTAAGAGATAGACATATGCCTTCGCGGACTTTTTTGTAGACCTTTTTAAGGTGTACAATACTGTAGTACATTATTTTGATCTATCTCGTAGGGTTAAGCCAGCGTTTGCAATGTAAGCGCAAAAAATGTGTTTATTTACGACATCACATTAGAAACCTCTAAAATGATCAGTGTTTCTCTACTATATTATGCATTTATTATACATATAAACCTTCCTCTTGAATTACTCTATCTATTAAAAAAAACCGCATCAAAATCCGTTGCGAAGTTTTAAAGATCTAAGCATATATAGGGACAGAGAGCGGGAAGCGACTTTGTTTTATACTATGTAGTGACTATGTAATGATCAGCATTGCACCCGTGCGAAGCCGGGGCGGGTCGCTAGTAAGTCATAAAAATGTTTTTAAAGGTTTTATGTGCTAAAACAGCACTTTACTGGCCATTCTGATTGTTGCTTGCGTCTGCGACGACGCTTTATCGAGGGAGGAGTCGTCGCCGCCGGGCCGCTGCGCCGCGCTGACATTGGGTTGTTTGACCTATTAATAAATAGACACGGCAACGTTTTTAGTGAAGATTTTTGGAAAAATGTGACCTATATTAAAAAGTGGTTCGATTAATTCTGCTAGTTATTCTGATCAAACTATTTTCAGGTTTTGCGCATTTAATGTTACACGTTGTATAATTCATTTTCGACAAAATGTCCCTTACGTTATTTCATATTTCCAGTATCGATATGTGTCACAGGTTTATGACAAAATCAGGTTGTTGATCAAAAACCGGAAGAAGACAACATTTATTACTTTATGTTATCATCATAAACAAATAAATCATTGTTTACTGTCTCTAATTGTTTTATTTATTTAAAGAAATAGCAACAGACATTGTTTTTGTCATAAAACTAAACCAGTCTAGGTTTTTGATAAAAAAAACTGGACTCTCTCAGGTTTATATAATTTTGTCTTCTTCCGGTTCTTGATCAAAAAAAGCCTAGGTTTTTTTTATCAAAAACCTGATTTTGTCATAAACCTGCGACATATGCAATATTGTGTTTAACTATCCTCATTAAAGTTATAATATTTAGCTTAACTACCCGTATTAATGTCATAACACTAATAATTAGGTACTAATTACAGTAACTTATGTCAACAAAATTAAGGTAATTATATAATTTGGGTAATTAGATAATTCCTGATAGGTTATCGATCATAAAATACAGTGTTAAAAACGAGTTCTTAGAATGCGAAATTACATTATCATTTAATTTTTTTTTCTCGATGTTATTTATGCTAATGTAGTAGTGTTTCTCTAAAATACAGACAACTCTCTGCTTTCAAGTTTGTAAACCAATAATTGGTCCGGATGTTCTTGAGTACAAATTTTAGTTCAACCATTTTTAATAAAACGTATACAACGTGTAACGTTAAATGCGCAAAACCTCAGACACCCCAATTGATTTTTTATTCAATTGACCTATTTCAGAGACAAAATAAGTCATTAAAAAAATTGTAAAGGTTTTATGTGCTGTTTTAGTTTTACTGGCCATTCTGATCGTTTCTTGCGTCTGCGACGACGCTTTATCGAGGGAGGAGTCGTCACCGGGCGCTGCGCCGCGCTGCCATTGGCTTGCTTGACCTATTAATAAATAGACACGGAAACATTTTTAATGAAGGTTTTTTGAAAAATGTGAGCTATATTAAAAAGTGGTTCAATTAATTCTGCTCGTTATTCTGATCAAACTATTTTCAGGTTTTGCGCATTTAACGTTACACGTTGTATATCTATCTATATAAATAAATCAAAGTCGGGTTAGTTACACCTTTTATAACAATAACGGTTGGACTTATGTATTTTTATGATCTTTGATTTGTTGGATTTGTCTCCGCCCCGAATCTACACTAATACATATTATAAAGAGGAAAGATTTGATTGTTTGTTTGTATTGAATAGGCTCCGAAACTAATGGACTGATTTGAAAAATTGTTTTACCATTAGAAGCCGACATTATCCTTGATGAACATAGGCTACTTTTTACCGCGGGAAAATGCTTCATTCCTACGGGAAAACGGGTAATAGGACAACGGGTAGTATGAATTATCCTTCCGTACTTACTTATCGTTTTCACATAACTTCTAAACGGCTGAACCGATTGGGTTGAAATTTTATATGGGTATTTCGATGGTTTCCTGGATTATTTTGAAAATACAATTGGACCCGGTAGGTGGCGCTGCTGTCGGTATGTCAACTACTAAACGGCTTGACCGATTGTGTTGAAATTTTGTATGTGTATTTTCATGCTTTCACAGACACGAATGTATTAAGCCTACCTAATTTATCTTTCTGTACATACATAAATAAACCAATTACATTAACCACATTATTTAAGCAACATATTTTTAAACGGCGGGAAATCCGAATTCTACGCAAACGAAGTTGCGGGCGGATGTTAGTAGCTCAGAATAAATATTAAAACGTGGGATAAATTCACAAAAAAAAAATTAAGATAATTCACATTCTTTGGCAGTACCTACGAAGTTCGCCGAGTCAACTAGTTTTTTTTATAAAAAAAAAAAATCGCAGTTGTCACCGTTATATAAAATACCACCTACACCAAAAAAATACAAGCAATTTGTAGAACAGCCATCTGTAAGGATATAACAGTTATGACAGCGGTTTTGAAGATACATATTTGGATTTATTACTTTGGAGCCATACATTTTTTTTTATTATTTATAAATGATTTAACCTATGAAATGATATTCCTTATATATATTCATGACTGCTGAGGGCATTAGAAGCTTATCACAAGAAATAAAAAAAATATAGAAAAGAGAAAAAAAAGACTATGAAGCTCGATTTACAGCCCACGTGGCCACGCTTTGTGGCTACACATTTCATACTATTGCATATGATATTACCAATGTAAGTTTCACCGGCTCGTCACGTCGTAATCGCTATAATTCCTTATCTACGTTCCATCTACTTTTATGACATGCAAATAAAATAGTAATGGCGACAAACAGCACCCATGATATTTAAGGAAAACCTATAAATAGGAACCATAGACATTACAATAGTATGTCAATAGAGTATTAAAAGAAATAAATTCCATAGACATTTGTTTTTATTATTATGTAGGTACTTTATTTAATAAGATGCTTATAGTTAGAAGACATTCGTTTTGAACCTAATAATAACTTTAAGGAACGTTAATAAATGATCCCCTTTACAGCGTCATTGGTCTAAAAATCGCAAGCGCCATTGGTGGAACTTGGGGATTCGTTCCTTGGGTCGGGACGGGCAATCTGTTGCTGGGTTTTTCCATTAGGAATTCTCAATAACAATAGACTCGCACCCTTGGCGTGGTGGTTATTAAAAAAACCGGTCAAGTGCGAGTCGAACTCGCGCACCGAGGGTTCCGTACAAATTTATAGGTATGTAAATAGTTTATCACGGGATTTTTTTGTAATAAAACTACTAATTTACGGTTTTCGGATATTTTTCCTATACTTGTGCTACATAACATTGCTTCCTGCCAAAATTCATGATTCTAGGTCTCTAGGTCTACGGGAAGTACCCTATAGGTTTTGATTCCTGAACATAAACACCCGTATCTTTTGATTGCGTTGATTTAGAAGTTTGATTATTTTACTGCTTCAACGGATTGTAGCCTTGAGTATTTCAAATTAACTTTAATTTTGAATTTGATATTAATTTCATTTTGATATCTCCACGCGTTCCTGAGAAAAGGGGTCTTGACCGACGGACAGACAGACGGACAACGAAGTGATCCTATAAGGGCTCCGTTTTTTATGTGAAACATCTATACCCGCACGTAACACAGATTTTTGGCATGGCGACGCATGCTGTGGCGACGCGTCGCCACGCTCTATGATAGTATATAGGGTGACTTGTAATTAGTGACCGATACTTAAACACATGATTCTACTCATGACAACAAACAACTTTTACTATCGGACCGAATTCGAAATCGCGAAAAAAAAATCAGCTGTTCCCTACATTTATGTTCGTACGAGTCGTCAAAATGTAGGGAACAGCTGATTTTTTTTTCGCGATTTCAGGTTTAGTCCCATTGTAAAAGTTGTTTGTTGTCATGAGTAGAATCATGAGTTTCGGTCACTAATTACCAGTCACCCTATACATAGATGGTATATACATGTATGTCGTCAGAGGCAACATCAAATATAACTATTACCGAAGTCACTGATTAAACGAATTAAGTTGTCACGATTTGAAATAAATTCTTAATTTTTTGTATTCAATGAAAATAAATGTTTATTAAACAAACAGTCATCATTTTCTGGAAAAAAATCGTAATACTTTATTTTATCTTTATGCTATGTTTAGTTCCTATCACAATCTGTTCTTTTCTGCATATTACTTTTACAAAATAATGTCGATGTTTCACATCTGCCAGGCGTCCCGTGACGTCTCATACTTTTTTTTTTTGAGGTACGGAACCCTAAAAACAGGCGGACTGTGGGTACTGTACCCAGTAAAACTGTAAAAAATAAAATAGTAGGTAGATGAGAATGGGTAGGATCGTACCCAGGAGGATGTTTACAACCATTTTTTCACGATAGGTCGATCGTCGCCATGGCATTTGAAAGGTGTCCACTTACATACATTTTGTAACCTATCATTGAATTATTTTTAATTTTCTCGATAATGCCGCTGTGTGCAGCAGTGCGATTCTGCCGTGCGATTCTGTAACCATCTCACCGTGAAAACTTGGGTGAAGTGAGCGGGAAGTGAGCTGTCATTAGGGATTAACACTATTAAATGATAAATGATTTATTTTCTGTAAGTAGGTTTGTACAAACACTTTTACATGTCAATCATATTTTTTTAAACTAGATGAGGTCGGCGTTTCCTATCTGACTACTCTGAGAAGAAAGGCCGAAACAAACTCAGAGGTCACAGTCTCTTTTAAAGTCCAGACATAATCTTGGTCAGATCATGTGAAGACCATGTAGATTAGTGTCTGAAGTGGTATTTTGAGGAAAGAACCACACAGATTGAGTGGACCTGTGCAATCAGTGCACGCATTCGTCAGTAACCGTGCAGCTCAACTCAGAACTTAAGGAGCTCAACGATTCGACGAGCAATACCCAGGATACATTGCCATAGCTCACTTCACTTATGATTTCACAGACGATGATGACGGTGAGATTTTTACAGAATCGACCGGCTGTAACCATCTCACCGTGAAAACTTAGGTGAAGTGAGCTGTCAGTGTCATCCCACCTGATACTAGGGTTTGACTAAGCAAACATTTACAATCATAATCGAGATTTTAATCATATTTTGTATGCTAATACTATTGATCATTTTATATGATTTCAAAGCTGTCAAATTAAGATACTCCATAGACAAGCTTAGACGTGATTAAAAAATCGGCTATTAAAAATACGTTAGGAAAAAAAGCGCGGGAAACGTCGAACTTGGTGGACGCGGCCTTTAAAGAAAAAATTGAAAACATTGTTATATAAGGATGAAAACGTGACACTGGCTGAATGCACAAACCGTGCGAAGCCAAAAGAAAAAAAAAAAAAAAAATACGTTAATTTACGTCAGGCGCTGACTAATTTGACAGGGTCCTTTTATAATGAAAATAGAAAGAAAAAGATGGACTGAACTTAAAGAACAATGGCAGCCGCCCATACATTGTTTTAGCTGAGATTAAATTCCTACGTCTTTAAATGAAAAATATCTTGTTTAACTCAGCGTCACCTTCTGAATTAGTTTGTGCAAGAATTTTTGTTAGGGAAGGCCGAAAATAATAGATATTCAGTCATGAACTTTTGTAGGTTATGTCTATGGTAACTTGGCTAAGGGTCCCGAGACGATCAAATGCACTTGACAAGTCGTGATTGAAGCGAATATTGGTCGTTTACCGAGTATACTTGACGCTACCGTCAAGATAAAATACACGGCACGTTAAAATGTGTATACAATAGGTGTTTAAAACAGGTCTAAGGCTGCCAGTCACCGTGAGCATTGTTTAGATATTGAGGCAAGCCATAGGATTAACATTCTAGGATTTTAAAAGCACTTGCTAAGTTTCAGCTTAGCAAGTATTTATAAAATCCTAGAATGTGTGAGGAATATGTTAAGTTGATGTGAATCAATAAAACAAGTTTGTTTTTACATCTATTTATTTTTCATCATCCTCTCTAACAATGATTTCATCAAGAAATTCTGCAGGTGTGGTAATATTTTGTTGATGTCTGGCCCATCCTAAGTACCAGACTAGCTAGCGTCATTACATGAGCGCAACATCCTACTGTGCGCCGACCAACTAAACAATTACAACAATACTGGCATAATATCGTCGCAATGTATTGACGCATATATTACAGTTGATACACAGGGTGCGTGTCGGTCTGCCACGACGACTTTCCATCGTAGCGGTTTCAAACACTAGTTCAATAGTAACTAATCCAAACAATTAGGAAAGATCGGTGTCCAGTAAAGAAAAAGCACAATGTCACACAGGGAAAATCTCGAGAGTCCTTAAACAAGCACAGGGTCACACAGGGCAATATCACAGTCCATAAGCAGTCCGGTTCAAGTAAAAATGAAAGAAAACGGGAAAAACAATCGAAAACAAAACACAGAACGCAAGCGTCAGTGATCGAGTATGGTATCGCTAATTCGCTATCGACCTACAGCAACCAATCAACAATCGTCAATAGCCAAGCTATATATTTTTTTTGATTTGGGATACTAGTCTTTTTGCCGGTCAATAATTAAAAGTAATTCATTTATTTTTTACACGTGTTTTTACCTCCCTGCAATGAACACTTACACTTAAAAATAAACTGCGTTGTTAATTCACTTACTCCGTTTAATTATAATAACAAAATAAAACTGATTATAATTCAATAATGCTGTACTTACTGTCACTTGGCAGAATAAATATAAAATGGCAACACTAAACGGTAATGAAAAAATCAATTAACTTTTCATTTAAAATATTTTTTTTATCCGGCCTGGACTAGTTAATGTGATACTTTGAAAAAACGTAGAAAAATAATGGAACTTCCTTCGTACATAAGTCACGTTTAGACGCTCAAATTTAACTCAGCTAAAATTTCGCCATTGTTCTTTAGTGTAGTTTGTGAACAAGGGAGTCGGCGCTTATGTTGATTTTTGTTGTCCTCATGGAGTTTAATAAATTCTAAGACAGCATGTCTGAATTTACTTGGAGAAAAAAATATATGTGACGAAATTAAATTAATAATAATTTTAAATATTAAATTAATATTCCACAATTCAATTCATTCACCCCTCTCAAAACTTATTGACTTCCCGGTCGATTCTGTAAAAATCTCACCGTGAAATCATAAGTGAAGTGAGCACTTAATAGTGTAAATCCCTAGCGAATGACAGCTCACAAAATCTGTAGAGAAACAGAATCTCTACAGATTTTTTCAGTATTCTGAAAATTGACATTATTGTGACTTAAGCCTGTTTGCATGTTACCTCCTCAATTACTGAACCCCTACATTTTTTTAACGCTTAATCTAAGACCAGTAGGTGCGCCTCGATTTGGGACGTTAGTGCTCGCGTGTTCTACTTATGTAGAGCACTTTTAATTTAAAGATTTTGATGGAAAGTTTCATGAGTCGTTCAAAATATGCTTTCATGTTCAAGAAGGCTTTATTATGAAACTAAATGAGGCACAAGGAATATGTAATGTAATGTAATGTAGAGGAATACTATGTGTGTGTCCGTGAGTGACCTTCAAATTGCGCTCAAATTGTAGGAGTGCGTTCTACAATGGTAGAACGCACTCCTACAATCACTTCAACAGTGTCTACGAATAACTCTCATATTGTTATTTAGATATATTTTGAACATGTTCATTTACCGGATCCCGATAAGCAGATATAATTATCTGTAAAAGTTAACATCAAACAAAAAGGCCACCATTCAATGCACCCTCACAAATTGTTCAGCGGTGCATTCAAGATGTACCGAGTATTAGTGCTCCTTATATGACGACTAAGGACGCCATGAGAATGATGGTTCATCGGGTAAGGAATAAGAATTTGCCAAGCATTCCCAGAGATATACATGCTGTTGTAATTCCCGATGAATTAATCAACATCAGCAATGATGAAATTTTCCTTATCGGTCACTACACTCATTCCTGTGATTATCGACAAACGACACTTAATTTTCTCCTCTAGACTAAACGCAAAAATTACAAAGAAATCTTTACACCTCTAAAGCCAAACGCACATTATAGCCGCAACGGGCCGCAGCGCAACGCATTTTCATAAAAAAAAAGTGCGGTGCGGCCTGCCTGTAGTGAGCGATGGTCCATAGAAAATGTACGAAAGTGATGAAGGAGGATTTTTGCAGTGTTGCGTTGCGACGCGGCCCGCCTTAATCTGCGTAAGCCTTAAGGCCGCATTGCACCAAACTTTTATGCATAGAATAAATCTTATCCTGAGAATAAATTTTGAAATTTTGACAGGTTTTCCATACTGAAGAACTGTCAGACGTCAATTTTATTCCACGGATAAAAGATATCTGACTTTTGTAGACAAAAAGGTACACTTTTTAAAATCATATACCTGTCTGCCAGACGATAAAACAAATCTTAAAAACAAAAACAATTCTTTCTTCAAAACCCAACCTCTTTTCCTACGCAGGGTTGTTTAACAACCATATGTGACAACTGACCTAAAAAACCTTGCGAGGGATGGTCTGTCTGTCCGTCTGTCCAGGTCAGGTCTAGCCAGGTGTGTGCGGGGATGTGTGCTCGCGGGAAGGGAGCGGCAGATGCTAACGCAGCTGTTGTGCGCACGAGTCGCGTGGCAGCTTTACGCACCTTTTGTGAAGCTATGCACTTTTTGTTCGTGTGTGATTGCGTTTAGATTGCTCGGCGTTAGGTTTTTGTTTTAATAAAGTTTGTAGTTATAAGTTCATTTGTTTACGAATTTACGCCTACTCTGAACCTGAAGAACAAAATTCTCGTAAATAAACACGTTCAAAATCTAGTTGCAGTCTCATATCTCAATGACAATCAGGATGACACCTTAAAATTCTCCGTTTTTTAAGTTTTAATGCATTTATTTTGATACATTAATTGAGTTTCAAAAACTCGGAAAGAATGTGCGCAATATGGAAGGAGTGATGGGGCTATGGAGAAATGTCTTGACGATGCGTGAGCGTGCGCGATCCATCGCCGCCCGTTCGATGTCCACCGCGCACAGGATGGATGGAAACCAGCACATGAAGTGATTTTTTGCTCCGTTGGTGTAATTGCTGAATGGCGTTCCAGTGTGAGGATAAATAAATAAAATAAATAAATCAAAGACACAAACGTGTCAATTGTTGTTACAGATTATAGAGGTATTTCTCAAAAGTTTGACAACCAGTCTTACGAAGGGGTTTCGTATTATCCAGTAACTGGGTTGTGGAGGTCAGATAGGCAGTCGCTCCATGTAAAATAATGGTTCTCAGCTGCATCCCGTTAGACTGGAAGCCGACTCCAAGATAATGATAATTGATTAAATGATTTATTTTCTGTAAGTAAGTTTGTACAGACGCCAGCAGATCAAGCTACTACAATCTGTCAGATTTCTTTAATAGATTTTCAACTTTATCGCTAAAGCAGAAGGTTCAAAGTTGATTGGGAAAATCTGACAGTTTCGGGTAGCTTGATGTGCTGGCGTCTGTACAAACACTTACATGTCAATCTTATTTTTTTTAAACTAGGTGAGGTCGGCGTTTCCTATCTGACTACTCTGAGAAGAAAGGCCGAAACAAACTCAGAGGTCACAGTCTCTTTTAAAGTCCAGACATAATCTTGGTCAGATCATGTGAAGACCATGTAGATTGGTGTCTGAAATGGTCTTTCTTTTCGTTCTTTTGAGTAAAGAACCACACAGATTGTAGTGTACGTGTTTAAATATACATATTCACACAAGCATCCTGTTCCCAGTATCCGGAAAACAGGATGCCTGTGTGAATATGTATATTTAAACACGTACACCACTAAACGGGATCCTGCAAAAAACCGTACCTGCAAAAAACGGGATTTTGTCGTGGGAATGGGCCCTTAGTGTGTTACGCAAGTTTACGCTGGTAGTCTTATTATTTGCGATCTTTTACTAAACTTCGCGATGCTAAGCCCGCATTCTTTCCACTGTCATGCGTAGGCGCAAGTCGGGTGGCCGTCAGAGCCGTCACATCAGCGCGATGCGAGTCTAAACATCCTGTACCTTCACGCTATCGACCCGATAATGAAGGATGGTGTCAGCACATTGCTAGGTTAGATTGAGTTATACTATTGTAGGTCAGTAGTCCTATGGATATTTGAGTAAATATCTGGAACTACAACATAAATATCACGCTGTTATTGCACAAGAGGAAGGCGGAGATGTTGATATTGACAGTTTGTTGTTAATTAACCCTAGAAAGGTAATCTACGTCCGCAAGACGTATCGTGAAATTAAATTTTGTTGTAGTTTTTTTTTATTTTTTTTTTATTATTAGGTTTTTAAAAAATCTTAATTAACTAATGTACATCTGACAGACGTATGATTATCTTTTACGCTAGTTGCTATATGATTATCTTTCTAGGGTTAAAGGGGAACGAGCCTATTGCAACTAAGCACAAATCAGAGCAATGATGGTGGCCCAGTGTAACGACACCAACTTACGAGTAGTGGGCCGTGCCAGGCAAGCTTCACTTTGTATAATTTACACCCCTGCTCTCAAAACAGCGATGGAAAATCTCGTGAGGAAACCGGCATGTCCTACAACTGAAAATTCGAAGACGTGACGTCCGTTATCCTGCTCTGGGCCCGCGTAGTGGATTACATACGGCTCAATCCCTTTCACCGAGAGGAGCACAGTAATGTTCGTGACTAAATGATGATGATAAATGATAAATCTATTTCATCACTCGCGAGAACAGCCTTTTAGATCCCGACCGACATGGTCATTTTGAAAAGATAGAAATCGAAATGGGTCTTACTCCCAGTGGTTTTGGATATAGTGTGAGTACAATACAATGCAAGTACTTGGCATCTACTCAGGCAGTTCTTGCTGTAGGTCAATGATGTAGGTAGATACGTGCCTACGCCACGCAAAGAAACTGAGGCGCCACACCAACCTCATTCTCGATAAACTCGTTAACAATCAATTCTTCAAATTAACTTATTAAATCACCTTTTGTAATCGTTTGAAACTGTTAGCTCATCCATTGAGGCTGCCAACAATAGCCTCAGTAGGTTCTTTACAAAAATTTCGATCGGCCAAAACGTACATTTTTATGTTTTCTCAGAAACAGTTCGACGCGAGGCCATAGCTTTAAACAACTTAATTTACCGACACACCTTCAACCTTATTATTTAATAGATAAGGCACATTGTTCGTTTCGGGAACAGCATTTAATCTTTTGCCAAATATAAACTACTTCCTTTTGTTTTAAAATCGAACATAATTCGCATCAAAGCAAAAATATTATGTTCTTTTTTTTAATTTGAAATTGTAGAGAGGGAATATAGGTGATAGATAATAAAGTTCTTTTTTGAATCCCAGTGACTAATCTTAAAGGTGTAATGTTAAACTTCTATACTAAAAAACACAAACACAAAAAATGTCAGATTAGTCTCTGGGATTAAACAACGAACTTAGTGTTGTGAAAGGATGGGGATTAAAAAAAAACTAGGTACGGTATGGTACGCTGATATTTAACAATAACGCTACTTTTAAGTAAACGCAGGTAGAGAGATTTATAATCTGCTCGGCAGTAGACAAAGATAGATTTCCATTGAAAGATTACTGCCTCGCGGCAATGAAGCGTGTACTATGGTTTTAAGACCTTTTTCGAAATTTGCTGTTCTGTGAGGGTTTTTGCATCACTAACATTTATGTATATGAAGCCAGGCTATTGATTTTTAGATACAGTATTTTTCTGAGGATAAGAAAGTCACAAAATATGTTTATCTGTTAGTTAGATGATAAGGTGATTTCAGTACCGATGGTGCATTATGGCCTTGATTGGAGGACATGATTAATTATTTATTTCCAGAAATTCATGACGGCAATTTTATGTTTAACTAAAAAACCTACATAATTTTTTAATCAAATACTATAGACTAGAGAAAGTGCCCACGAAACTTGTTTCTTTTTTTTTAATATTAGGTATGGCGCACTATTAATAGTATTGTCACGATTTTTAAAAGTAAATAAATACTTGTCTATTATTAGTAACTGTTTTGTGTTCGTAGAAAGTAGGTAGGAGATGACGTTTATTAGGCTTAAGTAGGGAAACAGTAAGCATCAGGTGGACAAGCAAGCTCACTTCACCTAAGTTATCACGGTGATCTTATTACAGAATAGCACCGCAGGTTTTTTTATTCACATTATTTTTAAACTTTTTTTTATGATAATTTGAGTTGGTATTGAATTCATTGTAAGGCCGTGGTGCCGATTGTCTTGTACTACATCGAACTAAACTAGGTATCACTAAAATTCCTTACTTTATGGCTATGAGAATCTTAAAGCTATCCTGCAAAAAAGAAATCTCTAAATTTAAATATAATTTTGGCACAACTAAAATTGAATTTGACAATCGCGACTCCACGTGGTACTTGTTTGCCCTATTCCGTGAATTTTTTTTAGAGCTGGAGGCGCTGGTGGGCAGCCTCGACGTATTTTATATGGAACTTTTCATTTTTTATATGAAAAATATGAAAAATTACCTACATGTTGAGTTTTTCACCATTTTCGAGATATAAGCAAAAAAAAAAAAAGAAAAAAGATACCTACAGTACTGTTTTTGCACATAAGTCGAGGTTTTGGTGTGAATTTTATTTCATGACAGCTATTATCTTATTCCACACCTTTTTAATCGCGATTAAAATAGTCAGATTTAGTTAATCAAAATTTTAGGTGAAAAACGTCAAATTCAGTAGGTATAGCAAAATTGCCATTTTCAATAAAATAATGACTCAATGGCATTTTAGTGCAGCCAAACTAAAATATAGTTAAATAGATAGGAACTTAAAAAAAATAAGCCCCTCCTATGTATACAAAATAATACATAATTTGAAGACACTGGTGCAGATTCACTTGTCACAAATGCCTGTAAACTAGACTAAAAATCACCAAAATTTAGTTTATTCCTGAGGATTTACCATTCTGAAAGTGACACAAAGATTTTTCTCCATAAATAACTTGATATTACCAAGACAAGACAACAAAAAATTGCAATAATTCGCCAAAAAATGGCTTTTGAGAAAACAAGACTCACCGCCTACAATTGTTCTTTTTTCAAAAACGCGTTTGGGTTTATTCTCTACTACCTACTACTCGTAAAAAAATGAAGACACTGACTGTAGGATCATTTTGTCTATCGCTCTTGCAATATTTAGGTGCATTTGCAATTTTGACTCAGGTAACATTATTATTTTTTTTATGATAATTTATTGGTTTTCGCGAGAAGAGTTTTGAGTAAGTACCTATGAATGAATATGGTTGGCTTTGTTAAGAGTAGGGGAAGACATCGGTTAAGGAGCGTACAAAATCTTTTAAAAAATTAATTAATCTGGAATAGAATAGTAAACTATAAATAACACGGAGACACCACGCGGAAGAATTAGAAACTAAAAATACTTACAATTTACGTCACGAAACATGTAAAGTTATCCTGGTTAATTTTCCTTGCTTTATTAATGGTTAACGTAATAACAAATTAACCGATGCCACGGAATGATAAGCGTATGTATTTGTACATACTGGTATACCTGCCTGATACCATGGTATTATGATGCCGCAACGGTGGAATTTCCAACTTCTTTACTGCGGGGTCATTAGTTCGATTCTCACATTATTTATAAAGCTTTGGGCTAGCTCACATTTTATTGATGTATGGTACTCGTAGTAGTGCATGTCTTCACAGTAGTAACTATTTAGGGGTTTATTTATCAACAATGAATAAAGTTAAGTGATGTTTAAACGTCAAAAATGATGGTTATCGCTAATGCAATGTTTTTGTTATTGAGCTTTTGATTAATCAAGGGGTGCAAACTTGTGAAGTTGCAAATAAGTCTTAAAATAATTGAAGATATTTTTTATCAATTTCAACTGTTTTTTTTTTTTTTTTGTCAATTTGCTTCTTAATTTGTTTTGCGAACATTACGAATTGTTCAATAGTATGCTAGCATCACCATGATCGATACAAAAGTTAACTCAGTCGTCACAGGCTGCAATGACCGAAAAATTACGCTATTTTATCATAATCATGGACCATATTTTTATCATTTCACCACGTGGTTCCTGCGTGGTTGATCTCGATGGGCATTCCATGTTCCTCTCTGTTTGGTACGTAATCTATGGCATTGGATCGCAGGTAGCGCGGGATGGACGGTTTGAATGTGGAGCCTCAGGGTTGCAAGACTCCAAAAATAACTTACCTATGTAATTTTTACCAAAATGGGTAAAATGTTCAATGCAAATCAGTTGAAACAAATAACGCCTTTATCGGCTTCTCAACGGATTATGGTCTTAAATTAATATTTATTGTACCGTTTATGTTAATTAGGCTTCATTTAAACATTCAAGGTTACGATTTCGGCTGGAATTGAATAAGCAATATAGATTAAAAAAAAAAAAAACATATTAAGTTACCAGAACAAATAAGAAATATAAATAAATACAATGTATTTATTAATAAATTAAATGTACGTATTTCTATTAAACGAAAGCTATGATAATATAAACGAATACTTAAGTGAAAGACTATAATTGCAATAAATATATTCTTAAATAATAGAAACATGTTTATATTTATCAAGAAGATTATCTAATAAAATATAACATGAATACTAAATACACAATAAGTAAATTATAAAATGTTAACTACTGAATCTATAAATTGTCTCTACTTGTGATACACGTGAAACTGATCTCTTTATTAATGATTTTTAATAATAAAATGTGATCTCATAATAAATGTTTGTAATAATATTACCTAAGTAAATAAACTTTATATAAATTTAATAGCATCTATATGGATTTTAAGAAAATAGCTACCTACTTACCAATAATAGAATAATTTATGTTATGGTACTTTTTATGTGAATGAAATTATTCAGTTTTCATGTATAATTATTATTTTATTTAAATTTTTTGTTTCTATGATTTAGATTTTTTGAGTAATAGCTATGTATCGAACATTATTTTTTGCTGTGCCCTAACAGGGTCTACAGCGGCTCTTAGTTCTAAGCCTTTTGTTAACATCTTGTTCTACCTTGTGGAACGCAAATAAATGAATATGAAAAGATTATATTTAGAATAAAATCAATTCAATAAATTATTCCTATGCCGGAAGCGTTTTGTAGAAATAATTCATGATATTATTATCATGAGAAAAGGTGTGTGTGATGATGACGTAGAAAAAATCTATAAGTGTTCTACTGTTCTGTTCTATGTAGGTATTATACAAACATTTTGTTATAAACAGACAGTAAGTCGACAATCTGACCACATGAACTTTGAATCGAACCACGCGAAAAGCAAGCTTGGCTATGCGTCATTGCGGCCGCCGACACGTTGCAAGCGCGGAACGTGTCAAGGATCACAACTTTCAAATCTCAAGAATTAGCAGAAACATTTTCCCCATACGCCGTGTGAAATTTTCACGCTGACAACATTGTCGGGAAGTTCAGGAACCACTTCCCAGAACGATAAAGGGCCGGCGCAGGGTGCGGTGGGGCGCGGGGGGGAAGACGGCGCGACAGCTGCGCGCGCGTCGCTCCCCGCTCCATGCGCCATTCCGTCGCCGACCGCCGCGGCGAGTGCGCGTCCGCGATACTTCTCTTGTGAAATACGCGCGTAACATTCCGTTTGACTCGAGTGCGTGACTTCAAACTTTCAAGTTATAAATGAAGTATTCATTCACGTATTTGGAGGAGCGCGTCCGCACGGAGGCGACGAACCGTCGAAGGACGCGAGCCGGGCGCGGCGCAGGAGCGGCCGCGGCATCCTTTGTCCGGGAGGCCCGTGTGGCTGGGCGGTGACTGGCGCTATATTCGGTTTGTGTGCGATATTGCACCAGTCCCGGCCTATCCAAGCGGGCCCGTCCGTCGAAGACCGCTATTCAGGCACTCAGCATCCGCGGCGCGCAGTCCCGTTAGCCGGCCGGTCGGTCGTTCACTGCGGTGGCCACGCTTAGGACGCGGTTCGGTGTAAACGTTGTGACTTGTATCAAATTGCACCAATCCCGGCCTGCCTGTGGTCACCGCGCCGTGGACTGGGACTTGGGACCCGTCCGACACGTGGTGGAAACTCGGATCAGGTATACCAAGAGGTGCAAGTACCCGGACATGGAAAAATTGCATCTGTAACTTAATGACTAACTTTTGTGAACACTAGGTCAGCTCTAAGGTCGAATTGTATTCGCGACGGAGTATTTCATAATGCATCGTCTGGTTTTTTTTTGTAAGAAAACTGATTAATAGTCATAATTGTCTGTAGTTACTTCCGTATTCTATGAGTACGACCTTAGAGGTATCTATGTATTTCGGATGGTAGAAAGTTTCCGAGCTTGTGGTAAGTGATTCATATTGTAAGAAAGTTATTCGTTCCGAGGTGACTGAATTGATAAAGTGTAGACACCGGTCGATGCAGGCAGACCGGTTTCGTCGTAAATCGTAATGTGCATGTGAAGTCGCATGCTTATGTATTTTGTAGCAGACCGCCAAATCGAAGGACATTTTACGGAGATTGGCACAAACTAGGCTACGACGGTCAGTTTAGGAACAGCTGATTTCTTCATTCATGTTTTATTCATTATTATTTGCATAGTCATTGTCTGTCATTGATTACCACCTAACTATTTTAATTGGTAGGCTCATGCATAATTATTGGCCTAACTGTTTACCATTCGTCGGCTTTTTCAGTGTCAATGTTTCTTTGTTATTTGATTGACGGAATGCATTGTGTTGACAACACAATGTGATAATGAACTTGACCGCTAGCTTTGATTTTGACCCCAACTCGTTTCAATTTTGCAATCCGACTTTTCCCGACAATTTTGCCACTTCTTTTTCAGTTGACATTATTTTATACAAAATTTTCTTTCGGTATTTGAACGACCCATATCCCCGAAACATTGGCAAAAGCGTTCTTTTTATTCCTTTATAGTGATGTGCAACTCTTTAGTAACATTATTTCCGATTATTTACGATAAAAAAACGAATGTTTCAAAATCGGTCACAGGTCAAATAACCTTACGATATCTGGTTATCTCTCAAAATCGTGTAGAGCCTACGGTAAATTATGGCTTTGCCTCGACAGTTATGTCTGATGGCGGTAGGTGCCTACACGTTTTCGGCTCATGTGTGTAAAAGTAGGTTCGTATAAAGTGGTACAAATCGCTGGTATCTTTAACCTTCTATTTATTAAATTATACATTTTCATTGATTGTGAAACACATAACTTTTTCAAGTTCATAGCTTTAACAGTATTTTTATTGATATTTCGATAGTTTCATCTGTCAAATAAGTGGTTAGATTTTTTTTTAATTGGAGCTCATTTAGCCAATTTGCTTTACGTGTTGATCAGTCAACAGATGTCACACCGGTTGGCATTTTTATGCATACTAAGCGCCATTAAGCTTATCGCTACATACTAGACTCTACTTGGTATAGTATTATCGTATGAACTCGACGCCGTGAATCAAGCGGAAAGATGATTCACTAAGCAAGTTGAGAAACCGTGCAACCGTTATGATTTAAATTGCAACAGCTGTCATGGGGCATTCACGAATTGCGGTACCTACATACCTTGGTCGGGTTTATTAACAAAAAAAGTTTACTTTCGTGAGCTTAGTTCATGTTAGTGATTGGCCATTCATTTCTCTACACTCTTGTAATTTGTTCACTGTTTTGGCGGACTAACACTTAAAGATTTCAGCAGGGGCACAATGCGGTCGTAAACTTTGTCGGCAACATACTTAAATTAAATTTCAAACAGTTCCTTAAAACGTAAGGTACCTATTAGCAATTATAAGTGATACTGTTTTCCGATTTGATATACATCTAACTGAACTTTCGCCTCCTAAATCTCCGCTAAACCCAAAAGTGAGGGCCTAAAAGCTAAAACACTTAATATTACAGCATCGCTGGATCTATGAAAGCATATTTCCCTACTTTTCTGAAGCCCAAAAGTTCAACAAACATTTTCTGTCCTTGCGGACACGTTTTTGTTCCTCTTTAATCAACTTCTTGTACGTTATAAACGAAGAAATGTCTTCTACAGCAAACCGAACCCTTTAAAACCTCCTCCATGGGTTTACAGTTACGCTAACTCTAAACCTGTAAGCCAATTACTGAACTACTGCATAATATGTTAATGATTTGCCAATGCCACACTGACTCCTAACTCCATTACTAGTCGCAAGGTTTATCTGTATTCCGCATCTTTTAACGGTGCTTGTAAAATGACCGTGCCTAGGGAAACGTTCTGCGTTCCTATTTCTGTTTGCTTTGATATCATAAAGCTGTTCTCGTGTTGTATTTAACTTGAACGATTGTCATGTAGTTTGTTGGTCAGAAAATTTTACCTTTGAATTCTTCATGACAATAAATACCCCATTTTGACATGGGAATGAATAAGTAAACTAGATGTTCAATTCTAGCAGAAATTTAACACAAAATAGTGTTTATGGACCTTCGCGATCAATTAATATTATTCTGAGCAGAAATTATACCTACTTGAAGAAATGGTTCGAAAGATATTCGTGTTACTTGTTCTTCAATATGACCAAGCATTTTCCACTTACTGTAGAATGCTTGGTCATGTTGAAGAATAAAGTATTTAACCGTTAAGTTAGATATTTATTTAAAAAAATTTAACTTGCCCGTGATTTCCCGCGTGGATATCGGAAAATATCCCACGGGAACATACTACTGGGATTAAAAGTACCCCATGTGTTAATTATAAACTACCAGTGTGCTAAATTTCAACCAAACCCATTCAGCCGTTTTTGCCGTTTTTGGGAGGGGTGATACTTGTCACAAGTTGACGAATCACGTGAGCTTTCGCATCACGTCACCACACCCGCATCGCGCAGCTACCTCAGGCAACGTCTCAGTTAAGCGGTGGGCCTATCGATACTTCAATATTGTCAACTAAGCTATTTGTTCATACGAAGTATCTTCTGTTCCTAATGTTTAAATTGTTAAGAGAGAAACCTTTAAAAGCATTTCTGCGAAATTGTATAAGCATGAATGATTTATGACAACTCTTACCTGAGAACTTCTCTTTAGAATTTATGGCCCTTGTAAAGCCTAGTGTATTTCCTCAAATTTTATTTTTTGCTAGTTCTTCCGGGTGAAATTATGTATTTTACATTTTAAAGCCATTCTTTCCTACTTTGGTAAAATGCCATAAAATGAGATAGATACCAGTTTTCTGTAAACTTACGCGTACTGATGATTATTATATTAAATTATTTACTAAGAAGTTACCGAGTTTAGTTTGTACAAGTGACTGCAGCTAGCAAGATGCATGATAAATAATGTGTAGATAAAAATGGTTGCAACAACATTTTTTTATAATAGAAATTCTTCTAAGAAAGCTGTCAACCAGAAGTTCCAGTTTTTTTAGGTTTCAAGATCGTTGTAATCGTGTACCTATAATTTAATTATCAACGGGTTTTCCGGCGTTCACAAAAGCAAAACACCCGCAAAATTCCGCGTTTACTAGCGCTTACGCTAATTTGTACTGAATCAGCTACAGTAATTTCCGTCTTAGAAAGAAATAAGTTATGAAAGATAAAAAACAACGAGAGCGAAGACGAACAATTACGTAAGTCTTATTGTGATAAAACTGTTAATTATAAACTTTACGTTACAATAAAATCATAAGCTTTTGACAGCAAATCCTACACGGCACTTTTTTAAAGTTTCGAAAATGCGTTAAGTTTTAAAAATATTATTAAAGATTATTTCCATAAAAAAAATTACCGTTCCGAAATATCGACTAAAATTAGTACCTGTAAAAGCACATCCCTATTCTTAATTGTTTTACTTTTTTTAAATTGTATAATCTGTATTATCTACAAGATAATCCGTTATACAGCCAAGATGGATACGTTTATGATAATTCATGCGCGTTTGTTATTAAATTAAAGTGTAGCACACAACGGTCTGGTGATTTTATGTCAAGGTTGCCGTCCCCTACCCTAACGAACTTACCTACTACATGTGTAGCCACGTGTTTATTTATGTAATAATAATAATTTGGTGCTTATATTTTTGGTTGGTTGGTTTTGACCCACTGGGGGTTTTGCCTTGAGTACAGTGAGCGATAAAAATAAGTGAGTTTAGTTTTAGAATCATTGTTTCTTTGATTTAACTTATTGTCAACATTAGTATAGTCTATTTGCTTTTTAACAGACTTTATAAAAGGAGTCGTTTTTTTATGTTTGTTACCTCAGAACTCCGCTATTTATAAGGCGATTTGAAAAATTCTTTATTATTTGAAAGGATATAATTATGTACTTTCAGATTTGTCCCACACAAATTACATCAAAATCGGTTTAGTAGTTTGATTTTTAAACCAAAATTACTGGTAATAAAAATTCAAGTAAACGAAATATTTTAGTTTTTATATTTATATTATATTAATATTTTATTTATATTAATACATATTTTGTTTTAGTTTTTGTATGTATGTTAAACGATATCTCCGGCAATAATTGTAAATCGTATGTCGGGTATGGTCGGGTGGTCCCATATAATGTTTTATTAAATTGCTTGGATAGTTTTTGAGTTAGCTTCAATAATACGTATTTTTGCCACTTAGTTTATATTGATGATGTTATAATAACTTCCTGTCGCTGATATTTACATAGCAAGTAGTCTTATACAAATTTGTGTGGGGCAAATACAACTTAAAAGTGGAAAATAAAAACTTAACAAAAAAAAAATCGACTTCCAAAAAAGACTGCTAAGTGAATAATAACTTTAATTTCGGAAGTCGGTGTCGTTGGGTTGGGTTCACATTTTCGTTGTTTGCCACAGACTTCTGAAATTAAAGTTATTTTTCACTATGCGTCTTTTTTGAAAGACTTGTTTTTTTTTTTGTTGTTTATTGCCATAGATATAATTCTCACAAATTTATGTACATTGCGTTTAAAAAAAACCTTTTTAATTTTACCTTGTTTTTAAGAACTTTTAAAACTTTAATTTGCTTTGTTTCTGTATGTGTATGTTTTGTATCTAAATAATGTCGATTTTATAACAGCCGGTCGATTCTGTAAAAATCTCACCGTGAAATCATAAGTGAAGTGAGCACTTAATAGTGTTAATCCCTAGCGAATGACAGCTCACTCCACGCTCACTTCACCCAAGCTTTCACGGTGAGATGGTTACAGAATCGCACGGCTGTTGTATGAATGTAATATAATGTACCTAATTCAGTTTTATAAATCCAGTCGGTTTTGGCAGATGTTCCAAGTTTCCTGGTGACATGAAAGGTGTGGTCAGCTCATTTGTCAAAGCTATTTGTACAGTAACCCTACATCAAAACACGTATGTACCTATACACACCACAGCTTTGCAAATTGAGCGCCAGAATTTTAATTTGTACATTTTATGAATGTAACCGGTTTTGTATGATCTAATTTTGAAATTTTGCACAATACCTGCCCGTGAATATTTTTAATTTCAGTTTTTTTGTGCGAGATCCTGCAGCTGTCTCGAAATGGCCTTTTCTGTTTCACCGGGCAGCCGCAGGCGCAGATGGCCGTTACACAAAGGCAACAGCAGCTAAGGGTGCCTTTTGTAAGATTCGAGGCCTCATCTTGCGTTACCAAAGGATTCTGGTTTTGACGTCTTTATATAAACCTGATGTGACGGAAGGACCAGAATCCGGTATAAAGAAGGGTTTGGAACTTTGGATTTCTTCTCCTTTGTGTAAAAATAACGCAAATTTAGCGACAAATTATTATTTGTTTAGCCGCATTCGCTGTTTGGTCCGGAAATGAGAGTGGCACGTTATCTCCGTAAACGTGATAGAAGTTTGCCAAATAACACTCAGCTTTTTAATGAGTAACGGTTAAACCGGACCTAACTAAGATTCAATTTGTAATAAGTGCTGTATTTTCATAATTAAATAAATCCCCTTAGTCGTCCACCACGGCACTTCAGTGGGGTAGTTACGTAACACACTAACACTAGGAATGGCTTTCATTTTGACGGTTCAATAACATTCATTTCGTTATTTACCTTATTGAGTAGACACTTTTTTCGAACATATGAAGCAATAGATTAGCAATAACCTTCAAAATGATTCAGATTCTAATTGACACTGTGTTACGCAACTGGGTGCTGGTTAGCAAGAAAGTAGACATTCAAACAGGACATAGTTATCTCAACAGTAATAATATACACTCTAATTTCTGTTTATTTTCAGCCAGAGTTCTAAAAGAGAATCATCAAGATGCCGTAACATAAGTATGGACTGGACCAGACCGCCTCCTAAGTCCTCCGAAGTCGGACATTTAGCCTCAGCACAGTTTTGTAAAACTGTGGCCTCAGCGTCAGCGGCACGAGAGCAATGCTCTGCGGTCACCAACCCGCGTGCCGTGGCGACTACGGACAATATCTTAATGCCGTAAATATATCTGTAAATATCTGGTCCTTAGTAAAATATTTGTTCCTATTATCGCTTGACCCTAATTGCATAATATACTGGTGATTAAATGAAACCGGTTACATTATAACAATGCAAGAAAATTCACTGCTTTATTTGTTTAAAATGGTCTGTTCGACTCATCGAAATTTCTTATGTCTGTCTATGGTTAGACAACTAGTGTGCGTTGTTGGTAAACATTGTGAAAATGTCACAGAAATTATATTGATAAAATGGCGGCGTTAGTTCCGGTTTTGGCCACGTGTAAAAAGATTCTAGTGCCGTTGTAAGCCCAGGTTCGCACGAGCCCGTTTTTCCCGCAGCGATTTTTTTGCGCCCTAGATTTTCAACGCACTGCTGAAAATCCAACAGTGTTTTTTTGACACGAAGAGATGTGCTCTGTTGGATTTTCAATGCTCGGCTCAATGCCGAGAGTTGCAAATCCAGAGCGTGATAACTTCCTGCCGTGATATTTTTACGTCTGTGCGAACGTGGGCTTACTTGTAATGACAGTCAAAATAAACTATACCCATTGCTTCATTCGTTTAAAATTGGTCTTATTGACAACTATAGGCTTAGATAAACGCAATTTCTTTGGTAGGTTGTATAAGTTATGAAAACGTGTGTTACGCAATTAAGCTGCATCTTTTTTATTCATAGAGTACTTACAAAACCAGAATAGGACTGACCTCGACTAGGACACAAACTTCACTTTGATGAGTCAGCACTGAAAAAAAATCCTATGGCATTAAGTCCTACTGTAAATTTGTATAGTTGTAGTATTATATAAATAAAATTTAGCGAAAACGTAAGGTTAATTTGACAGAAAAAACGTCACAATAAATCAAAATCAAAATCAAAAGTCATTTATTCAAACTAGGCTGAGAATCAGCACTTTTCGAACGTCAAAATTACAAAAGACAGTCCCCCAAAACGCCCGCCCTTCACCACTTCCTAGTGCTTTCGCTGGGAAGAAGAAGTGGCGCAACAAACTCCCCAGCAGCACAGCTGTCTGTTACGGGGAAAGGTCAATCCATTAATATTATTCATTGCATAGAAAAATTATGTCTATATTAATTGCTGACTACAGGTTTTGAATGGAACGGAGAAAAATGAATTGTTATTGGTTAGTTGGTGAAAAGGTTCTCCGTAAACGTTCTACCTATAGCTAAAAGGATATTTCGGCGCATGGCCAAACTCTGAACTAACGCCACCATCTTGTTTAGTCAATATAATTTCACGAATAATTTGGAACCAACAACCGCTTCCCTGTCGAGTCATTCAAGCGCTAAAATATGTTTGTAGCACCGTACAGTGGATGATTAGACCCAAACATAACTGGAATATTTTTCTACTTTGTCCTATCAAGGGATGCAGGCGTGATGTTTTTATTGACAGATAACCGGCACCCTGATTGTGTAACACACTATCTATCTATCTCAATCATTTTGAAGGATATTGCTAATCCATTGCTTCATAATTATGTTCGAAAAATGACGTAAATAACGCAATGAATGCTGTTGAACTGTCAAAATGAAACCCATTGCTACTGGTAGTGTGTTACGCAATTACCCTGCTGCAAATTGCACAAAACCTAAGAAAATTTGAATTTCACGGGCTACCTAGCTCATCAGGGGGATGCTAGGTAGACCGCGGAAAGGTCGAACACACAACGTAACAGTATTTTATCTATTGCAGGACAAAGCTCCGCTCAATTAAATAAGTTGACTCAAGAATGTTTGTCTTGTTTCTTGAGAGTACGTTGTAAATCATCTAGCAAGGCACAAGTAGGCATATTATGTGAATGTAATGTATGTAGTGGTTTTATAAATTGTCACAAGGATTACTAGATTGTAATGTGTTTTTCTGATGTGATATAAAATGTTATTAAATGTCTTGGTACAGACGCCAGCACATCAAGTTACCCGAAACTGTCAATTTTTTCCCAATCAACATTGAACCCTATGATTTAGCGATAAAGTTGAAATCTATTAATGAAATTTTACAGATTGTAGTAGCTTCATGTGCTGGCGTCTGTACAAAAATGTGAGGGAAATGAAAATAGAAGATCGCGGTGAAAGGATGGGACTCACACACAACAACAGTTCAACAACTATCATTGCGTTATTTACGTTGTTGAGCAGACACATTTTTCGATCATATGAAGTAATGGATTATCAATATCCTTTAAAATGATTTAGATTGTGTTTGATAGTGTGCGGGGCATGGCGCAAACGGGACGAGGTCTATACCTACTCAACAGTAAATGCAACATGGCTGCCAATGATGATGATGAAACCAGAAATGCAGCTTTTCTTGTTCCGCTGACTGTACTTGTAAAATGTAGCAACTTAACAGATTTTCTCGTTTTTATTTAATTCTATAGTCAATGCGGTTTACGATTTTTTTGTTTTGTGTTTTCCAGTCATACTTATCCGCAGTATTTAGCAACTTATTATTAGTCTCATTATGAAGAAAAAAAAAATAGCTTTTACTTTTAATTTTTAACAATGTATTAATATTGTCAAAAAGCTTAGAGAATGTCATTGTAGCCACTTGTGGACTATCATCGCAAATGAAATTCCTTGTAACACATGAATAGTCCTATTGTTCTACATTTAGAGGCTTACAAATGTTTATGATAATGCTTTGTATTGCACAACGTATATTACATATTACTTTTTTGTAAATTAAATCGTTGAATGAATTTAAAATCCATTTTGTTTTCTTTTCCTTCCTTGTTTTGGTTCCTTTAGCTGTTTCCAATGGCTTGTTTTCGGGGTTCGATTCCCAACTTGTTTTTTTACTGTCGTATAGTAGGCATTACAGAGTACAGTGCTACAGGGATCTTGGAGCTTGAACTACGTCGACAGGGGACCAAATGTGGCGTAATTTTGGCCACGCGCCAAAAGATCCTTGTATAACTATACTGCCGAAGAATTGTGTAGCTGTTGTAGTTATCAGGTACTTCAAACTACTTGATACACAAATATTTATGATTAGACTTCGAGCAGACGACTCCTGGAGTGAAGACTGCGTAGGCACTGGCAAGCGTAGTGTGGGGCGCCCCCCAGCTAGATGGACAAAAAGGTGGCTGGGACAGACTGGATGCGGAGGAAGGCAGAGGACAGGGTGTTATGGCGCAGCCTGGGAGAGGCATGTGGACTGCGATAGGCTTGAGTTGATTGAATAGAATACTCTTTATGTACACCATAATAAATTCCAGACAAATATAGAAATTTTACAAAGGGTGACACAATGGGCGGTCTTATCGCTAAGAGCGATCTTTTAAAGACTACTTTTCGTCTTTATTGATTGATTGATTCGACTAACTGTTGCCCGCGACTTCTGCGATCCAAGATGAAAAGTAGCCTATGTCCTGCAAATTCGTTCAGCCGTTTTAGCGTGAAAGGTAACAAACACATGATACATAGTGGGTTTTTTTTTTTCTGTACTTATATTATTAGTTTAGACTGGTACCTACACTGGACAGCAAATAAACCGGGCCACCCGCTGTGTCACTGACTCTGGCAGGGCCACCATCACGGATTTTAATTTTGAAAACGCTAAAAATTAGTCGCTAATTAGTCGAAATTAGTCGCCAAATATCAGAATTAGTCGGTCACTGGTTCAAAAGATATAAGGGTTTATAGGTGGCCCTGCTGGAGAGACTCTCCCCAGCAGGGCCAAATTTATATCTCAAAAACTAGGGCACCTAGCGAAGATCTGTTTTCTCCCATATTTAGTCGCCAATTAGTCGGAATTGGTCGCCAAATATCAGAATTAGTCGGTCACTGGTTCAAAAGATATAAGGGTTTATAGGTGGCCCTGCTGGAGAGAGTCTCCCCAGCAGGGCCACATTTATATCTCAAAAACTAGGACACCTAGCGAAGATCTGTTTTCTCCCATATTTAGTCGCCAATTAGTTGGAATCAGTCGCCAAGTTACAGATTTAGTCGGTGTGTAATTAAAAAGATATTAAAGAATTCAATTTCCCCATACAGTGGTACAAGCGAGTACAAAATACTTTATGTATTTTCTAGATAGTATCTATGACGTCTTATGGAGGAATGTTTGTTTCGAATTAAATAAATATAAACTTAGTCTATAATTTCAACCCACCATAGGAAAGCTGTATTCATTACTTATAAACAAATCTACAATAATGTACGATCTAATGTGTATGTGTGTAATGTGTGTATGTGTAATTATTTATCCAACACAATGTGCACTTACCACTTAGTCGCTGGCAGATAGATCGCTACGCTCCGTTTCATTTACGGTAAGTAAGAAAGAGATAGATGCGCGTGTACAGACGAGCTGCTTAGAACGAGTTGCCCGTCACGTAAAGGGTCAGCGCAGACAGAGAGG
>OX451405.1:2792955-3015420 GCA_949629135.1 Eremobia ochroleuca
AAGGTAAAATTTCCCTGACTGTACTAAAATCTCTTGAGGCATCAAATTACCTCGTTTACTTTTCGAGTCGAGAAAAAACAAAAATTCCATAGAAATTCCAGTTTAAAGCATGTTTAAAGATTGTATGTTTGTCAATTCGTAGCTCTCTGCATTTGACAAGCCAAAGTGGCATCGTTTGAGATCCCAGCATCTTTTCAAATATGCAAGTTATACCACCGCTTGTGAGGAAAAATCTCTGTTTTTGACGCTTGCATGCGTCTTGATGTTAGAAGAATTTGGTTTTAAATAACGCGTTTTTGTTTAATGTTTGCACATTTGCTAAAAAATCCATTATTCCATATTATTATTTATTATTCCATTATTTTTGCCTATTTAAAAAAAAAATCGCTTTTAGCGATAAGACCGTCCACTGTGTCTCCACATGCATTTTTTTTTTAGATTTATATACAGATATAAATTAAAAAAAAAATACTTAGTAATACTAGCTTTTGTCTGCAGCTTCGGCTGCGTGGTGGTCGGAAATTATCCCACGTAAACGTATTACCGGGATAAACAATATTATATTTGTTAATCCAGGTTATAATAAATTATCTGTCCGCCAAATTTAAGCCAAATCGTATTAAAAGCATAATACTAATGGTTGAAATACTATCGTTAATTTATGCAAGCCTTACTTTTTGTTAGAATACTGCTCATAAATTCGGGTCATATTTCAATCATGATTTGAAAGACACGTAGCGCCATCTAGCGTCCAAAAGCAATTGTGACCGTTGAAAGTTATTGTTCTTCTGCTCCCGAACAGTATTTTTTTTCTGGATGAATGGTACCTATGATCTTTCCTACACCCTGACAACGTATACGCAAACATGATGATCGGTTCAGTGGATTAGGCGTGAAAAGGTAACAAACCAACATTCATAATTATGTACTTTCGCATTCATAATATTAGTTGGGATTTTTATGGTGTACATAATAAAGAGTATTCGAACAATATGTCTATGACTTGGGTTAATTTTTATTGTTAGGACAACTAGCCTTCCGTCATCTTGATGGAAACTAGATAACCCCGTCTTGATAAACGACGATAGCTTTGCTAATATCACTTGACACCTAACAACCAATATCGTTATCAGCAAATTGTCCATACGATAACAATTTCGGAGTCAATTCCCTCTTGCAATTACGTCAGGTACCTAAGTCACATCTTGCTAGGCTAAGTCTAGAATTACCTGACAGACACAGCTTGCAGAGTAATAAATCGAAGTGGCAGTATGTTGGCCATGTATTTATTACGTCAGAACGACATTAAGCCAATTTTACACTAATGAGATAGATAGTAATAATGAATTAACTAACGAAGTTATGATCACGAATAATCACCGGAGATTTATTGTGAAAGACGGCACGGTTGACATCTATCGGGCATGCCACCTGCCGGGGGAAACCATCAGGCATATTATCTCCGAATGACAACTGGGAACAATAGCTTAACGTGCTTTCCGAGGCACGGAGGGGTCTTGGTAAGTGAAGATGGTCACCCATCCACGGACCAACGGCGGCAAGCGTAGCTTGAACTTCGATAGACCCATGCGGCTGTTATTATTTAGGTACGAGCCCTAGGAACATAAGCATTATTTGAATAAATATAAGGTTCCAAGTCTAGATTAAAACTGCAAACTGAGTTCAACTGACCTTTCTAACTTGAAGTATTACCACATAACTCAATTCGCCGATCCAACTTATGATTACCAGAGTATCGGGGGTAGATGATCAAAAAACTTTTCTCGTTACTCCAGCCTGCTCATTTGACAAGTTCAGCCGTTTGCTCAGAAGTTTTTGGTACTACGCCCCCGGATATATTACCCAAGATAAGACCGGACGAATGTTTGCCTTTCAACTATTTTATTTTAATAATGATTGATTGAGGAAGCCGGCATGTCCTAGAACCAAACATTCGAAGACACGTGGCATCTGTCTTAGAATGTTTGTTCACTGGAACCGCGTGGGTTATTTTAGTTATGATTGATTAATACTTTTGAAAGTAGCTGGGACAGATTGAATGCGGAAGGCCTGGACAGGGTGTTGTGGCGCAGCCTGGGAGAGCCCTATGTCCAGTAGTGGACTGTGATGGGGTTGAGTTGATAAAGATTTTTGGGGAACATTGAGAGGAAACCGGCTTGTCTTAGAACCAAAGATTCGAAGACATGTGATATCTACCAACCCGCACTGTGCCTGCGTGGTGGATTATGACTCAGTCCCTCTCACAGACAGACCCGTGTCCCAACAGAGGGACATTATAGGCCGACTGGCGACTATGCTATGGGATGTTTGTCAATTAGGGGCAATGTCCCATTCGTACTCTCAATGAAGAAGCTCGTCCAAGGAAGTATTATGACCTTACTTTCTGTCGCAAATCATCGTTGACGTCTTTCGGTTGGAACAGTATGGGTGTCGTGGTGTAATTACGTAAAATAAGACATTTCACTTTTATCTCTAGCAAGACAACGCAAACAAGCAAGCAAGCATATTGCATGTCGCTGTACTCGGGGAGCCTGTGGTTCAGCTACACCCAAAAGGCCTACAGTGCTCTGTGGATCCAGTATAACAATGCATTTAGAGTGCTGTTGCGTCTGCCTCGGTTCTGTAGCGCATCATCTATGTTCGCTGAGGCACGCACCGACTGCTTCAATGCTGTACGGCGTAAGAAAGCGGCCTCGCTGTTAAAGACTCCGTGACAGTCCCAGCAGCATTCTACGCGCTATAGCCGGGAGACATGACAGCCCGTTGGTGAGGTCACTTGCCACCTGTACATTGTCTGTGTTATTAGTTCATGTACTAACATAGTTTAAGACTATTGATACTAACCCAATGTATCTCTGTTTTCTGAATAAATAAATAATAATTATTATTATTCTGAAATTGACTAAGTATTAAAACCAAACATAAGTTGCGAATTCAGGGCGGGGGGAGGGAGGGTGGTGACAAACACCGCTCGCAGGCAATAAAACAATCCTATGAGATTAATAGCACGACTGTTTTTCTTCAAATTACTAGAATAGCAGCTAATTATTCTCATTTCTTCAGTCTCCTAGCAGCTACTACTAGCAGTACTAAACTAGGTCAACTAAATCTGGATTCTAGTTCCGATTCCAGCCTTTTTTCCCTTGTTATGTTAAAACATTTCAGAGCAGCCACTAATGGTTTGATTCCCAGTAATTTATTGTTCTACCTAACATTTTGCTAATTCTTTTGCCGAGCGCCTGTGTAAGTGGGCAAGTTTATTCCCGACCCGAAATGGGGTGATTGCTGCGGATATTTTTCTTCTACACTGATTACTTTTCAACATAACTGTGTAGAATTGTTAGATGTTTTTTTTCCTTTTTTTTTAGTTGTAGAGCCCACTTGTAATGTAATCAATACCTACTAATAATTATGCGTTTTTACAAGCTTTTATTTAACTTGTTAGTTTTTTAATCTTACTAATATTATAAACACGAGTTTGTGAGGATTGGTGTATGGATGTTTGTTACTCTTTCACGCAAAAACTACTGAATGGATTTTGATTAAACTTTACAATAATATAGCTTAAACATCAGAATACCACATAAAATACTTTTTATCCCGATATACTCATGGGATCGACACCTATGCGGGTGAAACCACGGAGCGCGGCTAGTAAATAAATAAAATAAGCTATACATAAAGTTAAACCCATCGAGCGCCTTAAAAGAAGTGGTAGAGCTACACCACTCACCCCGTACATATCGTAATAGAATCGGCGCGGCCTATCTCCGTACAATTTATTGCTCACCACGTATCGGCCTATTAACACGGGCCCTATTAACGTCAGCCCTATTAAAATAACACGATATAGCGTGGGGATACACCGAGAGGATTTAGGACAAAGATGGTTAGTTTCTTGTGGTGCCATCTAGAATTAGAAACCTATAATAATGTATGTCTAAGTGCTCATACACATGAGCGACACGCGTCAGCGGCAGGAGGAAAATGCGGGGGGGGGGGGGGGGGGGGCTTGAGTCTAAAAAAAATTGTAGTTTAAAGCTTAATATTTCACAAAAGGATCCCTGAATCGAAAAATTGCTCTCACAAACCCGCAATATTTTTGAAAAACCTATCCAACGACACCCCACACCATGTGGTAGACGAGAAAAAAAACATCCCCACTTTACTTGTAGAGGAGGTACCCTAAAAAAAGACTTTTCATTATTTTATTTTACCATTTTGTCCGCGCGATTAATGTATATTCATGCCAAATTATAGCATTCTAGTACTAAAAGTCTCTGAGCTAAGCTGCGGAAGGACGGACGGACAGACAGACATGGCGAAACTATGTATAAGGGTTCCTCGTTGACTACAGAACCCTAAAAAACAGATTTTTTTTTTTTTTTACTTTACAGATGTCATTAGTACCAACTGTATCGATACCAAAACGTGTTAAAACAAAAGAAACATATTTTCTCAGCTCATACGGCGACAGTAGTGTTGTGGTACCTACTTGAGGTAACAACACCACCGTCGCTCCAAAAAAACATTAAATCTTTTTATTTTTTTATTTACAGAATTAAGATGGGCCCGTGGCTAAAGAGGGGCCCGTGGCTAAATAATAACAGCCGCACAGGTCGATCGATCTGGTTAAGCTACGCTTGCCGCGGTTGGTCTGTGGATGGGTGACCATCTTCACATACCGAGACCCCTCCGTGCCTCGGAAAGCACGTTATGCCGTTGGTCCTGGCTGTCATTCGTGGATCTTTGACAGTTGTTACGGGTAGTCAGAAGCCCGAAAGTCTGACAACCAGTCTTACCAACGAGTATCGTATTACTCAGTAACTGGGTTGTGGAAGTCAGATAGGCAGTCGCTCCATGTAAAATACTGGTATTCAGCTGCATCCGGTTAGACTGGAAGCTGACCCCAACATAGTTGGGAAAAGGCTCGGCAGATAATTTACAGAATTAAGATATCGATAACAGTAAGAGTTTCGCTACATAATTTAATTTAACCTGCGTAAACCAAATCAATACAATCCAATATTTCTCTTTGTTTAAGCTTCGATATAATAAAAGAGAGGATAATACAACCATACAAACTGTAGAAAATCTGAAGCTATTTTAAACAAATTTCTTTCTTACAAGTACATACCTTTACAAACGGCAACTTTCATTCGCAATGTCAGCAACATGTTGCCAGAAAAATAGTCTCTTAAAATTTACATATAAAATAGACCTTTTAGGTGCTTTACCCATTCATTCCGCGACTGTTCCAACTTACCTTTGTTAAAAATTGCCAATTACGAGCAAATGCAGTAATGTCACTGTAATTGGATACTCAACTCTTATGAAAATATGTAAAAAAGTAGTTTCCTTTATATTATCTTCTAACAGGCTTGTTAATTTATAGAAAAATGGGAAATCGATGCTTATTTGTGACTGCATAGATAAGTTGTCAATCATGCAGGGTGGCAAGGACACATGATTCTAAACACGACAATTCAACGTTGGATATCAATTAAAAAATCAGCTTTTCATAGAAGAGCGCCAATACCTACGCGGTAAAAATGTACGCAACAGCATTTTTTTTTTTTTGATAATGGACGGAAAATTTCAACGCCCCCTACGTTGATATTTTTCGTCGATTATCAGAATTATGTACTGAATCCATGGTAACAATTTCCACGTCGATACCCTTCCACCCTGTATGAAAGTTATGTAGAGTAAAAATAAAATTCCGCCTCAAAAGGTACCACATCCTCAAGCTGAATGAATGAGTACCAAGTGTGCGGTGCTCACCGGAGCTCCACGTCATGAAGCAAAAAATACAATTGCTTATAGTCGAAAGGCTAGTTGCATATACATATAATACAATTATAGTTAATATAATTATATTTATATGTATACTAGCTGTGTATACCCGCTTCGCTGGGTCATTTTTAATTGTATAGTTATTTGTTAATGTTAATAATCTATCACTAATTACTTCATAATCTTTTCATATATACTAAACATTTTTATTAATGAAGAAGTGGTGGGAGGCGCCCGACGTGACGGCACAGTGGTGGCATGCGCGTGAGCTGCGCGCGGTACTGGACAGTACTTGTACATTGCAACATTACTTTATTTTTCTAAAATAAAATAATTTTCTAAAATAAAAGTAGCCTAAGTTACGTCTTATTACATCAGCTACCTGCCAATAAAAGTCCCGTCAAAATCAGTCCAGCCATTTCAGAGATTAGCTGGAACAAATAGACAGACAGACAAACAAAAATTGTAAAAAATGTTATTTTGGTGTATGTACCGTATATATATTCATATACATGTAGTAAAAAACGGTTATTTCAATATTACAAACTGACACTCCAATTTTATTCATATGTATAGATAATTTTTTTTTAAAACACGTCAACTGTCATCATCATCCACAGACCCACTTTTGACGTTGAGCATAGGCAACTCTTTTCTTGTGCCAATCTCCATGCTCCTGTGATACCCTCGTCCAGGTTCTACACGCGATGGCAATAATATCGTCTGCCCACCTCGCCGCTGGACGACGGATACTTCGTCTTCCAGTCCTTGGACGCCACTCGGTCACTGCTTACTCCATATGACGCCACAGCGCCAACTGTCGTCAACTGTACTTAATATGAATTCATGAAAAATGCCAAATGAAAATTCAATTGCAAATCCGCTATTTCAACAATGAGAATTCTGGTATTTGCCTATGAGCCAAAAATAAGTTCTTGTACTAACATTGGCAGGCCTGTTGGTCTAGTCGTCAGTGGCCCTGACTACTATACGCAAGGTCGTGGGTTCGATTCCCACCCAGGACAAATGTTTGTGTGATGAGCACGATCATTTTTGTTCTTTGGCTGGGTGTAATTTATCTATAATATGTATATTTAGATATATATTTACGTATGTTTATCAGTTGTCTAGTACTCATAGCACAAGCTCTGCTTAGTTAGGGACTAGATGGCGTTGTGTGAAAGTTGTGGAATATTATTATTATTATGTTATTTATTTATTTAGTTATCTTATTATTATTATTATTGTCAAAACCCTTACTAAATGATCGTTCTTCGGCGCAAAACACCTTATAACATTCCATCTAGATTATAGTGTATGTATCACTAATGCATCACCGTAAACATAACTGCTTTTGCGAACATATATCATACTCAGCACGTCTTTCCTGACAGCAAGCGATTGCAACAAGTGTCGAGAAATACTGGAAACTACATTCACACCGTTTTAAAAAGAAATGGGTAACTGTATATATTTTGTGTAAAATATTTCATCACCACTGCTCTCAAAACGATGAAGGTAAACATCGTCAGGAAACCGGCATGTCCTAGAAACCAAAGTTCGAAACACGTGACATCTACCAACCCGCACTGGGCCTGCATGGTGGATTACGGCCCACTACCCTTCACTGAGGGGAGGCTTGTGTCCCAGCAGTGGGAGCATGAGAAGGAGTGGGCCGTAATCCACTGAGGAGTGGGCCCAGAAGCGGGTTGAGACCTTAAATAATTTTGTGAAAAAAAAAAAAAATAACCCAACGGAATCTTTGGAGTCCGGTGGGATCCTTTTTTTTTAAACTTATTGATATTTTTTAACAAAATATCAATAATTTTCAAAAAAATTTACAAAAAATATACCGCGAACTTAGTGTATCCCAATCCTAATTGTTTATGTAGAAAGAATCAAACACAATAGAAATGTTGGGGCAAGATAATCAGAAATTAAAGCTTATGTGTTTCCCTTGATAAGAAAATAGAAGGAAACCAAAATGTACTGAGTACCTTACTTAGTTACTTGAATTTATTAACGTACTGAGGTGGGAATGAAGGTTAGAGGCCTCTGGCCATTATACCTACACCTTCCTTTGTTTCGAGGACCTTTATTGATTAACTAATCTCAACATGGGAATTGAAAGCGAATGCCTGAGTCTGAATCGGCCATTTTTTTTGTTTTTGTGTTGTCAATCTGTCAATAACCAAGGAAGGAACGTAGGTAGGCCTTTGGTGTGGAAAGCAACGTGAAGCACGGTGGGCTGTGCTAGGGCGGCTGCTGCAGGTGCAGAAAACCTCAAACGGCGCCAATACTTCAATCTTTTTGGAACATATTTGTTCGAGGCGTTTGGGGTTGAAACACTAGAGCCATGGGGTCCGAGTCCCACTTAGTATTTCGAGACATCGCCAAGCGGTTGGTCGACCCTTCACGTGACCAGAGGGCTGCCCTATTTTTGGTCCAAAGATTCAACATTGCATAACTCAACATTAAGATGTTATAACACGTAATTAGTATTTTCTTTGTGGATTAAGGCCCGGCGCCCATTATCGGCATCGGCAAGGAAAAGGATCCTTCGGCATCCTACATGCAAGCGCACACTATCGGAAATTATGCTTTGGCATGCTGCAACGTTCTTAGGGATGACGAGGCGTCCTTAAGGATGCCGCACCGTCCTGTAGCTTGCCGAAGCGTCTCAACATCGTATTTCTCAAACTATCCCCCGAGTGTTGCCTCGGCGCCGGCGGCGTACCGAAGGTTGCCGAAGGATGCCGAAGCATCCCGAAGCATTCTCAAGGCTGCCGATACACCAGCCTCAAGCATACCGAAGCGGTTTTTTTGTTATTACGACCACACATCACGGAAATTTCTACTTTATTGCCATTATGTTATAGTATATTGCTATTTGCCACCTAAAATCCTCAGTCGTACCGATGCCGATAATGGGCGCCGGGCCTAAGAATACACCTAAATCAATGGTAGTCATTTCGACTTCTATCACACCATCATCAACCACGCCTTTCATTATTATCATCTGCCTGGTTTTTACCCAACTATTACCAATTATAGTTGTCTGCATCTGGTTAGACTGGAAGCCGACCCCAAGGTCGGCTTCCAGTCTAACCAGATGCAGCTGAATACCAGTATTTTACGTGCAGCGACTGCCCATCTGACTTCCACAAACCAGTTACTGGGAAACACTATATCCCTTGGTAAGACTGGTTGTCAAACTTTCGGGCTTCTGACTACCCGTAACGACTGTCCAAGATCCATGAATGACAGCTGAGAGCGACAATTTAACGTGCTTTCCGAGGCACGAAGTGGTCTCGGTATGTAAAGATGCTCACCCATCGACGGACCGACCGCGGCATGCGTAGCTTAACCTGATCGATCGTCCCGTATGGCGGTTATTACTTAGCCATGAGCCTCTTTATTTGTCAATCGTCACCTGGATTGCCGGCAGTACCATGTTAAATACTTTTGTCTAAATTCTGAGAAGATTTTCGCTTCACTTAGGTACCACGATGATTGATGTAAACGAATTTTACCAAATTACTCTCTTCTCAAATAAATACGTGACTCCCAACGGCCATCGGTTCTCCGGATCCAAATGATGAAACCGCTAAATTAAGTTAACGTTAAATAATTAAGTAAGCTTAGAACTTCTAAAAAATATTTGTAGTGGTGAACTATTGTTCTCCAAGCTAGGTAGCTGTGCAACCTGTATCAAGGAGAAACAGTTTGCCTCCCTAGATAAAGATCATATAAAATAAATTGAGCATAATGTTACGTGTTGTCACCCAAATAAAGTCGTAAATTCAAACTCATAAGTTATTTATTTTGATTACCAGAGTAACCGACATGGCTTGCAGACTAAGCAAACTTAAGTGGCAGTCAGCTGGCCATGTTTGTCAAAAGACTGATAGCCGGTGGAGCAGTCAAGTCCTGGAGTTGAGACCGCGTATCGGCAAGCGTAGTGTGGGACGCGCCCCAGCTAGGTAGACCGACGACCTTAAGAAGGTGGCTGGGGTAGACTGGATGCGGAAGGCGGAGGACAGGGTGTTGTGGCGCAGTCTGGGAGAGGCATACGTCCAGCAGTGGACTGCGATAGGCTGTGTTGAGGTTATTTATTCAAAACAGACTCAAACGTGTGGTTTTTAAACGCCCAAAATTACCTATTCAATGCTCCGTGGTTATTTTTTTTTTTAATCATGTAAAAAGTACTCGGCTGCTGCACCCGACTACTCACTGCAGCAAAATTCAGCATACCTTTTATATCATAAGCAAATATTTTTGCGGAACCATGTTGATTGTATGTGGGTACTTCATTTTTATTTTCTTGCGGTCCTCGCAGACTATGCAGGCCACATATTGAAACCACAGGCAAGATATGGTAATACGAAATGCACTGAAACTTTAGGCGAACTTATTATCTTCTTTTCGTATATTCACGCTTGTTGGTTTTAAGAAGAAGGGTAGATTAAGGCGGTGTTAACGCAGTAATTCTCTCTCTCTAGTTTATTTTTTGGTTTCTGAGGGATTCCGCGAACAGTCCGCGAAACTCAGAACTTACGTTTTTTGAAAATTTTGACCTAGGTTGTATGTAGATAAAAATTAATTAATTACGTATGTACAGACGCCAGCACATCAAGCTACCCGAAACTGTCAGATTTTCCCAATCAACTTTGAACCTTATGCTTTAGCGATAAAGTAGAAAATCTACTAAAGAAATCTGACAGATTGTAGTAGCTTGATGTGCTGGCATCTGTACATATATTAAGTATACTCCCTCTCACAGAGAGGAGGCCTGTCTCAGCAGTGGGAACATTATATTGTATGTTAAGTATACATTTATTTATGTATATTATGGATGAATAAAAGATTCTTATTTATAGATTTGCAGCAAATATAATTTTTAGAGCTGTATTAATTTTTAAAATTACTATAATTTAGTGATTCTTATCGCAATTCTTATCAACATACAACGTATAAAAGCGCCGCCCAGAATGTATCTATGGTATGGCTATTGGTTCGATATCAACCAAACAGCGACTGCATGTTGTGTGCGTGTCGCGTTGTTGCGTGATTTTGTGGATAAACATTAAGTTTTTGTTCTCTCAGTTAAGAAAGAACTTTGCTTTTAAATAGCTAACTTTCCGAATCAGTAACTATTGACAGTTTACCTGTGGAGTTCAGAAACAAGTCAGAAACTCCACATGAACGCAAACTGCAATCACCACCCGCCGTGCGAGCTTGGTGCTTATGACGTCTCTATTACTGTTATATGCAATATTTTTGAGGGCCATGATAGGTATCTCTTTTACGGTACAATACAGTGTAGGTACACTTTACTGTACTGTGTGGTTTCATAAAAACCAGAGTTTTGTATAAAAACTTGCATTTAGTAACTAAACGCCAACGCAAAAAGCCTTCTGCAGGCCTACTAATAAGATGTCATAGTACAAAAAAAACAGTGCAGTTCAGCTATGTCCTGCTATATACAACGTCTAACGTTAAATGCGCAAAACCTGAAAATAGTTTGATCAGAATAACGAGCAGAATTAATTGAACCACTTTTTAATATAGGTCACATTTTTCAAAAAAAAAATCTTCATTAATAACGTTGCCGTGTCTATTTATTAATAGGTCAAGCAAGCCAATGTCAGCGCGGCGCAGCGGCCCGGTGACGACTCCTCCCTCGGTAAAGCGTCGTCGCAGACGCAAGAAACGATCAGAATGGCCAGTAAAACTAAAACAGCAAATAAAACCTTTACAATTTTTTTTAATGACTTACATTCTCTCTGAAATAGGTCAACTGAATTAAAAATGAGTTGAGGTGTCTGTGGTTTTGCGCATTTAACGTTACACGTTGTATATAAGAGCTTCTGACTGCCCCGATCGCGTTCGGTTAAGCATGGGACAAAAGTTTAGAAACAATATTCATAAAGAATTTGAAATAAAGGAAAACAACCTGAGAAAATTAGCCAACACTAAAAAGCAAATAGGTACCGTTAGCACAAAAACTAACCTACATAAAAGATTAATAAGAAATATATTAAGAGTTTAATCCCTTTCTTTCGCATAATGGTAACATCTAGGTGTTGGGAGCAATTGGGAGCATTCGGTATAAACACGTAGCGCCACTGTGTCGCTGAAATCTTCTTAAATAGTCATTCTGGAATGTACGGTAGCTTATTTTATGAATAACCGTTGCGTTTTTTCCCATTTGTGTAATATTTTTTAACATGTCCCTTCTTCTTCTTTTTCTTGTCACGTTTCGAAAAAAAATATACGCTTATTCCGTTAATCCACCCCAAAAATCCACTTCAGGGTGGATTTTTTTAAAGGTTAGAAACAGGGAAAACACAAAGGAAAATACGTGTCATACATTTCTTTATTGCGTGATTCATACACATTCCATTATTAAAAATGTAGTCTGTCTGTAGCCTCTACAAGTCTTGGAACTTGATAGTACGGGGTGGTATAAGGCGGAAACGCATGTCCGAGAATCCACCCTAGGCCTAGTTGGATTAGCGGAATTTATAGGCTTAACATGGATACTCGGACATGCGTTTCCGCTTATATGTATAACGGATGTAAAACGACACTTAACGAAGCCGAAAGTTACTTCTACTCCCCATCATGGTACTCATTTTTTTGTACGGGACCATACGTGGGAACCTACTGGTTACGGAGATATTGAAGGTCTAAATTCCAATTTTTACTGACGTTTTATTTTTATGGAAACCAGTTTTTAATGTCATAACACAACTTTAAATACCCCGTACTGTTGCATGCACCTATAAGCAATGTATTGTGTGTGTAACATTGCGCTTTACTGCAAACAGCAAATTTTCACATCAAAAATAAAAGTTGTTTCCCAGCAATAATAATTTTTGTTCAATATTACTAAGTTTGGTGGACAGAATGAGTAAGTTGACAGATTTGTGGTGGGTTTTTTACACCCTGTATAAATGGAATAACCCAAAATATATAATGAGTTCGAGCTGTGGTTAAAACATTAGATAGTGGGCAAGCCGTCCGGTGCTCCCCGCACTTTCAAGTTTGACAACTTGTGTAGGCCCTATTCTCAATAATGGAACGAGTGTGAATCACGCAATAATGAAATGTATTACTGCTACACGTATTTGCCTTTCCTTGCTAAGTGTTTGCCCACTTTGCCTACTGGTAGTAAGCGACGATGAGGACGACGATAGTGCACGCTTGCGCATCCCAGGCTTAGTAGAGCAAGCTATCAGAATTTTAACTTTTTTTCACATGTGAGAGCGCTAATTTTTAAAGCAAGCTGAAAAGTTTTTAACATTAGCATCATTTGATTCGACCATAGCATAGCCAGCCATCAGTCTATAATATTCCCACTGCTGGAACACAAGCTTCCTTTCGTTGAGAGGGAGTGGGCCGTAATCCATCATGCGGCCCCAGTGCGGGCTGGTAGATGTCACATGTCCTCGATTTTTTTTTGTTCTAGGACATGTCGGTTTCCTCACGATGTTTTCCTTCGCCGTTTTGATATCAGCGGGTTGTGGATATGGTCAGATAGGCAGTCGCTCCATGTAAAATACTGGTATTCAGCTGCATCCGGTTAACTGGAAGCCGACCCCAACATAGTTGGGAAAAGGCTAGGCAGATGATGAAAGTGCCTGTCTGGGTTTTAACCTACGACCTACAAGTCGTTAGTCGCGGCCGTTAACACTGGGCCACCACTGCTTCTAAAATCAATGTTTCGATCAATTTCTATTAATTCAACCACGTTACCTAGTAACAAAAAGTCTTTAGCATCAACATCACACGACAATCGACGCACACGCTCAACACAAATCCCCGTGTGTTTCCACCAGCAACGCTAGAAATTGGTAGAAACCCGTAAACGCTAAAGCGGCGCCTACACTGTTCAACATAACGATGGCATTAACGAGAATTTGCGCTAACTACTATGCACTTTATTGTCACCACCATTTTCAGGTTTTCCGAAACATTTTGGAATATTCTAGAAAGATTTATTCGAACTGCCCTTTGGGTTATGTTTTTTGGAGATTTTTAACCGCAAAAAGAGTCGACCTTCATCGATCTTTATTACGAGTATTCAAGAGTTTTTTCGCATGACTGAGATGGAGTTTGTTAACAGCATTTCTTCTCAACGTAAGGAAACGCCGACCTCATCTAGTTTTTAAAATATGATTGACGTGTAAGGGTGTTTGTACAAACCTACTTACAGAATTAAAATCATGTATCAAGTAGACTGTAGCAAATCTATGGGACTCTAATTGCATAGCATACTTTCAATCGCAACTTGAATGATTTTGAAGGATATTGCTAATCCATTGCTTCATATGTTCGAAAAAAATGTCGAAAAAATGCAATAAATGTTGTGGAACTGTCTAAATTAAACCCATTGCTACGGTGAGTGTGTTACGCAGTTACCCCGCAGGTCAATAAAACAATCATCGCAACTATTATATAGGACGTATCCCACAAAATCCCCGCTCCATGGCCCCTCTACCACATCGTAATACTGACGGAAGCATTACACCAGTACTTGTTAATATACAGAGGATGTAAGCAGCTAGATACCTACCTAGATACCAACATATGTGTATGATAGGTACCCATTTGATACCCAAACGATACCTACGATTCATATGTGAAGGCTTTCAGAGCCACTTAAGCAGTCTAACTTGCATAGGATAATCACTTAAGTTACTTACACTTAACACTTAACGTACCGCAAGGCAAAAAACGCCGAAAAAACACGTTTCTTTTTTATGGAAAAAAAAATAAGTTGATAAAAATTAAAGGTCTCACTTTATTTTATCGTTTTTTTTATTTATTATTATTTGTTGATGAGCGGCTGATTTCCTATTCTTGCCTGTTTTCGAAAGAAATCAACTGGCCCAACTAGATGTACCTACTCATCGACATAATGTATTTCCTGTCCAATCCTACCTCAACCCTATGCTTAGGGCGCTTTCCAACGGCAAGATCCCGTTTTTACAAGCATCCTGCCGGTCGATTCTGTAAAAACATCACCGTGAAATCATAAGTGTAGTGAGCACTTACTAGCAGTGGTCTCGAACCTACCAATTTTTCGGTATTTCTACCGATATGGGCTCACATAATTTATAACAATCATACTTAAGTATGATTGTTATATTAAGTATGATTGTTATAATAATTAGTGACCGATACTTAAACACATGATTCTACTCATGACAACAAACAAGTTTTATAATGGGACAAAAAGTGTAATGACGAAAAAAAAATCAGCTGTTCCCTACATTTTGACGACTCGTACGAACATAAATGTAGGGAACAGCTGATTTTTTTTTCGTCATTTCACTTTTTGCCCCATTATAAAACTTGTTTGTTGTCATGAGTAGAATCATGTGTTTAAGTATCGGTCACTAATTACCAGTCACCCTATATTTCCCTTAACTACATCGTGATGGAAATTTCCATCAACCAATCCAATGACATTATTTTCGTTTCCACAGAGCACGGGGATTCCCCAATATTGTTAGAGATATTCAATTCATTTTGTTCCCAGTAGATTCGTTCTGATTACAGTCATAAAGCTATAAATTTCCACCAGGGCATTTAGAAAAAAAAAAAGTATTTTTATGAATATATTTTTTTAAAATATTCTTTCCTTACTATACTAATGTTATATCTAAATAAATTTAATTTGCTTAAAAAGTAAAAATCATGCAATTAAGGGTTAAACACGTACACTACTAAACGAGATCCTGCAAAAAACGGGATCTTGCCCTTGCCTTGCATCTTGCTCTTAACGGGAATTAGGGATTCCATCTGATCTCTAACTGGGCGGAGCTTGTGCTATGAGTACTAGACAACTGGTAAACATGCATATGTTTCTGAATACATACATATCACTACATAGTATAAAACAAAGTCGCTTCCCTGTCTGTCTGTCCCTATTTATGCTTAGATCTTTAAAACTACGCAATGGATTTTGATGGGGTTTTTTTTAATAGATAGAGTGCTTTAAGAGGAAGGTTTATATCTATAATACATGCATAATATAGTAGAGCAACACTGATAATTTTAGAGGTTTCTAATGTGATGTCGTAAATAAACACATTTTTTTGCGCTTACATTGTAAACGCTGGCTGAACCCGTCGAGATAGATCAAAATAATGTACTACAGTATTGTACACCTTAAAAAGGTCTACAAAAAAGTCCGCGATGGTATATGTCTATCTCTTAGGGATAACCCACAATAACCATTTTTTATCCTATACTTTTTACGAGAAATAATGGCTCTAAAATTATCAGTGTTTCTCCATTGCACCCGTGCGAAGCCGGGGCGGGTCGCTAGTTATAGATAAATTACACCCAGACAAAGAACAAATTATCGTGCTCATCACACAAACATTTCAGCATACAGACACTTTAACACAATACCAACACAACTGACACAACTTACACCACCATGTATACATACTTCAATTAATCGATTCAATTAATCTTTTTGTGCCTATTTTAAGTTTTAATTTTAAATTGTAGCAAATATTACATAAAATTGTAAACGGAACGAAGGACCCTGGATCTCACAACACAGGGAATCCCAGTGTGAGGTCTAGGTATTCAATCCACACGATTGTAATCTTAGAAAATAAATTTATTATTATTATTATTATTAGCCCTTAGTGTGACCGTTGGGAAACCGTCTCTACACGGTGGGTGCCTGAGGACGGACGGCGCCGTCGGGCCGGCCCAGAAAGAGCGACACGTCCTAGATGCGTATCGCCAGGGTTGGAGCGAGATGCTCATGACTTGCCGGAGATGGATTTGCGGGAGACCTTTGCTCACCAATAGGACAGTATAGGCTAAATAAAAATAAAAAATAATGATAATAATATAATATTCCACAACTTTCACACAACGCCATCTAGTCCCAAACTAAGCAGAGCTTGTGCTATGAGTACTAGACAACTGATAAACACGTAATTTCTAAATACATACATATTATAGATAAATTACACCCAGACAAAGAACAAATGATCGTGCTCATCACACAAACATTTGTCCTAGGTGGGAATCGAACCCACAACCGTGCGCATAGCAATCAGGGCCACTGACCACTAGACCAACAGGCCTGTCAAAAAAAATAATAAAAATAAAATATTTTTTCTTATAGCAGCAATAGAAATATGTGAAAATTTCAACCCTGTACCTATTACGATTCATGAGATACAGTCCGCTGACAGACAGACGGGCGGACGGACAGCGGAGGCTCAGTAATAGAGTCGGAGTGATCTTGATATGTAATGGACGGTCACCCATCCACGAACTGACCGCGGCAAATGTAGCTTTACTTTCGAGTGACTCATGCGGCTGTTATTATTGAGCCACGAGCCCCTATACTAGAATATTGTATGCCTTGTTAAAACACGTCTAAAACAAAACCTCATTTTTTAGTCAGTCAAAAACATCATTATGTTACCGTAACCTCTTTCTCTCAGGTAATCCTCACTTAAAACTTGTTCAGCAAGAATATTATTCTTTCAGAGTAATAAAGTTATTATTTCTAACACATTTCATGCGAGTATGCTTAGAGTCAAGTTCTTACTGTAAGCCCAGGTACCTACGCACAGGCGATGTTTTAACGCGACGATTTTTATCGCGCACGGGATTTTCAACTTTCGGTGTAGAGCCGAGCATTCCGAATCCAACAGAGTGCAACCCAGCGTGTCAAAAAAATACTCTGTTGGATTTTCAACTCTCGGCGCAAAACAGTGCGTTGAAAATCCAGTCAAGAATCACCACCTGCCTAGCATTTTCCCAACTATGTTGGGGTCGGCTTCCAGTCTAACCGGATGCATACCAGTATTTTACATGGAGCGACTGCCTATCTGACCTCCACAACCCAGTTACTGGGTAATACGATACTCCTAGGTAAGACTGGTTGTCAGACTTTCGGGCTTCTGACTACCCGTAACAAGCTACCCGAAACTGACAAATTTTCCCAATCTTTGAACCTAATCATCATCTGCCTAGCCCTTTCCCAACTATGTTGGGGTCGGCTTCCAGTCTAACCGGATGCAGGTGAATACCAGTATTTTACATGGAGCGACTGCCTATCTGACCTCCACAACCCAGTTACTGGGTAATACGATACTCCTAGGTAAGACTGGTTGTCAGACTTTCGGGCTTCTGACTACCCGTAACGACTGCCAAAGATCTACGACTGACAGCCGGCACCAACGACTTAACGTGTTTTCCGAGGCACGGAGGGGTCTCGGTATGTAAAGATGGCCACCCATCCACAGACCAACCGCGGCAAGCGTAGCTTAACCTGACCGATCGACCTGTGTGGCTGTTATTATTTAGCCACGGCCCTAGATTATTTAATTATTTTTTATTATGTTATTTATATCTCATCGTATACGCACCGGTTGACGTCATCACGTCAACGCCAGCTGTCGCTGAATACCAGCGCTGGGGAGAGCCCCAGCATTATGCTGAGCGATGGTCGTTTTGCGTGGATGTGACGCATTTTTACCCCCCCCACACCCCCCCCTTAACCTCCCCCCCCCCCCCAACTTGTTATTTTTTTTGACATTTGTGTTCTTTCTCTGCGTCATGGTTAACGTAAATAAACGTATTTTCTTTCTTTCTTTCAGTGCGTGATAAAAAGTCGCCCGTGGGTACAGGGGGTTAGGTAAAAACCAAAGAAGTATTTAAGTAGGTGAAACTTGCAAGTTATAATGCAATTTGTTTTGTTTCCGTGATGAAAAGTTAAAGACAAAAGATTACAAAGTTACAGAGGCGCTTCTTGCGAAAGGGCTGCGGAGAAGAACTTTACAATTTATTGCTACATTCTAGTTTTAAATGAATGCACATTCCTGTGAACGTACTGTCAGGGAAATTAATTGTTTACGGAATATTATTTTCCAGGCGACTAACAACTTAAAAGGGCGACTAACTATTTGCTACTAAAAATAATGACATGGCGACTAATATTAACCTCCTTCGTGTTAGGTTCCTTTAAACCCTGCAGGCGGAAATAGGGGCCCCGCGAAGCGGGGCTCCGTCGACTACTTCTAATTATTATTATTAAAGATAATTAGTTAACTTGATACACAACCTCGTTGTTTAATTTAAGAATGCCCATTTTCTACTTTTTATCCGCCGTCCGTAGCTGTCAACCTACTATTTTTGCTACCGTCTTTAATTATTTTTTAATCCCAAATTCAGATTAATTTGTCGCCGCGTTAAATACATGCCATTGTTTACTAGTCACATTACGTCAATTTGCCGTGTTATAGCAATTTCATACAGCCGTTAAAGAATGACAGTTATAATTTGAAATAACGGATAATTTAAGTTCGTGGACAATAAGATAGATTAAAACTTCGATAACTTTACATGTGCAGCTTTGTCTCTGAAACTGGTACATTATTGTAAACCCACTCTAGTTTTTCTTTCAAAAAGTAAATTCAGAAGTAGCCCGGTGTATGGAAAGGTGTATGTGTTTATGTACGTATATATGTATATAAGCCCGGTGTCTTAATAAATATATTATCTTCAATCAATCAACTCAGCCTATCCCAGTCCTCTGCTGGACATAAGCCTCTCCCAGACTGCGCCACAACACCCTGTCCTCCGCCTTCCGCATCCAGTCTATCTCTGCTACCTTCTTTAGGTCGTCCGTCCATCTAGCTAGGGGGCGTCCCACACTACGCTTGCCGATACGCGATCTCCACCCCAGATATATTATCCAGATACAGGGTGTCCGAAAAGTCATGGGTTACCTTTTACCCGCTGATGGGCCACATCGTGATCTACCAATAAAAAAAAATTAGCTATCAATATTTTTTTTTTCATCAGGACCGATCAAAAATAAGGTAAATTTTTTTTGTGGAATTTATTTAGCTTTGAACCTAAATTTTAGTTATTTAAAAGATGATATGTGTAACTTTCTTGTATTCAATCGATAGTAGGATGATTCAAGATGAAAATAAAAAAAACCTGTACTCGAAAAAGTTTTCATTCGTAGAAATTGCATGGCAAAAACTGATGAAAGGTAGAGATTTTCCAAAATTTCATTAATAATCAAAAAGTCGGAAACCATAAGACTTTTACCATGGTCATTTTTTTTTTATAGGTAGCTCTCAATGTGGCCCATCAGCAGGTAAACGGTAATCCATGACTTTCCGGACACCCAGTATATGTATTATCTTATCTGGCATTTAACCATGTGAATGAACTCACCTCTATTTATCATGAAATAAGGGCGATCCTATTGCCAGTGACCAATGGAAATATATTAGGCCTAGGTATTTAATTGTTTATTTATGTTATTTCGTATTGTGAAATTTACCTATAAGTATCTCATCCAGTGGCGTAGCTTGTCCTAAAGGGGCCCTGTATCAAAATTTGTAGGGGGCTCTTCTTACCCGAGTGTGGTGAAACTCTAAAGGAGGCACTGGCGGACTAAGAGGGGGGTGGCAGGGGCGGCCCGCCCCGGGCCCCTGGTCCAGGGGGGCCCCAAATCTTTAGAAGTACTTTTTAATCAATCCCAAACAAGGTAAAAATATATATGTGAAACATTTCGATTTACGAGCTCTTGTCGCTCGCTCTCACATCCTTGCTTGCTTTTCATGAACAGCATAATGAGGAGATGAATATGTACCTCCCTGAAATACCCTGCTGCTTGCGAGGCCCATGATATAGGTAGAGTATAATTATTACGCACGATATACTTTCATTTTTTTAGGCGTTATTCATTTTTTGCAAAATGTTACTAGAAATTCAAGCGGCCATTTTTTGTATTACCGCCCCGGGCCCCGGACAAGCTTAGTCCGCCACTGAAAGGAGGGTATTGTTTCAAAAGTAAAGCGCCTGTCTGGGTTCGAACCCACAACCTACAATTCGTAAGTCGGGGCCGTTACCACTGTGCCACCACTGTTCCAAGCCATAAGCTAATAAAACGATAATGTTAATATTTTCATTGGGTATTCATTCATTACAGGCCTCTTATTGGTCAACAAGAATTTCAGGTTCTGTATATTATTTAAAAACAAATTGGTTACACACGTCGCGTTGGGGGCCCTGTAGCTTGGGGGCCCCGTATCATTGATACGGCTGATACAGCGGTAGCTACGCCCCTGATCTCATCGTATACTGCACCGGTTGACGTCATCACTCGGCTCTGTCTCCGCTTAGGATCGTAGCATTATGCTGAGCGATGCCCGTTTTGAGTGGATGTGACGCATATTTTCCCCCAACTTGTTCTTTTTGTGTTCGTGTTTTTCTCTGCGTCATGTTTACCGCAAATAAACGTATTTACTTTTTTTCTTTTATTAAAGTCGCATGACTTAAACATAACTCTGGAAATGTGTAAGTACTTATAAACCACTGTCTACAGTGTAAAAATATTCGTCGAAAATATTTTGGTGTTATAGATTCAAAAACTAAAACCCTTTTTCACCCAAACAATAGCTTCAATATTTATCCACTGGACAGGCCAACTTTCATGATGGATAGTCTAAACAGATAAATTATATAAAAACCCACAAAAAACGTCCAGTTTTCAACATGAAAGTTTCATACAATTATATTACCCGGGCTAAGTAATTGCACTACGGAGCGCAAGGAAACTGAAGTATAAAATTGCTCTACCCACAACCAAATCTAATTATAAGAACACAAGCCGGTTTTTAATAGGAACGCTAATAAGGGCGAAGCCGGGGAAATAAGTTGTGTAACTAAGTTTATTGGAAGACAATGTTGTGGCTTTTATTATACGTTTACATATGTGGTAAAGGTCTCGTTGCTAAGTAATAACAGCCGCACTGATCGACTGATCAGGTTAAGCTACGCTTGCCGCGGTTGGTCCGTGGATGGGTGACCATTTTTACATACCGAGACCCCTTCGTGCACGGTTACGGCGTTGGTACTGGCTGTCATTCGTGAAACTGACGGTCATTACGGGTCGTCAGAAGCCCGAAAGTCTGACAACCAGGGGCGTAATACCCAGTAACGAGGTTGTGGAGGTCAGATAGGCAGTCGCTCCATGTAAAATACTGGTATTCAGCTGCGTCCAGTTAGACTGGAAGCCGACCCCGACATAGTTGGGAAAAGGTTGGGCAGTTGATGAAGTGGTAAGGCATGACTGATTAAGATTATGTATCAATTATACAACATTATTTTTAGTTTATTGCAAACCTGAATATAGTTTGTTCAGAATAAGTAACTGAATCGATTTCAATCATTTTTACGGCCGGTTGGCCAGCGGCGCGTGGTAAGAGGTAACCATCTTTTTGTACGGACAAGCAGGTAACATAGCAAGCAATTTTGTGATTTTCGTGATACAGTTTTGAAATTTTGGACATAGATTCTTTAGATAAAAATACTAGACACGTGTTTCGGGTTTCGTATATACTAAAAATAATGTTGTATATTTAAGTGTAAGTAGCTGATAAAAGTTTTGTGTTTTGGTAACAGGTTGATCTTTAAGTATTTTACTACAAACAGTTACAGTATTTTTATATCTCAAAGTGACGCGCGCTTTACACCTGGTAACCAAATGTACAAACACGCTATGAATGTGTGCGTAAAGACGGGTAGCGTTAGCGCTTATTTAAATTATATTATTTTTTTTAGATGTAGGTAAAGCGCTTGTGCGGTAATGTGTTTGTGGCGATTGTGCACAAGAAAACAGCTTCACTACTGAGGAAAGTGAGAGACAGTCGCAACCGCATCCTGAAAACTGTACGGGTAGTTTCAGCTCTCCAATTGTAAAGCAGTTTGTGCGGAGGATAATTAGTACTAACACTAGATAATCATAATATTTTTTTCCTGTATTGTGGGTGCGTTTACAAACATTTAAACTCACATACACAAACAACCAGACCCGGAAAAACTACTTGTAGGTCATACAAATATTTGTTCCGTGTGGGAATCGAACCCGCGACACGCAGCGCAGCAGTCAATCGCTTAACCACTGCGCCAACCGTGCCGTCATTATTATTAGCCTGTGATGTCCTACTGCAGGGTAAAGGCCTCCCTACTCTCTTTCCACTTCTCTCTGTTCAAAGCTGCAAAGGACCAGTTCTTGTTGAAGGAGTCTAGCTCATTCCGCCATCTCCGTGTGGGCCTACCGCGATGTCGCTTGCATTAAGAGGGATCTATTGGGTCGTAAGTTTGGCCCATTGGTCATTTGACATGCGCCAGATGTGTCCAGCTCAGTTCCACTTTAGCGTGACAGCTTGCCAAGTGACATCAGTCACACTAGATAATAAGTTGTTTTAATATTATGTTATTAAGACTTCTTTGTTCCGAAATAAAAATCATTAATTTTCTTTATTTCACTGAACACAACCCAATCATTATTATTATTATTGAAAGTGTCTTTGATATATTATCTCGAGACCCTGGGGTCCCAGACCTTTGGAAAGCATATGAAGAAGATACGCATGAAACACCTAACCCTATCTTTAATGTTGCGCATTCGGGTAATAATGAGTATCCGCGAGTTGACTAATTTTTTTTTATTATTTAAATTGAAGCTTTTTTACCTCACTAATAGGTTGGTATAAACAGTTTTTTAATATTTTTAAAAATTCAAAAGATATGAGCGTTCAAAACTCTCAATTAGACAGAGAGGGAAATACTGAATTGTGACGTCATAGTTCAGTATCGCCATATAAATTACATGCAAAACTTCGTTTTGCGAGAAAGAGATAGACAAAAAGTTTCTATAAGTTATAAGTTTTTTATTTTTCGACCGATTTCAAATTTGATTTCGAATTCTATTATTGTATTACATGTGTGGATATATTATCTACTAGAATATATAGTATTCAATATCATGCAACTACCCAATTACAGAACGACGATCTCTTTCGAAAGGAATATTGTACCATTGTATCTACTTCAGAACACAAATATTTTATGAAACCTTAACTAACTGAAAATTAATTAACTGAAAAGCCTGTTTTTCATTCACATTCCCGTTTCCTTAAGTCTTCTTCTGCTTGATAAACAAATCTTGGAGTCACGTACGAATGTAATACGTTGGGTACAAAAGGTTTCACGTCAATTGGATTTGCTGTTTTTACGTGTATCTGACTAAACAAAGAGATAGCTCGTTTTCCTGTTTACAGTCGTTCTGGTTTTTTAGAACTTTTTTGGAACTTTTCACAGTATACAGCCGTGCGATTCTGTAACCATCTCACCGTGAAAACTTAGGTGAAGTGAGCGTGGAGTGAGCTGTCATTAGGGATTAACACTATTGACACTGCTCACTTCAAGCTCATTTTCACTTATGATTTCACGGTGAGATTTGTACAGAATCGACCGGCTGTTCCCTTTTTGTTTTAGATAACAATTAAATTCAATTAATCTTTATTGCATCCATAATACCACACTGTATTCCCTGAAGGGCTCGCCGGAGGTGTACTAGGTGTACTAGATGTACCTATCTGTAGTGCACCCACGTTTCGCCCCTTATGTTTAAGTCCCATGTAAGGGGGGCGAGCCTGGTGCCATTATAGCGTAGCATAAGGAAGATCAACCTATAATGCTCCCCCACTACTGGGACACGGGCCTCTTATCTTTGAGAGGGAGTGGGCTGTGTGAGTGGGCATCTACCAACCCGCAGCAGACACAAGCACATGTCAAGCACATGTCCTGGAATTTTGTTTCTCGGACATGCTGGTTTCCTCACGATGTCTTCCTTCACCGGTTTGAGAGCTGTGATGATGAAATAATTTACAGAAAGTAAAGCTGATATTGTTATATATATGTGTATTTTTAAAACAAGTCGCGGCTGTTTTCTCACTCTCATAGTCCGATGGATCAACAATCCGACACGACCGGAGATAGATCAGGCGCAGGAGCAATGACTTACCGTGCTTTCCGAGGCACGGGGGTATCACACCGCCAACAAACAGTTGGGAAAAGGCTTGGCAGAAAAAATAAAAAAAGGATTGTATGGTTTTTATGAAACCACGGTAAAAGTGAAACTTTTTTTCACATTATAGACATTTAACTAAAAACACAAATTCGTAATAGTCTATACACTACACGGTCAGCTGATGCGAACTATTGGCGCCGCCATATTGGCCTCGGCTGCTCTGACGAGCGCCTTTCACTTTATCCCTACTCCGCGGCCGACCGTCACGCGACATGCAACACACAGACGAAACAGTTTGAGACGATGTAATAAAAGTTTCACTTTAAATAGTTTTTTTTTTAAGCCTAGCCTTTTCCCAACTAAGTGCACGAGCGGCACGTTGTCAACAGCAACAGCTGTTGACGCGTGCCGCTCGTGTGTATGAGCACTTAGAATGGAAATCATGTCAACACGCTCTAAAGGACAATCGAAAAATATTAATTTCCACATCTAACAAAAAGACTCTTCCCGTATGCAAAAGCAAAGTAAAAAAACGTTAAACTCAACCGTGGAGCCACTAAAACGTTCCGTAAATAGTACTGTCCCATGAATTCTTAATACCCTTCTCAAGGAATCCTGTCTACCCGTCCATTTAAAAATTAGCGTGATATAAAAATCAATAGACGTTCCAGGCAGCTTAATTGAACGATCTGGTAAAGCCGCTTTAAGTGCTTCTAATCCTTATTGCCTTTTAGCTAGCGTAAAATTGCTAATGAGTTGAATCTCTATTCTATGAGAGGGGGTATAAGATGGCGCTTTTTGGAACAGGTAGGAAGTGGTGACTTTCGTGTTCTTGTATTTGAATGAATGTTAAAATGATGAAGAAAAAAATTTTTTTTCGTAACATTTGAATATTGCTTCTTGTTCTTTTTTTATCTCTTTATCTCTGTTAATCTCAACTGTGACTGATTCAACAAGTGTTTATAAAAAAAAAACGTGCAGTCGGGGGACCCCACACAAAGGAACGAAGATCCTAACGCGATATTGGCACACACACACACACTCGTACATATTAGAAAGAGAGAAAAAATCGCATAGAGGGGAATAACGCTTTTTCCTTTCGTGACGACTCCTACAAGTCAGCTTCTACCGGGAGCCGCATTAAGGAACTTCGTTTCAAAACATTTAACGTTTTAATGATGACGTTACTTTTTGGCGTGATCTTTCACAGGTGCAACCACATAAAATCAACACACTGCTGAGCACTAGTGAACATCAGCGTCAACTTTTGTGCCACGCTTCTCTTGTTTGTGCTAGTCTTTCCAAGGACTTACTCTAGGTCTAATTAGGTCAACTCCCCATTTAGATAGCGAAAAAATATTGCATTATAATTTCGCCAAAAAGCGACGTCTTACAGCTCCGCTGGAAACACCATACCTTTGGACAAAGCTTCCCAACCATTGTGCGGTGTACTACAGAATGAGATCTTATTATAGATTGCCGGTTCACAGGCAGTAATCGATCTCTTCTAGCCAGATAATACCTTTAATATCGCAGAGGTTGAATAGCTCTTTGTGAGTTATTCTACAATACGGAGTTGAAAGCGCCATCTTAGGGCTTTTTGTGTGCGATAACTTTTTTTTTTTGTGTAAATGGTGCGTGGAAGGAAGATCGTGGTTTGTGTGCTCGTGTTTTCTACTTTGTTTTGCGGTAATTTTGTTTACTTTTTTGGGAATTAGTTTACCATTTCTTTTCAAAGTATGATATTGATGATCTACCTAGCCTTTTCCCAACTATTTTGGGGTCAGCTTCCAGTATAGCCGGATGCATCTGAATGCATTTTTACATGGAGCAAATGCCTATCTCACCCCAATAACCAACACACGTAATATGATACCCCTTGTTAAGACTGGTTGTCAGACTATCGGGGTTCTGATTACCCACAATCCCGATCTACAATTTTAATGACACTCAGGACCACCGGTTTCACGGTTTCACGTGCTTTCCGAGGCACGAATGTGTCTCGATATATACAACGTGTAACGTTAAATGCGCAAAACCTGAAAATAGTTTGATCAGAATAACGAGCAGAATTAATTGAACCACTTTTTAATATAGGTCACATTTTTCAAAAAATCTGCATTAAAATCGTTGCCATGTCTATTTATTAATAGGTCAAGCAAGCCAATGTCAGCGCGGCGCAGCAGCGGCCGGTGACGACTCCTCCCTCGATAAAGCGTCGTCACAGACGCAAGAAACGATCAGAATGGCCAGTAAAACTAAAACAGCACATAAAACCTTTACAATTTTTTTAATGACTTATTTTCAATCTGAAATAGGTCAATTGAATTAAAAATTAGTTGGGGTGTCTGAGGTTTTGCGCATTTAACGTTACACGTTGTATAACAGTATAAGTTTGTTATGTTGCAGTGTGCAGTAGTATAAGTTTGTTATGTTGTATTTATTTATAGTATTTTTAAGTTATATTATTATAGTATTGTATTTGTGATAATTTTGTATGTATTCCTTTAGAAGTATGTTTGTAGTAGTATTTATTGTTTTTTCTATGGGCCTTAGTTGAATGAAATAAAGGAATAAATAAAATAACAACCTTATTGGGAGCTATATGTTTGAGCCGTTTGGGTTTGAAACACTAGGGCGTTGGGGTCCGAGTGCTCATCAAATATTTCGGGACATCGCCAAGCGGTTGGTTGACTCTTCACGTGACCAGAGGACTGGCCTATTTTTAGCCCAGAGAATCAGCATTGCCATCCAACGTGGTAATGCTGCCAGCCTTTTGGGCACTTATCCCATTCACAGCGAGGCGGACGAATGTTTTGATTCCCAATGAGCTCCTGCCTTTTTCTTTAATTTTTTTACTAAGTATATTCTTGTGTGTTGTTTTATAGGTACAGATGCCAGCACATCAAGCTACTACAATCTGTCAAATTTCTTTAATAGATTTCCAACTTTATCGCCAAAGCATTAGGTTCAAAGTTGATTGGGAAAATTTGACAGTTTCGGGTAGCTTGATGTGCTGGCGTCTGTGCATAGTAAAATTAATAAAATAGAATTTTCGAAATCGATTCACAGTTGCCGGAGGTATCACGTAACATATATACATACATTTTTTAAATTAGTTTTCTTATACACATGAGTGTTTAGAACAAGAAACAATATGAAGTATGAACAGAATGACAGCATACGTTATTTAACTATCTCAAAAGTATGACATATCTGTTGCAGAATGCAGTATCCTTTTATGACGTCGCTCGCCTACCCAACAGAATTTACCGAAATTTCCTCAGGGACATATACACCAGAATAGTCAACATGCATCGTGAACAAAGTCGCGCCGCTATGCCAGTATAAAAAATATTAATTTGTGATGAAAATATGTAGGACATATGAAACAGTACTGTGGTAAAGGCTGATTATTAGACCTCGTTTGCTAATAAGGGTTATTTACATTTGCAATTGTTGAGTTGTAAGTTGATGGTTAGGTGCTAGTGGCTAACTAATAACAGCCACACAGGCCGATCGAAGCTCAAGCTACGGGTACCTTGTTACCCAGTAACTGGCTGACTGCTTATCTTATTAGGGTATGCGCGCACTACGAAAATAAATCGTTGCGAAGAAAATTCGTCAATCTGTGAACAACAGAAATGTACTACAATCCGCGCACTGCGAAAATAAATCGTTTGCGATTTATTTTCGCAGATGCGAAATCGTACGTATATTTTGTACCCTATGAAGCGGTACTGGCTTCGCGCATTGCGGAAAAAATCGCCAGCGAAGCGGTCAGTCGACTTGTGATCTTTGACGATGACGATCTTTGCGATGATAAATCGTAGTGCGCGTAGGAATTACTGTCGGTTGCGATTTTATTTCGCACTTTAAAAGTCGCAACAATTTATTGCCGTAGTGCGCGCATACCCTTACGAAGTAACTGGGTTGTGGAGGTCCAATAGGCAGTCGCTCCGTGTAAAATACTGGTATCCAGCTGTATCCAGTTAGACTGGAAGCCGACCCCAGCATAGTTGGAAAAAGGCTAGACAGATGATGACGATGGCGAATCATATTTTAATCAACATACAACCTAGCGCTGACCAAGACAAGAATTTCGCGGATTACCTTAGCGGACCCTCTTAACAGACTAGGCACAGTCGTGTACGAGTAGTCACTGAAGATAGAAACTTGTTGGGAATCAAAATGTACGGATGCACTAAGAAAATATTTTACGAAATACCCCTATTCCCCTGAGCAAGTCAGTCAGAAAGGATAAAGTCTAAACATTCCAATGAAATATGGTGCAAAGGCAAGTAGGTATGCAAAAACCGGCCCAACGCGAGTCGGATTCGCGCACGAAGGCTTCACCGTACCATTATCTATAAAAACGGCAAAAAAAATCATGTCTGTTGTATGGGAGCCCCCTTAAATATTTATTTTATTCTGTTCTTTAGTATTTGTTGTTATAGCGGCAACAGAAATACATCATCTGTGAAAATTTCAACTGTCTTAACTATCACGGTTCATGACAGACGGACGGACAGCGGAGTGGGAGTAATAGGGTTCCTTTTTACCCTTTGGGAACGGAACCCTAAAAATATTATAATGGGAATATTACACGGTTCAACCAAACTGTTTCATTTTGATTGCACGGCGCAGAAAATAAAGGTAGATACGAGTAAGACCGGCATTGAATCATTCACTATGATGTTTACAGTTACACGGTAAATGGTTGGTTCAAATAATTCGCCCTAGTAGATTATTCACAAAGGGGATAAAACAGTGTCTTGCATCACGGGCGCTATCCGGAGCGTATCGAAGGATTCAAGTGCTCAGAGTTACCTCGCTTGCTTAGGGCAAAGCGGGGGAAACTAGAATCCTGAGTGCAGCAAGGAATTGAAGCTCATCCAAGACGAAGACACTTTTATTCCAGATTGGCATACTCTCGTCTTCACATCGTTTTAATACGTTTTAATAAAAACAATTCGCTTTTTTTTAAGGTTTTTTCCCAATTTTATTCGAACCACATTCTTGCCACGTTTTTATTATTGATTGATTGAATTTCAATACAATATATACCTGGCTAGACCTCAAGGCTTGCGTATAATTTGACGTTATCGAGCAGGTGATGTGAAAATTATATTATGAGCTTATCAAAATTTTCGTGTGTAAAATATTAGGCAAAGGAGAACTAATGAGAGCTAATTGGTGTACACGTTACCCATTCATACGAAACTACTAGGAACATAATATCAAATGGATGAGTTATTCAAGTTGCTTGCAATCCTCACTTCAACGCAAATATGCTCAGGAGATTCTGGTTTTGCACTATGATTATTACATTAGACTAGCTGTGAATATCCGCTTCGCTGGGTCATTTTTAATTGTATAGTTATTTGTGAATGTTATAAATCTATCACTACTTACATCATAATCTTTTCATATACAACGTGTAACGTTAAATGCGCAAAACCTCAGACACCCGACCTGATTTTTAATTCAATTGACCTATTTCAGAGAGAAAATAAGTCATTAAAAAATTGTAAAGGTATTATGTGCTATTTTAGTTTTACTGGCCATTCTGATCGTTTCTTACGTCTGCGACGACGCTTTATCGAGTCGAGGAGTCGTCATCGGGCCGCTGCGCCGCGCTTACATTGGCTTGCATGACCTATTAATAAATAGACACGGCAACGTTTTTAATGAAGATTTTTTTTGAAAAATGTGACCTATATTAAAAAGTGGTTCAATTGATTCTGCTCGTTATTCTGATCAAACTATTTTCAGGTTTTGCGCATTTAACGTTACACGTTGTATACTAAACATTTTCATTAATGAAGAAGTGGTGGGAGGCGCCCGACGTGACGGCACAGTGGTGGCATGCGCGTGAGCTGCGCGCGGTACTGGACAGTACTTGGATATTGCAACATTACTTTATTTTTCTAAAATAAAAGTAGCCTAAGTTACTCCTTATTACATCAGCTACCTGCCAATAAAAGTCCCGTCGAAATCGGTCCAGCCATTTCAGTGATTAGCCGGAACAAACAGACAGACAGACAGACAAAAATTGTAAAAAATGTTATTTTGGTGTATGTACCGTATATATATTCATATGCATGTAGTAAAAAACGGTTATTTCAATATTACAAACAGACACTCCAATTTTATTTACAATTTATAGATTTAAAAATCCTTTGTAGTGGATTATACTAATAATATATTATTATGGCTACTAAGGAGTAGCGGTAGACCAGTAGTATCGACCCCGAATTACGAGTTGTAGGTCGTAAGTTCGAACCCAGGCAGACACTTTGTGTATACTGGGTATTCGAAAAGTCATGGATTACCTTTTACCTGCTGATGGGCCACATTGGGATATGTTAATAAATATACGCAGTATCATACAAAGTCGCTTTTCGTATCTACCTATATGACCGCTTAGTTCTTCTAAACTACTGGATGATACAGTGGATTTTAATACGGTTTCCACCATCATTTAGAGATTTTTTTTCCGGAAGGTTTTGCGCAGTTTATGCGCAAAACACATTTATGATTAACTAAAATATAACGCAGATATCATGTCAATCCTTCCTTGCAATATCAACAATCTTCTCAAACGGGTCGCGTACTAATCTGTCATCGGCCGACCTATTCTCATACGTCAACGTCAGTCTATCGAACTAATCATAGTTATGTAAAAGAAAGTCCGATGATGTTCCATAACTAGGTGTAACTAGTAATAGTTGTACCTAGTTGTCGGACGTTATCGGACGATGTTGATTGAATTAGCGTACGAGCGTGGGATTAGGTGATCGTAAGCCGTAAGGTCTACTTATTTTCTTTCTTTTACTTAAAGTGTGGCCAAGGTTAGGCCAGAGAAACCAAGGTCAAGTCGCGGCAAACACTTGGATGAGGGACGCATGGAACTGGAAAAAAGAGACCAAGGCAGCAGAAAGGGGACAGCTATTTTTTTATTTATTTATATATACTTCATTGTACATCAGAAAATACATAACAAAAAAAAATACAATTGTTATTACAAAACATACAATGGACGGCCTTCACTTTCTGCGATCTCTTCCAGCCAACCTTGGAATGGACAGTGATTGCATGGATATAAAAAAATGGGGTTGTCATTGATGAAAAATAATAGGTATACGATAATACATAGATATTATACAACATTATTTTTAGTATATTTTTATGTAAATAATCTATGTACAAAAATTGAAAACTGTATCATGAAAAATCACGAAGTTATAAGCTTGTTATGTTACCTGTTTGTCCGTAAAAAAGTGGGTTACCACTTAACACGCGCCACCGGCCGACCGGCTGTGACGTGTTGTGTTACTTATTGTCGCTCGGTGTCCAACTTGTTACCATTTTTAAATATTTTTGGGACAAAATATAAAATGTTGTAAAAACTATTGGAATCGATTCAGTTACTTATTCTAAACAAACTATATTCAGGTTTGCAGTATACTAAAAATAATGTTGTATGTATAAATGCTGTATATTAAATACATACTAATTAAACATATAAACAACGAAAACAAAATGACGACTACAGATTATTGCAGCTAGTAAACAAGATCACAACAAAAAGTAATTTTCCTTCACTAGTCTCTTAAATACAGTGAAGCGTCGATTATCCGAACGTCGCTCAACCGAACGACCGCTTATCCGCTCGCCCGACTCACGCGTGCCTCTCCCGCTACAGTGCTTGCGGCAGTCACTTGTCACAACTTGTCGATTTGTTATGTAAATGTAATGGTTTTCATTAATCTGTACGTAAATATGTATGGCTGAATCAATATACATATAGGTAGTTCGATTGTCCGAAAATACCGATTTTCCGAACACCCAAGTCCCCCAATACTTCGGATAATCGACGCTCTACTGTACAGCTAAAGATTGCGCGCATTTTATTTGAACAGGCAAAGCTCAAACTCAAACTCAAAGCATTTATTTCAAGTAAACCAATTACAGACACTTTTGAATTGTCAAGGGGTCAGTCAGTCAGAAAGATGAAGCTAGTTGCCCATTCCAAAGCGTAGTAGGTACCTGTGGAGAAGAACGGGCAAGAAACTCCACGGACACTCTTTTAAATCATAAAAATTGTTATTTTGGTTACATCATTCAAGTTGAAATTATACATGTGAGAACGATGTAGAAAGACGTGCACGTTAAAAGCGCCCGTACTAAAAAAGATAAAAACAACAAAAACAAAAATAATAACAATTCAGAAATTAAAATACTTAGATTAAAATAAAATAAGCAAGCAAAGCATTCCATAAACGACTATATCCAGCAGTGGATGATTCCAGGCTGAACTGATGACCATGATGATTTAAAGTGTAACTGTGCTATCTCAGGCAAGAACCAAAAATCAAAGTAGGTACCTAAGTAAAGATAATCGTCCTTAATTGATGCCCTGAATAGCGACTGAATTTCTAGCTTGTGGTCAAGGATCTGTCAGCTTGATGTCGTAAATTCGATTCTGGAAACGAAAATGGCACGTTCGATATAATTTTCAGTCTAGGTTTGGGTAACTTGTTAGTGTCATACAGAACATTCTGTGAATATTACCCATTTTATAGAAGAACATACCTACAAGTATATTTGAATTAAGTGTTTGAGATAATTTTCAAGTTATGGAACAACAAACTGAATGACATGCTTAATAAAGTTAAAATTCCATTGCAGCCAAAATGTTATTACACATTTTTGATACAAATATCATCATCTGCCTGCCTTTTCCCAACTATATTGGGGTCGGCTTCCAGTCTAGCCGGATGCGCAGCTGAATACCAGTATTTTACATGAAGCGACTGCCTTTTTTTTTTGTCGCTGAGAAATGACATTACGCATCTCCGCTCGTCGGGGGACGGAACGGAGTCAAAGTCAAAGTCAAAGATTTATTTGCAATAAAATATGGTTACAAAAGTTCTTAAAATGGTAGGTAATATTAGTAGCTTAACATATTTAATCATAACATAATGACATGCAAAATTTTTGTTATAGATAGATACAATAATTACATTATTAATTAGATTTAAATTGAAAGAATTCCTAAAAGGGATTCTCAATTAACCACCTACGTAAGGCCCTTTTGAAGCGAACCATTGGAAGTTCCTTTATTTGGTTAGGAATCTTGTTAAAGATCTGAATACACATAGGATAACAGCTTCGCCCATATAGTTCCGTTTTTACTCTAGTATTAATTAGTCTATTAGGATATCTGGTTTTGAACGCACATTTATCTCCCAGTTTTTCAAACATCTCTGGATGGGATTTGGTAAATTTACATACTTCCTCAATATAGATACAAGTCAATGTTAGTAGTCTGAGTTTTTTAAACAGTGGTTTACAGGATGTGAGTGGGTCTACATTACAAATCGCACGTATACACCTCTTTTGTGCGATGAAAGCTCTTCCGAGATGCACCGAGTTTCCCCAAACCAGTATACCGTAACGCAGTACTGAACCAACATATGCATGATAAGCTTGCAGTGTGGCTTGTCTATTTGTTAGATTAGATAAACGCCATAGAGCATAAGCAAACTTACTGAGTTTTCCACATATCATATCAATATGATTAAGCCAGGAACACCTCTCATCTAGAACTATCCCAAGAAAAGTCATACTGTCTGATTGTTCTATTTGTTTATCTTTATAAGTGATGTTTAGATCAATTTTATTCCAGTTTTTGTTAGAAAATTGTACATATTTGGTTTTATCTATATTAGGTTTAAGGTTATTCTTTTCCATCCAAGTTATTATTTTGCTTACGGTACTATTTATTTCCATATTATAGTTGCCTGTAGTTTTAGGGATGATTACGGACACATCGTCTGCAAAGAGTATACAGGGATGGTCGGTTACTTTTGTCAGGTCATTGATGTATAGCAGAAAGAGTAGAGGGCCTAAAATACTGCCCTGTATGTGGGACTCCCTGCCAGAGTGGCAGTATACCCACTAAAACTCAGCGGTGTTCCCTCATCGCCTTGATGGGGGGTCATGGGAATCCGGCTCAGCCTTTGCGTCCACAATCCCCCCGGCGCATGCCCGCCTAGCTGGCGGGCCCTGCATGTCCCCCGGGTGGGGGGCTACGGGATGGGCCGGGAACACCTGGCCATTCCCGTCCGGCACTGGTGTAAGCCTGTGCAATGCAGGCGAGAGTGAAACCCCCGCACCCGTCGCCTGCTGGCTTCCACCTGGGAGGAGTCGGAGATGACTGTCATACTGACGTCTTCTTCGACCCCTCCTCCGCCTTCGGAGCGGCGCCGCGAGAGGGTCTTCCTCCCGCACGCGCTCCGCCGCCTCCTTCTGGGACATGACGTGTTCGCAGAAGGAGGCAACTGCCGCCCAGGACCCCTCATCCCCCAGCATGGCGTTGACCAGGCCGGGGAGCGAGAGGTACGTTCCGATCGCCGCGGTGAGACTGCGGCGCGGCCCGGACCACGACGGGCACACCTCGAGAGTGTGCTGCGCCGTGTCCTCCGCCGCGCCGTGTCCTCCGCCGCGCCACAGCCGTGACACGTCGGCGTCTCCTCTCGTCCGATCCGGTGCAGGTACGATCCGAAACAACCGTGTCCGGACAGCACCTGCACCAGACGGAAGGAGATAAAGCGACTGCCTGTCTGACCTCCACAACCCAGTTACTGGGTAATACGGTAAGATTGGTTGTCAGATTTTAGACAGCTGGGACAAACGGCTTAACGTGCTATCCGAGGCACGGAGGAGTCTTGGAATGTAAAAAAGGTCACCCATCCACGGACCAACCGCGGCAAGCGTAGCTTTACCTGATCAATGGATCCGCGCGGCTGTTATAACTTAGCCACAAGCCTCATAAATAGTCAGTCAAAAATCAACTTCGAATACATTTTACTAATGGCTATTCCAAAGCCAGATAGTTTTATTCGAGGAATGAGGAGGACAGTTTTTCCATACAAAATCTGTCAGACGTCAATTTTATTCTACGAATAATAATTATCTATCGATTGAAAAATCAGTCCGAAGTACAAAACTGATTAAGTGGCGATGGAGTGTAAATTATCTGTGATTATGAACAGTGCTAGAAATAGTTATTTACTTTCGTAAATCGTAAGAATTTAATAAAGTGTGTGCATTTTTGTTAAGGTTAAGATATGCGAAAGGGACCGATTTGTTAAAAAAAAAACAACGTTTTGCATACTTATTTCCGGTAATCCTGAGTGACAAAACTCGACCTTGTCACCTAATATACTGTTTTAGCCAAACTTTCCTAACACAAAATTACCCAAAATACTCCGAAACACTTCCGTTTCGCTAAAAGAAAAAAAAAATATTCATCAAAAATTCTTAAAACAAAAAGTGACTTGATGCCTTCTCGACACCTTCTTAAAAGTTTAACTTTGATAATATCGTAAAAATATAAACAAACTCACGTACCGAGGGACGGCACACAAAATAAATGGGCACAGAAGGTCGGCTTCATACCACGAACGGAAACAGGCGCAATGGCGCATATAGCTTTCCATAGAGAAGTATACTCGTACGTTTCGGGAATCATCGTCTCTTCGTTATTCTCCAGCCGTTATCCCAATTTATTTGCGGTTCGGCGCAACATGTCTTTTTCTTCCATACTTCTTTATTATTTGTCATCTCGGTACCATTTTCTAAACATATCATCATTAACACAGTGCAACCCGCGTTTATTTGGTCGTTTCTTTGTTCGGGAATCATCGCCTGTCTTCGGAAATACAAACGTATCATGATAAGATCTAATACAGAGCTGTTACTTCCATGGAAGTACTTGCATATTTTGCACAACTAGTTTACAAAACTATAGATTCACGATTTCAAAATTTAAATAAAAAAAAAAAAAAAAACATTTTGAGTGACACATGATTATCGGCGATAGTAGTTAATCCGACAGAGAAAACTTCTTACAACCGCGCAACGATAGGTTCAGTAAAAGGCTTGGTAGTAGAAGACTTAGAAGCATTGCATCTGTGGGGGTTATTCTATGGCACGAGCCATAGAATAACCCCCACAGATGCTGCCACACGCTCGTGCTGATTTGGGAACACGAAGATTACCGAAGGAACCATTTCTGGTCGAATACCGGTCGCGAGTGCTCTACAGTCGCTGTATGTGAAGCGTTTGCAAGGCGTATTCGCTAGTTTTGTATGGATCTGACCTTCTGTAGATATCTATACTGTGGATGAAGTATGGCAAGTTCGTGAAATGCCCGCTACGGCTATACCTCTTAAAACGTCCTCTTACAATATCGTTTTATTTATTTAGGACGCGCTGTGGTAGAGAGCTCTTGGTATTAGGGTTCTCACGGCGGGCCATGTTGGAAAGTTTGAGTTAACTTTTGCCTTGTAAGGTAATGAAGAAAAAAAAAATAAGAAGACAGAGAAGGTGGGATATTGTTATATGGGATATTTCATCATCTGCCTAGCCTTTTCCCAACTATTTTAGGGTCAGCTTCCAGTCTAACTGGATGCAGCTGAATATCAGTATTTAACATGGAGCGACTGCCTATCTGACCTCCACACCCCAGTTACTGGGTAATACGATACCTCTTGGTCTTGGTTGTCAGACTTTCGGGCTACTGACGACCCGTAACGACTGTCAAAGATCCACGAATGACAGCCGGGACCAACGGCTTAACGTGCTTTCCGAGGCACGGAGGGGTCTTGGTGTGTGAAGATGGTCACCCATCCACGGACCAACCGCGGCAAGCATAGCTTAACCTGATCGATCGACCCGTGCGGCTGTTATTACATAGCCACAAGCCCCTCAGATTAGAGATTTGGGATATTTAAGATATAGATTTAAAGTGATTGAGTGCATTATCTTTGGTTCACTGTAGTTCTTGGAAGATATCTAGAGAAATCGCGGTATGACAGGTGTTAGCTTGGAGTGTATTAAAATAAATAAATAATGAAACATTTATTTCAAAATCACTTCCATATTTATTAGTAACTAGCGACCCGCCTCGGCTTCGCACGGGTGCAATGCTGATCACTACATAGTAGTATAATAAAACAAAGTCGCTTCCAGCTGTCTGTCTGTCTCTATGTATGCTTAGATCTTTAAAACTGCGCAACGGATTTTGATGCGGTTTTTTTTAGTAGATAGAGTGATTCAAGAGGAAGGTTTGTGTATAATACATGCATAATATAGTAGAGAAACACTGATAATTTTAGAGCAATTTTTTCTCTCTAAAATTATTAGTGTTTCTCTACTATATTATGCATGTATTATACATATAAACCATCCTCTTGAATCACTTTATCTATTAAAAAAAATCGCATCAAAATCCGTTGCGGAGTTTTAAAGATCTAGGGGGAAGTCCCGTAACGCCGGACGGCACCTAACGCCGGACACTCTTATTATCTCGACAAGTTAGAATGTGAACGATTCAAACACGTGTGAAAGAGGCGCGGGGGGGCATACCCGTACGGAGTCACATGACGCATTTTGTTAATGATGCTGTAGGTAACAGCGGGAGAAGTCTGTTTTTCTTTTGGCGGAAAAATACTGCGTCATATAAGATCAAGGTGAGTGTTACAGCTACATTTTGGTGTTCTAAGTCTTTATGGTATTTGTTAATTAAGAAACGGTTCCATTATTATTCGTATTCTATATTTTTATTTGTTGATTTTCAAAACGGATTACATATAGATTACGTAATTGTGGTGCTATCCTGTCCCCTGGTACCGGACAAAAAGTTGTCCCTTAACGTCGGACAATGAAAAAATGTATTTTTCTCGTAAATTATTGGATTTATTGTAAGTAGTAATTTTTGTACGTTATTTCAGAGAATAAAAGAACAGAGAAACGTTGCAATGGAGGAGAAGAAAAAGAAAGGAAAATGGGACCGAAAAAGTTTACAAACTGCGATAGATAAAATTTTGTCAAAAGAACTGTTTTCGGCAGTAGCTTCATTGCGTTACAACATCCCAAAAAGTACTCTGCATGATAAGGTATCGGCATTGAAACGTGGAGAAGAAGTGACGTTGCAACCAAAGATCGGTAGATTCACTAACACCTTCTCACCTGAGTACGAACAAGTTTTAGTGAATCACGTAAATTACTGGATACAGTGCTCCAGCTGCCATGGGTGGGCTCATGAAGAATGTGCAGCCATTCCTGAGTCTTCAGACGACTACATATGTGATCGATGCCACATATTTTAAAACCGTCCGGTGCTAGGAATTCGAACTGAAGTCCGTCCGGTACTAGGTGCCACTTCAAGCAATTGCATTTTTTTACACCAATGTTTAATTTTTGGTTTTGAATAAGATTATGCAGAAGTTGCATTTTTGTTAATTTGTGTTCATTCTACAGTTAGTCAACTTAACTAATTAATAAATAAAATTACATTTTTCGAAAAAGTTTTTATTTTATTTCCTGAAAACCTTAGGTGTCCGCCACTAGGGGACTTCCCCCTAAGCATACATAGGGACAGACAGAGGGAAGCGACTTTGTTTTATACTATGTAGTGATAATGTAAACTTATAAACTAGTGTTAGTAACATTTATTCTATGCTGCGTGAGGCACGCCGATCCTGGGGAAAGTCTACTTGACTGCGTGCAGTCGCATCCATTACCCCAAGATCGGAGAGTCCAACCTATCAGTCAATGTTCTAAGAATGGTGGTGGTGCGGTGGAGGGGCAAAGGTCTATTGCCGTGCTTATTACAAAATATACTGTCCTGGACATACAATTATTAAGTTTCAAGAAAGGACTCCTTATAGGACTGGCCCACAATCGCTGTAGACCGGGAAAAGTGGAAAGAGTTAGGCGGCCTTTGGCCTGCTGTGGGACAACATAGGCGTATAGTAATAATCATTGAAAGCGTCTATCTGGCCTCTACGAGTTGTCTTCGGCCCCTCGTACACCTTCCAAAGGTCCGGGACCTCAGCGTCCCGAGATATGTCAGAGACACAATAAAAACAAATAATAAGACAGGAGTACCGTCCGTCGCGGGGGAGTCCGTGAAGCGAGTTGACAGCAGACCGAGTCGTGTCGCTACCGCGCCGCGCCTCAGCTTGAAGATGAGGCGTTTATCACGCCGCTTGCTCATGCAGACCGCAAGGACTTAGGTTCGATTCCCAAAAAACAGGCTTGAAAACACATTATTTCAGTCTAGCTTCTCTAACAATAGTTTCTGTCATCGTAAGATGGTGATTTCACCTTATGTACATAATCAGCATATAATTTTCCCACTGCTGGGACACAATCCTCCTCTCTGTGAGTGGGAGTGGGCTGTAATCTACCACGCGGGCCCAGTGCGCGTTGGTAGATGTCACATGTATTCGATTTTTTGATTCTAGGACAGGCCGGTCTCCTTACGATGTTTTGGTGGTGAAGTTATATACACAAAGTAAAGTGCCTGTCTGGGTTCGAACTCACGACCTACAACTCGTAAGTTTGAGCCGATACCAATGAGTCACCACTGCTCCTCATGTAAATGTGTAGAAATAGTACACCTACATCAATGGGAATTCAATAGTCCAGGTTCTGTATCACAAGTTTTGCAAACACAACACAGCTACTGAATGATCCTTAAACGAAGTTGTGTCAGCCCTAGTGCATTGGGCAAAGTCTGGAAATGGAATTCAACTTGAAACTCAATTATTCGTTGAGATATACTACTATTTATACCTGGACCGTGCTTCTCTATATTTGCTTACTTATTATGATGTTGCTAACAATGTTCAGTACGTTACTTTGAAGATTTTATAAGATTTTTATTCTTTTAGACAAAGTTCGGTATCTTATTAGTCAATTTATTTGTTTATTTAATAATTCAAGCACATAAATCTACAGAGGCGGACTTCTACCATTCAACTTTTGAGTGGTACAGAGACAAACAGACCCCTGTTTGTCTGGTGCAATCATGAAAATTGAGGAATAAATATTAAACCTATTAAAACTATAAATATAATATTTACGTTAAAGCAAATAAATATAAGCACAACTAATATACATAAATATACTAACGTAAAAGCTCCTATTAACGACCCCCTAAAATGTGTACTCTATTAACGATCTAATTTTTAAATCACTCATATTAGACATAATATAGGGTTCCAGAAAAGTCATACCTTAAAAATTAGTTACGTATTTTTGTTGGACAGCAAAAAGATTAAGGTTTGTGTGTTTAAATAGCCAGTGAAAGAAATAATTTGAAAGTGAGTGGGACGCGCCCGAAGCGGACGCACGTTTCATAGTGTCGCGTCTCCAGCCACGTAAGTACACCTAAATATTACTTAAGGAAAATGACACACTAAAAATGGATTTGTCTTCTTGCTATCACATTACAACTGTAACGTATATATTCGTTTTCTAAACTAACTATTAATAAAATACTTTTTATTGGTTTTTGTGTCATAAAATCATGTTTTAATTTAAGGCGGTAATAGAATCCAAATTTCAAAACTTGATTCTAATAACGACCTATGGCGCTGTTAAATTTTGAGAACATTTAGTATTTTAAAATAATATCTATTATAAACTACCTCATTTGATTTTATTTTTTTTATGTTCAATTCTTAAAATTATTTTACTTCATTAGATCTATTAACGACAAAGCTATTTCATAAAGTTTTTGTGTAAAACTCGATTCAACGTTAGACAATATCCCTAATATTATAATGATATTATATGGTAAATAAACTTTATTATCTGAACTAAAGACTAACTGACATTAAAAGAAATAATATAGCAATGAGATCGAATTTAACAGTATTCCATAAAGCGGATATTTTATCTGTTTATTATTAATTTTATTGGTCGCTAATGGAATATTGTAACCTTCATACTTGATTCTATTACCGACTCACAGCTGTGACGATATTTTTGGTAATATTACAGTACACAAAAACAAAATGTATATTTTTGAACAAATTGGCTTATTTCTTGCATACATTTTGAGAAATTTTGTCACAGGACATATTATTAATGTAAAATAATATTTGCTATCCAGTTTCATTCATGGCTTCATGGCATTGGCTATATTTCATATGTTTTCAAATCAAATAAAAATGGCTGGACGGAATGGGGGCCATATAACTTTTTAAAGCTTCGTTCGAAGAATTAAATTCTATATCTCTTTAAAGATTGTGTTCTTTTACAGAATCATGGAGCCGCAGAAGTGCAAGCAGTACGCCTCTGCTCAATTAGAAGCTGCGCTTCTAGCTATAAATGAAGGGACCAGCATATACGAAGCTTCAAAAACCTATGGCATACCGAGGACAACTCTGCGTGACAAGAGAAATAATAAATATATAAATGAACATTGTGGAAAAGAAACTGTTTTAACGAAGGAGGAAGAATAAAGACTGGTACACTGGATTTTCTATCTCGGGAAGTCAGGTTTTTCTGTAACTAAGGACCAATTGTTGGAAACAGTAGCAAAATTGGTGGAAAACTTAAATCGCTGTAATCCTTTTAAAGATAATAAATGATTTAAAGAAATAACTATGTTCATATTGTAATAATGCTGACCTCATAACTATTGTTATTATATAATAAATACCTTAAAAACGATTTTTTATTTTATTTAATAGTATAGAAGAAGTGACAACTTCGTAGCGGTCGGTAAAAGAAGTGGAAAAATCGCTAATAGAATCTTGCCGCATTCTATGGGTCGGTAATAGAATCAACTACTCTTTTGGATTAAATAATTATTTAGTAACTATTGTGTTATTGAATATTGAATTTAAGTACTGAATTGCAAAGAATACTTCGTTGAGATTAATTATAAATTATAACATCTTTCCTAACATAACAGCTTATATCTATTTTTTTAAAGTGAATCCTCAGACAGCTAAAACTGGCGGTAATAGGAGCATTTACGTTATATCTCTTTAAAGATTGTGTTCTTTTACAGAATCATGGAGCCGCAGAAGTGCAAGCAGTACGCCTCTGCTCAATTAGAAGCTGCGCTTCTAGCTATAAATGAAGGGACCAGCATATACGAAGCTTCAAAAACCTATGGCATACCGAGGACAACTCTGCGTGACAAGAGAAATAATAAATATATAAATGAACATTGTGGAAAAGAAACTGTTTTAACGAAGGAGGAAGAATAAAGACTGGTACACTGGATTTTCTATCTCGGGAAGTCAGGTTTTTCTGTAACTAAGGACCAATTGTTGGAAACAGTAGCAAAATTGGTGGAAAACTTAAATCGCTGTAATCCTTTTAAAGATAATAAATGATTTAAAGAAATAACTATGTTCATATTGTAATAATGCTGACCTCATAACTATTGTTATTATATAATAAATACCTTAAAAACGATTTTTTATTTTATTTAATAGTATAGAAGAAGTGACAACTTCGTAGCGGTCGGTAAAAGAAGTGGAAAAATCGCTAATAGAATCTTGCCGCATTCTATGGGTCGGTAATAGAATCAACTACTCTTTTGGATTAAATAATTATTTAGTAACTATTGTGTTATTGAATATTGAATTTAAGTACTGAATTGCAAAGAATACTTCGTTGAGATTAATTATAAATTATAACATCTTTCCTAACATAACAGCTTATATCTATTTTTTTAAAGTGAATCCTCAGACAGCTAAAACTGGCGGTAATAGGAGCATTTACGTTAAAACGAAATAAACAATGACAAAATAATAATTAAGTATAATAACTTTATTTCCAATTTTACAATTTGCCAATAGCAATAAGTTAATTCTGTGACAATATGCTTAATTATATGAAAATATTACCGATGTGATCATTCTGCCAGCTTCTCGCGAACTTTAAGGGATAATCGGTTTGTTGCCATTTTTTAGTAACTTGGTACATAATTGCGAGCTTTTTAGGATCCCTTATACAGCCAGCGAAATTAATTATTAAGTACATTGACGCCCTAGGTACGTCAATTCCTTAGTTCATACAGCTGTCAAAAAATTACAGTTGTGATTTGAATATACCGACAGTGTCAGTTAGATGTCATTTTGCTTAACAATTACCTGATTTTATAAGCCTATTGACTGTCTCACACAAGGTTTTATGAAGACAATAGCAAGGAGGTACGACTCCCCGATATTTGCGGCTGTTGTTCGTAGATGCGTCTCGAACAACAAGCTTGTCTGTAAATAAATAATAATGTTTGTAAATGTTTGTAACTAAAACTTAATTTTTACTTTGAACTATATCTGGCTTAAGTCTGGAGATACGTTGGTGCAAGCAATTGCCATTGGTCGTGTTGTCGGAGGAAAGACATAGTGCGGGTTAACTTAAATTACACTTTTTTTAGGTTTATGTATTCATTTGACTGTTTACTTAAGGCGAGCACAAAGTCCGGACGACCCGGACAGCAGTCCGCCATTTGGCGACCCCTGCATAAGTACTCTTTCAGAGTGGAGGCGGGCGCGGGTGCTAGCGCGGGCGCGTGTAATTCAAAATGTATGCAGACGCCATTTGCGTTCAGTGCTCCCGCGAGCTGCGCGTCTTCAAGAGGCGCGCGCGGGCGCGTGTGGCGCGGGAGTTTCTAATGGCTCAGTCCGCCCGTATCGTTCACAGTGATATAGCGTCTGTTAGGTGACTATGCTTGTGGTTCTAAACCATTTTGATTCACCCGCCGAAGCGTCGTCAATAGTCATGGATATCAATACGGAAGAACTTATATCTGCAGTACAACATCGCACTGCTATTTGGCAAAGCAAACATCTGCAACATTTGTAGTCAAAAGTGTGTAATGACACTCTCGTGTATTCAAAGAATTTATCGGGATATGTCCGTAAATCAGCGTATAATACATAAAATTCTCCAAACTTTTCTCTTAGGTACTTTATTTAAATCGTGTGTGCCAAACTTCATATATTGCAATTTCCATTTCAAGTATGAATTTTCCATTAATAAAAGCAAATCTTCAACCATGTCTTCTAAATACGTAGCAAAGTTTGAGAACGACCAAACACATGTGCAATGACACTCGTAGCTCGTTCGGCACTGTGAATACGCAGACGCCAAGACCCGTGCGCCCGCGCCCGCCCCCGCACCCGCTACTGCAGTCTGATTCACCACTAACTATTCACAAACATTCAACCCACTTCCGTGCCGGATCAAACGTCAATCTATGTTATCGAAGGACTCCTCTTTTTAAACCATATAGACGACGCTATTCTTCCGACAGCTACTTGCTGTCGGGGACTGGGCAAAGCAGAGTACCTAAAATCTGTCATTTTAGATTCGGAATCCGGTCGAATAGTTGTGTTGCTGGTCAAGACAATAATGACATTCTATCAGCCAATAATGGTATTCGATTGACAAACTGACCGAAAAACTCATCTCAATCCTGTTGAAAGTCGTTGTAGAAATACGGAACGCTTTGAAAGCGATTACGACTTGTCTTATAATCAGCTATATCGAATGTTTCCACTGCTGGGACGCAGACTTCCTCTCTGTGAGAGGGAGTGAGCCATAACCCACCACGCGGGGCCAATGCAGGTTGGCACATGTCACGTGTCTTCGAATTTTTGGTTCAAAGACATGCCCGTTTCCTCACGATGTTTTCCTACACGGTTTTGAAAGCAGTGGTGGTGAAATAGAAAGAAAAGAAAGAAAGAACGAAAAATGCATTAATTGGCATTACATCAAAATAAATACACATTAAAACTATAATGCCAAAATGGCCTCAGCTCAGCATAATGTGTGTGTTATGTCTTTAATAGATTTTCAACTTTATCGCTAAAGCATAAGGCTCAAAGTTGATTAGGAAAATTTGACAGTTTCGGGTAGCTTGATATGCTGGCGTCTGTACAACAACCAGTACAAGCGGGCCTAGGCAAGTAAAAATTAAGTGTAAATTTCCTTATGCTATAAGGAAATTTTCAATGGTACCTAAGCAAGGTGTTTTTATGTCTGTTAAAAATGGTAGAAGTTGAGTGCGTTGATCAAAGGGTGCAGGAAACTTAACTGAACATAATTATGCAAAAACCTATATGCCTTCGCCCAATTGGCTCCAAAAACATTCAAGAGATGAACACAGTGCAACAGCTGCACATGGATAAAAAACCTTCCCGAGAGCGAAATCGTACGCAAAAGCTAATCTGCCCCGCACTACTTTAGTAAAACTTTATAACTCGTAACTTTTTTAATTAAATCTAAGTTCACATTATTTTAATGTCGTTGGCACTCTTCCAACTGCAGATCTTTGTTGAAAAGAATAATTTGCTTGTTTGCACTTAGTAGTAATGCTACACCTGCCATAAAAGAGCTCGACCTGGAAATAGAAAATACCCACTACCATTAGACCAGGTTCGCACGGGCCAGTTTTTCCTCCAGCGATTTTTTTAATCACACACTAGATTTTCAACTCACTACTCAACGCCGAGAGTTGAAAATCAAACTGTGTACTTTTTTGGCGCGCTGGAATGCATTATAAAATTATAAATGATTTATTTTCTGTAAGTAGGTTTGTACAAACACTTTTACTTGTCAATCAGATTTTTTTAAAACTAGATGAGGTCGGCGTTTCCTATCTGACTACTCTGAGAAGAAAGGCCGAAACAAACTCAGAGGTCACAGTCTCTTTTAAAGTCCAGAAATAATCTTGGTGAGATCATGTGAAGACCATGTAGATTGGTGTCCTGAAATGGTCTTTTGAGTAAAGACCCACACAGATTGAGCGGACCTGTCCAGCCAGTGCACGCATTTGTCAAAAATCGTGCAGCTCAACTCAGAACTTGAGGAGCCTTACGATTCGACGAACAATACCAATGAAAGGACGTTCTGTTGGATTCGCGATACGCGATAACAATAAAACTTCCATTGCCTCTCGTTCAGTGTCGTTCAATGGGTTAACTCCGGGCTGTTACTAACAATAAGATACAAAACCTATGCTTTATAATTTGCCCGGCTCGGGAATCGAACCCAGAACCCTACGCTTAGCTGTCACACTTGTGAGCACTAAACCAACGAGGCAGTCACTAAACACCTTGTGGCTAACACAATACGGTAAAATGTATTGTATTTAATCCTTTCTACGTCACATCTTTAAGCTTTCTGCAAAGACCTCTTCTCGTGCAAAGAAGCATTTAATCACAGATATCCTCAATTGTTTTCTTTATTCCAAGGTAAGGTGTCCAGCAGGGTAATTGCAAACTATCAGTAGCAATGGCTGTCATTTTGAAAGTTCAACAACATTCGTTGCGTTATGAACGTTGTTGAGCAGACAACATTTTCACATTATGAAGCAATGGATTAGCAATATCCTTCCAAATTATTCAAATTATGATTAAAAGTATGTTACACGATTAGTATGCAGGATTAAATTGAAGTTTGAACACACGTATATTTTTTCTTTATGAAGTCCTAGTAAACCAATTACACCCTTATTGCACTGAACACCTACATTTTACAGTTCCCTCACTCTGAAAAGAGGCTAGAGTCCTAGCAGTGGGACCGAACATTAAAGATGATTATGTTTAACAATTAATTGGTATTGTTAGATAAATCAAATTACTGGCTGGTATCAGTAATATTCACTACAAGGGTTTCTTTAAACCAATCAAGAATCAAAGATTATCGCAAAGAGATCGGTCCATTCCGCTTTTGATTTCGCTAATGTCAGAAACATCTAGTATAATCAGTCTATAATGTTCCCACTGTTGGGACACAGGCCATTTCTCGGTGAAAAAGAGAGAAAACATGCACTTAGTAAAAATCTCAATCAATCAATCAGCTCAGCCTATAGCAGTCCACTGCTGGACATAGGCCTCTCCCAGACTGCGCCACAACACCCTGTCCTCCGCCTTCCGCATCCAGTCCGTCCTAGCCACCTTCTTAATGTCATCGTTGGATGGCTCTTGCCGATACGTGGTCTCCACTCCAGCCGGTCGATTCTGTAAAAATCTCACCGTGAAATCATAAGTGAAGTGAGCTTGAAGTGAGCAGTGTCAGTAGTGTTAATCCCAAATGACAGCTCACTCCACGCTCACATCACCCAAGTTTTCACGGTGAGATGGTTACAGAATCGCACGGCTGGACTCATATGCTCCACCAGCCGTCGGTCCTTCGACAAACATGGCCAGTCCACTGCCACTTTAGCTCGCTTAGTTTGCAAGCTGTGTCGGTTATATACTAACTTTAAATGAATGCAATACCTGAAATAAAATAGAAGTTTAGCACGCGTTTCAATCATCAAAACTATTAACAAAATAATATATTATCAACGATAAAAAAAACTGCGTTGAATATAAATATGATTGCTCAGTGTGCGCAGCCACACAAAACGCCATTATACAGGGTTATTTGTAAAACACCAACAACCTCTTAAGAGGTCATTGTACTCACCATTATGAACAACTTTTACTATGGGACCAAAACTGAAATCGCGAAAAAAAATCAGCTGTTCCCTACATTTTGACGACTCGTACGAACATAAATTAATGTAGGGAACAGCTGATTTTTTTTCGCGATTTCAGGTTTGGTCCCATAGTAAAAGTTTTTCATAATGATTAGTACAATGACCTCTTAAGAGGTTGTTGGTGTTTTACAAATAACCCTGTATAGATGTCACATGTCTTCGAATGTTTGGTTCTAGTGCATGCCGGTTTCCTCACGATGTTTTCCTTCATCGTTTTGAGAGCAGTGGTAATGATATTATTAGAATAGAATAGAATAGAATATTCTTTATTATGTACACCATATAGATTACAGACATAAATATAGAAATTTTACAGAGGGTGACACAATGGGCGCCACAAAGCACAACGGCGGGACAAAGTAAAGCGCCTGCATGGTTTCGACGTGGGTTCGAAACCATGCAGGCGCTTTACTTTGTGTTAATAATATCATTACTCGTACTCGTAAGTCGGGGCCGTTACCACAGGGACACCAGTTCTTTATCTTAGTGTGTCGGTGGCAATCTAAATGGACACGCCCCGAAATTAGGCTACGTATTTGGCGCCATCACTAGCGTCCATCAGTTTCTGTATCTTGCAGCTGACAGGACACATAGGAAATGATATTAATTGTCCAATCGTTTGTATAACAGCACCACATTCACACTCTAAGGCGGAGTCCTCTATGAATTCACCACTGCTCTTCAAACTATATAGGTAGGCCAAAAAACAAAGCAATTATAACAATGAAAGTCAGCAAAACATCTAAATAACAGAATTAACTCACAAACACAATTAATTTTACATTTAAAAGCATCACAATGCGAAACCCTTTTTTAATTATAATTACAACCCCAAAATATTGTATCAAAATTGTTACAAAATCCATTACCCAGGGAAGAAAGTGGAAAATTTAATTGGAAAATATAATTGCAAATAGGAATTAGGCGGCTGTAACTCAATTAAGTCGCAAAGCTGTTAGACATATGAATTAAATGTGTTGCACTAAGCGGGTATTGCGAAGCGAAAACGGGTAGCGTGGCGAATTTCGACAAGGCTAACGTATGGGATTGTTTTTATGTTATGTTATCCTGGAATTAATATATGCTGACTTAGGTAAGTGTATAGTTTTTTAAACATATGTCTTATAAATACAGAAAAAAATACTGGGTTTTGGAGATTTTTAAGGACAAATAGGCAATCGCTCCATGTAAAATACTGGTATTCAGCTGCATCCGATTAAATTGGAAGCAGACTCCTAACAACCTTGGGAAAAGGCTAACCACATTATTATGATGACGACCACTGCTTGGAGATACTAGATAGGTACCTATCAATCTTCATCAAATAAGATATTTATATTAATACTGTTAAGTCATCCCACATCTGGGACATCCAGCTCTTTCGATGCAGGGCTAAAGTGGACCACTGCTCGTTGGTTTTCTCTAATAAAATATATTAGGCCTGTTAGTCTAGTGGTCAGTGGCCCTGACTGCTATACGCAAGGTCGTGGGTTCGATTCCCACTCAGGACAAATGTTTGTGTGATGAGCACGACCATTTGTTCTGTGTCTGGGTGTAATTTATCTATAATATGTATGTATTTAGAAATATATATGTATGTTTATCAGTTATCTAGTACCCATAGCACAAGCTCTGCTTAGTTTGGGACTAGATGGCGTTGTGTGAAAGTTGTGAAATATTAATATTATTATTATTATACATATATCTATGGGATAGTTGTGTGCTTGAGTGAAGCAAATATCAAAAAAGGCCTAACATTACATGTCAACCTACATAATAGTCTCCCACTCTTTTTCTACTCTAATAATATAAGTGAAGACTTGTAATTGGCCTTCCCTCACAAACTCTGCTCTAGCTGTCAGTTTAATGAAGAAATAAAATATATAATTTTGTATTCATTTATTTATGTAAGTATTAACTAACTATTTACACTAGGTACTAAGATCTAGTGCGGCTGCTGAGATCCTCAAACGGCGCAAATACTGTAACCTTATGGGTAACTACAGCTTTGAGACGTTTGGGGTCGAAACGCTCGGGTCATGGGGCGCGAGTGCGCGCCTCCTTTTTAAAGAAATTTCTCGCCGGCTGATCGACACTTCACGTGACCAGAGAGCTGGGTCGTTCTTTGGCCAAAGAATTAGCATTGCCATTCAACGTGGCAATGCTGCCAGTCATCTGGGCACGTTTCCGGATGACAGCGATGCGGACGAGTACTTCGACGCTTAAATACCCTTTTTTTATATAGTTGGGTAGTTAGTCTTTTAATTCAGTCCCTAGTGTAACAATATAATAATAATTTACATTTAGTTTCTACATATTAACGTAGAACAAAACAGCTGGATAAGATTAATCACAAAAAACCAACATAAACAAGGTGACATTCACATTTCCATATCACACTAATATTATAAAGGCGAAAGTTTATGTGAGTGTGTGTGTGTGTTTGTATGTTTGTTACTTCTTCACGCTCAAACGGCTGAAAGTTTGATAAAATTTGGCACACAGATAGTTTATAACCAGGATTATCACATACTCGTAGAATACTTTTCATCCCGATATTCTTACGGGATCGAGACATACGGGTGAAACCGCGGGGCGCAGCTAGTATTCAATAAATGGAAACATTGTACAGTCATACATCCGTTACAGACATGCATATCACAATGCATGATGACTTTCATGTTTAACCCTAACCACAGACAATTTCAAGTTTCTTTAATTCTTTGTACAGTTACATTTTTATGTAGGTGTTTCCTCTTCCCTCCTAATTTGTATTCTTTGACTATCCAAATAGGAGTGACTAAGACTATTGTCAATTTTCCCTGCTTAAGAATTGTTTTTAAATGACGCTGCAATTGATTTATGTAAACAAATTGTTTACTCACAATATTAATGCCGTGTATAATGTCAGCGGCTTCGCTCGCTTCCCACGGGAGCGTATTACCAGAATAAAAAGTATCCTGTATGTTAATCCTAATTATAAAATATCTGTGTGCCAAATTTCGTCCAGATCCGTTGCAGTGTTTTTGTGTAATTGAGTAACAAACATCCAAACATGCAAACTTTCAAATGGACAATATTGATTTCACTGACAGAATAATGACGTAAAGTAAAAGTTCGAATGTCTCGGATATGCCTATCTTTTCAACGGCACCTAAAGTCACGAAACCGCATACTGCAATGCAGGTTACAGGAGATGGTAATTCTTTTACCACCCATGGTTTAGTTTTTATCAAGGGTTCGTAGCTAACAAGGAAGGTATCCCAAAAGACCAAATGGATATGGATGGTCCATTTGGTCTTTTGGAAAAATATTAACTAGAAGTATGTAAAACCCTCAAACTGCCCCGAAAGGTGGTATTGTTTAGGGGGCTATTTCACCCCCAAAAAAGGTGCGTTGGCAAAAAAAAAAAATACGTGTCTCTTAAAATTTGATGGAGAATAACATATATCAGCCACAAAAAAATCGGAGGTGACACGTCGGGATACCTTCCTTGTAAGTAATAACAGGCCTGTTGGTCTAGTGGTCAGTGGCCCTGACTGCTATGCCCAAGGTCGTGGGTTCGATTCCCACCTAGGACAAATGTTTGTGTGATGAGCACGATCATTTGTTCTTTGTCTGGGTGTAATTTATCTATAATATGTATGTATTTAGAAATATATATGTATGTTTATCAGTTGTCTAGTATTCATAGCACAAGCTCTGCTTAGTTTGGGACTAGATGGCGTTGTGTGAAAGTTGTGGAATATTATTATTATTATTATTATAAAAGGCGCATGGGTCGATCGATCAGGTTGAGGTACGCTTGCCGTGTGTACCCCTCCGTTCTTCGGAAAGCGCGTTAAGCCGTGGGTCCCGGCTATCATTCGTAGATATAGTATTACGCAGTCTTTGGTCTGTGGAGGTCAGATAGGAAGTTGCTCCATGTAAAATACTGGTATTCAGCTACATCCGCTTACACAGGAAGTCAACCCCAAAGTATGTAGTTAGAAAAGGCTACGCTGATGATGGTTTAGTTTTATCAAAATCACCTTGTGTTAAGTCTCGTGGTGATACCAGCACCGTCTGCTTTGTAAATTGGTCTGACGACGATCATCGTGCTACTTGCCTCGGTAGACACTTCCTTTACCAAGGACAGTCGCCATAGAGTAAGGCCCTTTATAACTAATATCTTTTTTGCCGTGAAAAACTACAGTTTATTCGCCGTGTGTAAGCAGGGTCGTCAGTGTTACGGAAGCTTGTTGACGGACATGTTTTTTCTACGATGCGGTTTGTACGCCGCGTGTTTGCACGGTTCATCTGTGTTGTATGGATCACTACGGAAGCTGGTTGATGGACACGTGTTTTCTACAGCGCGGTTTGTAAACCGAACCGTAAAGAAACCGTCCCGTGTATAAAGTGCCTAAGTTGGAACAAAACCCCTCTGCTTTCCAAAAATAAAACAATGTTATAAGAAGAAGGTGTATAAGATGGATAAGCTGTAGATCAGTACATGCTTTGACGATCAAAAATTGTCTATCATAGAAATGCTCGACATATCTACAAAAAAAGACAAAAACCCGCAGTAATCTCATTCGCAATCCATTTTTGAGTAAGCGAATAAAATATTCACCGGTTTCGATATTCGACAGCGCCTGCCAACCCCAGCAGTCGCTAATGAACCAAATACGAGTTATTATTGATGACCACTGCTCCAATTCATCATTCGACCAACTTATCAAGTTACCTGTTCCCTGGGTCTGGTGATGGAGATGGTGATAAACTGTCTTGTTTACATAGTTAATAGTACTGTTATGTGATTTCAATGGGGTTATAAGAAAGTGATTGATGGTCCAGATTTAAGGCTCGTACAGACAGGCGCGACGCGACGGCGCGACGTGATTCTGCGATATATATCCGTAGAACAATTTCTATGGAAACGCGCGCGACCATCCACAGCCGCGATTCCAATAGGAACCTTTTTTATGGCGACGCGGCGATATCGCGGCAATATTAGCGCAACGGCCGGGACGCCATACAAAACGTTCCTTTTGTATGGCGACGCGGCGATATCGCGGTAGCTGCCGCGATTCGCGCCGCTTTAGTGTGAAAGGTGTTGCGGCGCGATAATATCCAGTCTGCACGAGCCTATACAAACGTAAACATAGGTAAACCAAAAATATAGGTATTCTGCTTGAAGACTGCGGTCCCGGCTGTCATTTGTGGATCTTTAGCAACTGAGTTGTGGAGGTCAGATAGGCAGTCGTTCCATTTAAAAATAAAATACAGAGATATTCAGTTGCATCTGGTTAGACTGGAAGCCGACTACAACATAGTTGGGAAAAGGCTAGGTAGATTTTGATGAAGACAACCAACGTTTAGATTTTTAATCTGTACGACTCAGATACCAGATACCTATACCCCGCAATCTTCATCAAATAAGACATGTTACTGTTGCTGTCAGCCTGCGTCACCCTACTGCGGGGCAAATGCCTGACTTCCAGCTTTTTCGATGCGGGGAACCTGGTTGAAGCTGGCACAGGAGCGTGGGTATTGGCACAAGAAAAGAAAGGCCTATTCCCAGCAGTGGGTGAAGTCCAGCTTTGGATAATGATGATGATGATCAACCCAACCATCATTTGTTGATGGTCAACCCTATTACCAGTCTTGACCTGGTCTTGGCTTGGCTTGGCTTGGTCTTTTACTTGGTCTTGGTCTTGTCTTGGTTATTATTGTGTGTTTTACCTCAATAAGTAAGCTATTGAGGCAGTGGTGACCCAGTGGTAACGGCCGCGACTTACGAGTTGCAGATCGTGGGTTCGAAACCCAGGCAGGCGCTTTACTTTGTGTAAATTATTACATCACCACTGCGTTCAAAACGGTGATGGAAAACATCGTGACGAAACCGGCGTGTCCTAGAACCAAAAATTCGAAGACATGTGACATCTACCAACCCGCACTGGGCCCGCGTGGTGAATTACGGCCCACTCCCTCTCACTGGATCCCAGCTGTGGGAATATTTTAGGCTGATTATATTGCATGTTGTTGGCATGTCAATGCGAGAGAAAAAGCTTACAACCCGTTCATAGTATTACAGTTTGGCATCGACAAAATCACGAAAAGGTTGATGCTGTGTTGAAATTTCAGCGCAGTTTTCATCGCAAGGCCGCAGCAAGTTGCCTATAATTGTGCTGACAGTATGCAAATACTTGCTCCTCTGTTTTCCAGCCACTCTAAATTGGGAGCGAACTACTGATTCTATTACAATGATTTAAAGGAGATAGTTTGAAGATTTTCATCCTTTGTGAGGTAGATATTAAGGGGTTTGAATCGTTTATTATTGAATTGGGATATTATGTAGTTTTCAAAAGGATTTATAATTACATTTGAGTCAGTTTCGTTGGTTGAAATTGTACCTGTGCATAGCAAAGGAGACAGGTACCTTTCATTTCTATTTATTGTACTTACTGTTTTAGTTCGTGTATATCGTATTTGTGGACACCTGCCAGTCGATTCTGTAAAAATCGCACCGTGAAATCATAAGTGAAGTGAGAAGTGTCAATACGAGTAGTGTCAATCCCTAACGACAGTTCACTTTCCGCTCACTTCACCTAAGTTCTCAGGGTGAGATTTTTACAGAATAGAACTGCTGAAGGTCAATTATTCCCGTAATTTAAGACATTCAAAATCTAGTCGCAATATCATCTCGGCGACAATGTCAAAAATGTAGGGAAATCAGAGGTATTTTTGACAGATTGAGACAGATCAGACGGTGAACGTTCTTTAAATTAAGATAATTGCCACTCAGGACGAGGGGCACACGGAACCCACGGAACCGAGAAGTATGGCAGACGCCTATACCCAGCGGTAGATTCCGAGCTGAAATGATGATGATATCAGCCGGTCGATTCTGTAAAAATCTCAACGTGAAATCATAAGTGAAGTGAGCACTTAATAGTGTTAATCCCTAGCGAATGACAGCTCACTTCACGCTCACTTCATACAAGCTTTCACTGTGAGATGGTTACAGAATCGCACGGGTGGACACAAAACGATTTCATAATATAATTTTTTAAATATATTTACATATAAAGTTTGAAAGAAAGAAAGAATATACATTTATTTAGCACAGGCTGTAAGACAGACAGTACACTTGAGACATACATCAGAAAAAAGCAAATAAAAATCAAATAAAAGGGTAAAGTCCGATGTAAGAGTTTCACCAAGATCAATAAAAAAAAAAATATATACTAGCACGAAAACCACTGGTTTTTTTTTATGTATTCAGGAATCAGACATCAATCGAGTTTTGTAAGTTTCCTATTTTTATATCTTCCAGTCTTCAGGAGTAATGAACTCAAGACCACGTTTCAATCCTAAAGGAAAACGACCATTCTTGGCCATGTTTTGCCCATCAATGTAACAAATGCAAAAAAAAATGTACGTTTAGTAACTAAAATATTGCTATTACTTATTTGTAATGAAATCTCCGGAATTAAAAGCCGATTTAATCAAGAAACTCAATCGTTTATTGCCTTATTTAACACTTCTAGTCGTTGGTCCTGTCAAAGTAGGGATGACAACTTTTACTGAAAAAAATCGAAACGCTAAAACGGGTGACGTACCAAAAATCGATTTTTGGAAAATCAATTTTTATTTGTATTGTTTCGCTTTTGTTATTTTCTTTAGAGGCAAAAAAGTGTTTATCCATATTTGGGCTTATAAATAGATACGATCCATTTAACCGATTCCGTGTTTCCAGTTTTTTTTTTTTTAATATAGATTTTTCGATAAATCGATCTTATAACTTCATCCCTACGTCAATAATAATCACAATTGACAACAGATTGACATTGACATTTCACATTTTGTTTGGTGCAACTGCGACTTGTGATTTTCTTTTCTACTAAGTTTTTCTATTTGATATTCCGACGACTTTGATTACGATGTGGGTAACCACATATTATACAAATTGTAAAACTTGTATAATTGTTAAGAATGCCGAAACAGGATTAGAAGAAATACGACAATATTGTTGCAATTATCTGGTGGGAGGACAGTAAGCTGTTGTGCCCACGTGATGACAGTTGTGTGGTTCTTGGGCTGGGCAAGGTTTCAATCAAATATAAATCCCCAAGCCTAATTCCTAGATGACGTGCTTGTCATTTATTTAAATTAGAACGAATAAAAAAATCAGAAACCTATAATTATTTCTTTTTTTAACCTTGAATTTTTATATAAGATTTATAAAAGTCCAACCGAGTTCATGTAAAAAAAAATTTTATATAAAAAAAAACAACCGACTTCCAAAAAAACACTACAAAGTGAAAAATAATTTTAATTTTGGAAGTCGGTGTCGTTGGTTCTGCATTTTGGTTTTTTGACACCGACTTCCGAAATTAAAATTATTTTTCACTTTGTAGTGTTTTTTTGGAAGTCGGTTGTTTTTTTTTATATAAAATTTTTTATTTTTCACTTTTTAGTTATATCTACCCCAATCAAATTCATATAAACACTACTTGCTATGTAAATATCAGTGACAGGAAGCTGCATCTGCGTTTATAGGGTACAGACGTGATGTTATGTTGTGCGATTGCGTAAACAATGCATACATATGCGATAGCAGCAATCGCGGTTGTTTTACTGGTATTAATTATTATTATAATAAAAAAAATTATAACCTTTGTAGTGAGTACAGGCGTGATATTATGTTGTGTGATGGTGTAAACAATTCTTAGATATGCTATAGCAACAATCGCGGTTAATCTGCTGTTATTTATTGAAGAGTTCCCCCGATTTCTACAAGATCCCATCATCAGATATTGAAATGGTGACAATGGGACCACACGGGAAGCACCAGCTTTCAAATAAAAAAAGAATCATGAAAATCGGTTCACCCAGTCGGGTATTATGAGGTTACAAACATAAAAAAAAAAAAAAAAAAAAAAAAAAATACAGTCGAATTGATAACCTCCTCCTTTTTTTGAAGTCGGTTAAAAATAGTGTTTGTTTCTTTATCTATGATGTCAACCCTAACACCTATAATTTGTTTCTTTCGTGGGCGTCATTTGGCCAAAACCCCTTTATCAAATGGGCATTTCCCTTTAATGTTATTGGGAAAGAGGTTAATGAAGGTATCCGCGATAAAATCTTCAGCCCAACACTATTCCATTCCGAACTTCAGAACTTTTTAACACGAAAACCGTAAACTACCGCCAATCGGAAACGAATCAAAAAACTTTTATATTCAAAGTAGCCGAAAAAAACTATTACGTCAAACTCACTATTGATTAAAAGGGTGAATACTGTAAATAGGGAGGGACACAATGTTTTTTACACACGATCCTAAACCGACTGGGAGGCCGTAAAGTGGGACTCTTGTCCTTCCGCGACAATGGTTATCTTTTAAAGTGAAGGCACGTGAACGTATCCGTCAGAACATCCCAGCGCTGATTTGCTGGATTCGTTTTCTCCTCAACCGATATTTTTTTTCTCCTGACAGTTCATTTTGTTTATATGTATGTATATGTGTATTTTATAGTAATTTCCTAGCTATTTATTCCGTATGTTGCACCTTTTATATTTTGTCTCTGATCACCCTAAGGTTGACTGGTACAAAATGCCTCAGGCTTTAAGTCCGCCTTTGTACAGTATTTTTTTTTACTTGTGCATAAACTTTTAATAATTAAATAATGTCGGAATTCTTCCGCCAGCACATCAAGCTACCCGAAACTGTCAAATTTTCCCGATCAACTTTGTGTACTTTATATATAAAGTTGCAAATCTGTTAAAAAATCTGACAGATTGTAGTAGCTTGATGTGCTGGCGTCTGTACCTTGTCTTGAATAAGTTCGGTTTACATGAACTTTCGACGAAAGCGAGAAACAAAACAGTCGCGAATTTCGCGAATCCGTATATGAATATTCTGCAGTCTTACAGGCATATGAGTCCAATGACAGTCGCATCGTTCATGTTCAAATTACACATAGATAATCATTAGTACGAGTGTCCATTCCACCAATCAATCAATCAATCAATCAATCTGCGACCAGCATCACAAACAGACAGACTTACCACCACTGTGCCCAGTGTATATAACAAATAAACACATCATTCAAGCCTCAGCTTCCTTCAAAACATACTCACATATACATCTTTAAGCAGGGTAAAGTGAAAACATAACTTCTTTCTACCTCTGCTGCAGTGTTTTGGTAATAAAATGGCGCCAAAGTTACGTAATTACTGTCACACATTTACATCATTCTCGGAAATGACGGCTAGTGGTGATGTTTGGAAGAATACAACGCGAACTCGCCTGCATCGTCCCACCGCTGGGCAAAAGCCTCTCCCATGCTTTCCAGCTCTTTCGATCCAGGGCTAAAGTGGATCGCAGGTCATTTGTTTTGTCCTGCTCGTCCCGCCATCTTCTACGGGGTCTGCCGCGACGCCTTATAGCTGTTTCGGGTTTCCACGTGGTGGTTATTTTGGCCCACAGCTCATTGGACATACGGCAGACGTGGCCGACTTAGTCCCACTTCAAAGGAAGGATGCATATGTCCTTAATTTTCAAAGGCAGATTTCCTTTGATAAGCTCTTTCATGGACCAATAACTCTTCCAGGAATTTTCGGTTCGTCTTAAGACTTCCTTGTCTTGACTCGACTGGTCCGCTCAAATCTGTGTGGTCCTTTCCCCAAAAGACGATTTCAGGTACTAATCTACATTGCCCTGTCTGTCCGTGTCTTACAATGTTGACTCCGTCCAGCTTATATGTTTTATAATATGAAGTGAAAAATTGATTTCGATATCCTATTTACAGAACAAACTTTTTTTTTCATTTTACACAATTATGTTTTGACTACCTCGTTGTTCAAGTGGCTTTAGTCTCTGCTGAGGGGTCCTGACTGCGATCCCCGGGTTGGGCAAAATGTTATTGGGGTTTTAATGAAATTTTCAATAACAGCTCGGAGCCTAAATTGGCCACCGGGAAAATTATGATCGCCTAGCAAAATCTAAGTGAATTAGGCACACTCCTTTTAATTAAATATACGAGTACGTACGGACATGATGGTATGGTAAAAATAAATTTTAACGCGAACAGTAATAATCTGACATTTCAAGTACCACTCAAGTTGCTTATCCCGTATTTATAAGTCGTTGATAAGTAAACTCTTGAGTTTATTAGTTAGAGTCAAGTAGATCTTGAAAGCTTGTGATTAGAAAAAATAAAAACTTATTGGTATTTTATTTCTACACTAGCTTCTGCCCGTTCTAGGGGCTTGTGGCTAAGTAATAACAGCCGCACGGGTCGATCGAACAGGTTAAGCTACGCTTGCCGCGGTTGGTCCGTGGATGGGTGACCATCTTCACATACGAAGACCCCTCCGTGCCTCGGAAAGCACGTTAAGCCGTTGGTCCCGACTGTCATTCCTGCATCTTTGACAGCCGTTACGTGCCTTCAGTAGCCCGAAAGTCTGACAACTAGTCTTACCAAGGGGTATCGTATTACCCAGTAACTGGGTTGTGGAGGTCAGGTAGGCAGTCGCTCCATGTAAAATACTGTTATTCAGCTGCACCCGGTTAGACTGGAAGCCGATCCCAACATAGTTGGGAAAAGGCTAGGCAGATGATGACTAGCTTCTGCCCGTGACTCCATCTGCGCTTTTACTTCGTTATCGCTTCTCGTTCTTTCTTACTCTTTTTCTATTTGCTCGAGTCCTATGAGTCCTAGCGTTGATGTTTATAAACCGTGGCCTTCCTCGAGAATCGGGCTATCAGATACAATCAATTATTTTTCAAATCCCGCTGGTAGTTAGATTAGCGCGTTTAAACAAACAAATTCTTCAGCTTTATAATGATAAAGCTGAAGAATTTGTTTGTTTAAACGCGCTATTATCTATTATCTATACTAATGAGTATAGATAATAATAATAATAAATAATAATAATAAATCCCTGGACATTTCACACAGCACCATTTGTCCCAAGCTAAGCAACCTAATGCTTGTGTTATGGTAACAAGATGGCTGATAAACTACTTATATACAATTTTTTTTTTTTGTAAATACATACATATTATAGATAGAAAAACATCCAGACTCGGAACAAATACATGTAGGTCATACAAATATTTGTTCCGTGCGGGAATCGAACCCGCGACACGCAGCGCAGCAGTCAATCGCTTAACCACTGCGCCAACCGTGTCGTCGCTAAATAGATTATAGGATAAAACCTAATAGCAATGACCTGTGTACAGACACCAGTACACCAAGCTACTACAATATGTCTTTCTTTAATAGATTTTCAACTTTATCGCTAAAGTATTAGGTTCAAATTTCATTTTTAATTTTTTTCCGTGCCTCTGAAAGCACGTTAAGCCGTTGGTCCCGGCTGTCATTCGAAGATCTTTGACAGTCGTTACGGGTAGTCAGAAGCCCGAAAGTCTGACAACCAGTCTTACCTACGGGTATCGTATTACCGAGTAATTGGGCTGTGGAGGTCAGGTACGCAGTCACTCCATGTAAAATACTGTTATTCAGCTGCACCCGGTTAGACTGGAAGCCGACCCCAACATAGTTGGGAAAGGGCTAGGCAGATGATGATTAGGTTCAAAGATTGGGAAAATTTGACAGTTTCGGGTAGCTTGAAGTGCTGGTACATAGAAGTGTGGGTAGCAGTCGTGTTCTACTTCTATAAATATTATAAATTGAAGTCGCTTTTCGGGTCTGCCTGTGTGACGAGTTGTTTTTTAAACTACACAACGATTTTTTATGCGGTTTTCACCATAATTTAGAATATTTGTTTCGGAAGTTTTACGTGTATACTAAATTGACGTTAAAGTTACATATAATGCAGAAATCTCTTCTTCTTTGTTAAGTCCTAAAAACCTTGTGAATCAGGATCGGGTCGATAACTCGAAGTAAGGCACACTAAGCCGTGAGGCACACTTTCCAGTTTAATTTCTTACATCGGACTTTACACTTTGTTATTTGATATTTATTTGTTTTTATCTGATGTATGTCTCAGGTGTACTGTGTGTCTGTGTGTTTCAAAAGTATGGGTGTCTGTAACTTAATTACGCTGTCAATGAAACTCTTTCATTGAGTTCCTACTCTACTAACTACTAAAGTTGGTAAACGCTTCATTGAGCATAATTTTACAACAATAAATTTCTCGTCATTGTGTAATTAAATAAAACTGCCACGCAACCAATAAACAACCCTTTATACTTACGCCGGTGACCATATAATAAGGATTTAATGTACAAATATTTTTGCTAAAAATATGACGGGTCGTCGCGACGGGGCATCGAAATATTAGGTTTGGGTCCAAATGGCCAATTTCCGAGATGTCCCACGTTTCGCGAATTGAATAACGGTGACACTAACGTAGTTAGTCGTACGGATCTGGTCGGTTTCGGACGTTTGTGTGCGGTCCGATTTTTTCTCATTTACGGCGTAAAGGTCCAGGCTAAGTTGTGAATAAGTAAACGGTTTTTAGGATGTCTGAATATTATTTTGTGGTACAGTTGGAAAAAAAGACTTGGAACCAGCCTATCAATTTTGATCATTGCTCTAGTATAATAGGTAAAATAAGGGTTGTTCTCATTCAGTCAATTTACTTATTTATGTATTAAGGAAAACAAACAGTAACACTGTGACACATTGTAATTTGTAGAACGAAATAAAAAAAAAGATACGGCCAAATAGAATGAAAGGAAAAGGTTTAATTGTCACAGAGACACAAAAAGATAATTAACTCGATTAATCAGAAAAATAAACCAAAATAGATCTACACAACATCACGCACACTAAACAGTAATAGTCGGCAGCTGCACATCGTTTGTGACAAGTAACGGTGACGTACTGGTGGTGTGGTGGGACGTCAGGACGTGGTATCGAAGTGTTTTATTTTTATAATAATAATAATCATTTTATTATCAGGCAACCAAGGCACATATATAAAATACACAAAATAATCTTATACAAAAATAAACTAATACATAATAAAAACCTTAAAACGATGACTATGCACGTAACGTTGTCGGCGTCGTGTTTCGCTGCGTGGTGTCGCGTAACCGTCCTCGGAAACGTCGATATACGACACCTTTCGGCCAAAAGTCCTCTTTCAGGCAGGTTTGTAGACGCTGGGTTGGAACTCGTACCACAAATGACTTAAAGTTGATGTTGCGGCGCGATTCCAACCTTTCGACCCTCAGAGTCCAGTTGGTCTTCACCTTCAAATACTGCACGACTTCCTCAGTTGTTGTGGAGTGACGCAGACGCAAAAGATACAGCTGCGTCGTAGCCATTAATGTCCCACTGCTGGGAAAATACCTCCCTACTCTCCTTCTACCTCTCCCTGTCCAGAGCTACCAAGAACCAATCTTTATTAAAGCAGTCCAGCTCATCCCGCCATATCCGTCTGGGCTTGCCGCGATGTCGTTTGCCATTAAGCGGGACCCACTGGGTCGTAAGTTTGGCCCATTGATCGTCTGACGTGCGACAGACGTATCCAGCCCAATTTCATTTAAGCGTGGCAGCTTTCCGAGTGACATCAGTTATTTTAGTGATGGAACGGATTGTTGCCACAAGTTCAACACCCAGAATACTCCGTTCTATAGTTATATGGCAAACCTCCAGCGTGGACGTTTCGCAGTAAGGAATCATTAAGTTGTCATAGTGAATAAGGGCCCTGGTGTAAAAAATGTCAAAGATTAGTCTACTTTTCACATACAAAACATGGCTCAAAAAGGACTGGTTATACTTGCTTGGCTACCTCTTTTGTTACTTTGTATCTATTTAGTTCTAGGTAAAATTCGATTGTAGTAACTCAAGATCAAAAGGTTTACTAAAAGGTTCGGGTATGTAAGTACGTATAGGTGTACTGCTCTCAGAGCAAGAGATCTTAGTATGGAAGTGGGAGCACTAATCTCTCGTATTGGGCTCCAAATACGTGACTTGTATGCATAAGCATCATCAACTTATAATATTCCCACTGCTGGGACACAGGCCTCCTTTGGGTTAGTGGAAGTGGGCGTAATCCACCACGCGGGTCCAGTGCGGGTTAGAAGACTTAGCTTGATCATTATATTTTCTTTACTCCTGTTTCATGTCTATTATTATTATGTACTAGCGACCCGCCCCGGCTTCGCACGGGTGCAATGCTGATCACTACATAGTATAAAACAAAGTCGCTTCCCGCTGTCTGTCTGTCTCTATGTATGCTTAGATCTTGAAAACTACGCCACGGATTTTTTTTTATGGATAAGAGTGATTCAAGAGGAAGGTTTATACAGGTTGAAATTGAAAACATGCGACAAATCGAAATGAGAGATTGTACTCATCATTGTGAACAACTTTTACTATGAGATAAAACCTGAAATCGCGAAAAAAAATCAGCTGTTCCCTACATTTATGTTCGCATAACTCGTCAAAATGTAGGGAACAGCTGATTTTTTTTCGTAATTAAGGATAAAAAATGGTTATTGTGGGTTATCCCTAAGAGATAGACATATACCATCGCGGACTTTTTTGTAGAACTTTTTAAGGTGTACAATACTGTAGTACTTTATTTTGATCTATCTCGAATGGTACAGCCAGCGTTTACAATGTAAGCGCAAAAAAATGTGTTTATTTACGACATCACATCAGAAACCTCTAAAATTATCAGTGTTTATCTACTATATTATGCATGTATTGTACATATAAACCTTCCTCTTGAATCACTCTATCTATTAAAAAAAAACCGCATCAAAATCCGTTGCGGAGTTTTAAAGATCTAAGCATATATAGGGACAGACAGACAGGGAAGCGACTTTGTTTTATACCATGTAGTGATACAACGTGTAACGTTAAATGCGCAAAACCTCAGACACCCCAACGGATTTTTAATTCAATTGACCTATTTCAGAGAGAAAATAAGTCATTAAAAAATTGTAAAGGTTTTATGTGCTGTTTTAGTTTTACTGACCATTCTGATCGTTTCTTGCGTCTGCGACGACGCTTTACCGAGGGAGTAGTCGTCACCGGGCCGCTGCGCCGCGCTCACATTGGCTTGCTTGACTTATTAATAAATAGACAAGGCAACGTTTTTAATGAAGATTTTTTGAAAAATGTGACCTATATTAAAAAGTGGTTCAATTAATTCTGCTCGTTATTCTGATCAAACTACTTTCAGGTTTTGCGCATTTAACGTTACACGTTGTATATTCATTTAGATTACTTTATGTATGTATTCATTGTATCGTGTAAATGGTACACCACAGACTACCTACAGTATTTGTCTCTCCTTCCCTGTTCAATCCATCCAAAGGCTGTCTTTAAAAGATCGCTTTTAGTGGTAAGACCGCCCATTGTGTCACCCTTTGTAAAATTTCTATATTTGTCTGTTTTTTTTTTTAATTTATATGGTGTACATAATGAAGTGTTATTCTATTTTATTCTTGTAAGTTTTGTTGATCCATGTGTCCTTTCTCCTACGGATTGTATGATAAGCTGCTTAATAAAATTTACGCTTAACATTGTGAAACCGCAATTCTGTCAACTTTAGACAAGCGCGTCCGCCGCGTGCGCGCGTGCAAGTGCGTCCCGCGTACTGTATAAGGAGACTCTTAGGGTGCGTTTCTACAGAAGCGGAGCTGGGCGAAGCGGAGCAGAGACGTGCAGGAATCGACTAATCACAATGGTTGAAATCCTCATCGCGTCACTCGTCGCGTCTGTGATTGGACGATTCCTACACGTTTCCGCTCCGCTCCGCGCAGCTCCGCTTCTGTGGAAACGCACCCTTATGTCCAATAATGCGACAATTTAACCCAAAGATGTTTTAGCAAAAATCTATAAGTGTACATACACGCGAGCAGCACGCGTCAGCGGCAGAGGCAACTGCAGCCGACAACGCGTCAGCGGCTGATGTCAATAACGTTAACGACGGCTGCAGTTGCCACCGTCTCCGCCAGCCGTCGATGCGTCTACGGCTGATGCCAACGCCGACAGTTGTCTCTGCCGTTGGAAACATGAACTTTTAGCAATTTCTCATACTCTCAATTTCTCTACCATGTCTGTATACAGCGTGTAACGGAAGGGGGGTATCAACCCTGAAGGAGGTGAATGTGCTCATGAAACTCAACAACTTTCCCCAAAGAACATAGGTCGAAATATGAAAAAAAAATTTGGCCCTCCCTTACAAAACTGACTACCAGCTGATTGATTTACTATGGGAGGGCCAAATTTTTTTTTCATATTTCGACCTATGTTCTTTGGGGAAAGTTCTGTTGTTGAGTTTCATGAGCACATTCACTTCCTTCAGGGTTGATACCCCCTTTCCGTTACACGTTGTATATATGAGGTACCTATGTATATTTGTAGTTAACAACAAACATTTAATTAAATCAGCAAATGATGTAAATCCCAGAAACAGACGAGATCCTCATAAACTGGTATTAAGTGATTTGCCAAGACTTGCGAAATATAACAAAAACTGCCTTGCAATGTGCGTACGTATTTATAACAAAATACCAAGTCGCTTTAAAATATTGAACTCGAGAAAATTTAAGACAGAATTACACAAGTGGCTTATTGAATGTAATTTTTACAGTTTAAAAGATTTTATGGATGTGAGATGTTGATTCCTTTTGTCAAAATATAAATTTTTGCATGCTATGTTATATCTTAGCGAAACATGTTGAGCTACTGTAATAATATTAACATCAATGTATACCATGTTTTACGCAAATAAATGATTTACTTACTTACTTACTTATAAATGTATATTTCATTGCGCTTACACTAATAATTAATGATCACATTTTTAGGACACAATTGAACCTAACTATGCCAAATTGGAGCAAATAAAGTGGTGCTCACATTACATAATAACATACAAATGCATATTATACGGGGTGAGCACAACCACATTTTGACACGGCCCGTAAAATGGCCTCATTAAAATAACGGACTCGAATTTCAGCTGTAACCTATCATTGCTACGTATTATTGTGGCATTTCATGAATTTGCCGCTTGGTATAATGTTGCTAATATAAAGTATCATGTACAGACGCCAGCACATCAAGCTACTACAATCTGTCAAATATATTTAATAGATTTTCAACTTTATAGCTAAAGCATAAGGTTCAAAGTTGATTGGGAAAATTTGACAGTTTCGGGTAGCTTGATGTGCTGTCTGTACTATGGTTGGGTATGGTTAGGTTTAAGTTAAATGTCAGAAAATATTCACGGTGGAAATTCAAGACGAGTTAGGTAGATATATATGACGGAGTACGTCTCTGGTTGTCATCAGCCATATTTTAACTACTATGGGCGTACTATGGGTAGTGTTGGTTATTGCATAAAAGAAAAACCATTTGCAGTCCAAATCAAATCATAATTTTACGAGCAAGTTAATCAAACTAGCGAATCAAACACTGTAGGTTCGTGACACAACGATACGGAACGCGAGACAGTTTCTGAGCACGTGTTGTCCGCACGATGTCCAATGGTCAAGAGAGCCGCTCCACCTCGCTGCTCGCTCTTCTCGACTCGTACGAATGTCAGGCTAGACTCCGTCGAGCGCTGCCGGGCGGCACTGGCGTCCCGAATATTCTAGAAGATTCTATATTCGATGTTTTATAATATTCTACCAGTCGGAAATAGGTCAACACCTATTTCCGACTGATAGAATCGCAGTCGGAAATAGGTCAATACCTATTTCCGACTGATAGAATATGCCATATATGGACGCCAGTGCCGTCCGGCATCTATAAATCTCAATATTCTATCAGTCGGAAATAGGTCAATACCTATTTCCGACTGATAGAATATTCTTTATTATGTACACCATAAAAATTACAGATATAAAAGTTGAAATTTTACAAGGGGTGCAAGCGGTCTTATCTCTAAAAGCGAACACAACACAAATTTCAAAACAACCTTTGAATGAATTAACGCAGAAGGAGAGACAATACTGAAGGTACTCTGCGGTGTGTGTATTAAGGTACTTTCTTTCGTATATTATTAATGACGATTCACATTAGTGTTTTTGTTTTTTTTTCAGATACATAAACTCACTCCTTCATCCAATGGGGGTAAGTAGAAACTATAGAACGGCACCTGCGACGATACTCGCATAATCCTAAATATTATATATTTCAATACATTTTTGATCTGATTACTTTTTAACAGTGAAAGCGTTATGTAAGTCTTGGCAACCTTCTTTACATGAAATGTTTTTGGTGGCAATTCATTTCCATTTATTTTTATTTGGGTGCTAATTAAGGCAGCTTCTTTAAAATGTTAGTCTCGTCTTCAAATATATTTAGTTGTATAATGAATTAATAGGTCAGTGACGAATTTTTTGCGTCTATTAAATGCTTTTTAAGCGACCATATATTGTGAAACAAGCTGCTGTTAATATGACGCAGCACGGTGTGTCTACGCATTGTCAGCTTTTTTATAATTGTGTATCAAATGCATCTATAAAATATTTTCAACGTACTCTAATTTCATATAGTCACCTATATTTTTATACGTTAGCATAAGTAATTGATGAGTGAATCTACTATAGTTAAACATAAAATTACCTTATTATTGTCATCAAATAATGTCAATGAAAGCTTTAATTTCATGTAGTCAGGTGACTACATGAAATTAGAGCTTTCATTAACCATTGGCTTTGATTGGTTCGTAACAACCATTAATTTTATTTATATAGCAGCTCTCGATTCTGTAAAAATCCCTAGCGAATGACGACTCACTCCACGCTCACTTCACCCAAGCTTTCACGGTGAGATGGTTACAGAATCGCACTGCAGATAATTTTAATGGCAGTAGCATAGGTTCTTATGTTATACCTAATTGTGGTTCACTAATGTTTGACAAAAAACGAATGACAAATGTTCATTTAAAAAAATAACATTAGAAAAACTGGGTAGTTATTTGACAAACATCTCATGTCGCAAACATATTACCGTATAATTAATCATTTGACAAAATACAGATTTAGCAAATGTTTTACTTTGCAAATTATTCAAATGTTAAAATATCATTCCAAAAATATTCATTTGACCAAATACTTCGTTTTTCAAATTTGCGATTTTTTTTTTTAGTTATCACGGTGAGATTTTTTTTTTAGTTATCACGGTGAGATTTTTTTTTTAGTTATCACGGTGAGATTTTTCCAGAATCGACCGGCTGTATACCATTTTTTTATTTTATGAATTACCTGGCACTTGGTGACAGGCCTACGCTGTCTCCCCATAGCTATTGTAATTTGAAAACATTGTAAAAGTCAACTATTTTTAAAAGAGTAACCGTGGAGTTTCTTGCCGGCTCTTCTCCATAGGAGCCGACCAATTGGAACCGTGCACCTAGCTTCTGACGTTTCATAAGTGCCCATGTAGACTTATGTGAAATAGAATATATGGATTTTGATTTAATAAGGCCGAGTGTGTTTTATAATAGTGTACTCAGGATGAGGCTTCAATTGTGATGCCTAGTACATAAAAGGAAATATTCTAAAAGAGTTAGTTAGTTTAGTTATGTTGATGGCGTTGCCGCGCTACTGTAGTGCTTCCAGCATGCTCGCTGAGGCGGAAATTGATGGTTTACACGCAATAATGCGCAAGCGATGCGTCTCCATCATGCGCCGGGTACGCGCCAGTCCCAACAGCATCCTGAAAACCATAGCGGACAGGTGAAATAGCCCCATACTGGGACATTGGATATGCCTACATGCCACTGTGACTTAGGTATACTTTACTACTTTTTTTGTTTTCCGGTAACTATAAGTACTAACACTAGTTTCTAAGTTTTTTTTTTGTACCTATACTAACCAATCAATGGACTCTGTCTGAAATATAAGTTTTTTTTTTTAAACAAATGACACAAACCAATCTTTTTAAAACCATTTAAGTATTGTAAACTAGATAAGTATGCGCATGGCATTTCGAAGCTATTAAATAATATATTGTGGCCGCTGTTTGATCGTGATAGGTCCCCTTATATGTCACGACAGAGGTACGGTTGGGGACATCAATATGTAACACGTCAGACCGTGAACGAGTGCCTTCTGTGAATAGTGAAAGATAGTGGAAAGACTTGGATGTATTCCGTGGTTGAATTGAAAGAGTTTTGCCCAGCATAGGTACAGTACGGACTACTGCATAATCAGCCAATCATGTTCCCACTGCTGGGACACAGGCCTCCTCTCTGTGAGAGGGAGTGGGCCGTAATCCACCACGCGGGCTCAGTGCGATTTGGTAGATGTTACATGTCTTCGAATTTATGGTTCTAAGACATGTTTAGTTCACTCACGATGTTTTCCTTCACCGTTTTGAGAGAAATGGTGATAAAATAATTTATACAAAGTAAAGCACCTGTCTGGGAGGGGCCCGTGGCTAAATAATAACAGTCGCACAGGTCGATCGATCAGGTTAAGCTACGCTTGCCGCGGTTGGTCTGTGGATGGGTGACCATCTTTACATACCGAGACCCCTCCGTGCCTCGGAAAGCACGTCAAGCCGTTGGTCCCGGCTGTCATTCGTGGATCTTTGACAGTCGTTACGGGTAGTCAGAAGCCCGAAAGTCTGACAACCAGTCTTACCAAGGGGTATCGTATTATCCAGTAACTGGGTTGTGGAGGTCAGATAGGCAGTCGCTCCATGTAAAATACTGGTATTCAGCTGCATCCGGTTAGACTGGAAGCTGATCCCAACATAGTTGGGAAAAGGCGAGACAGATGAAAGCGCCTGTCTGGGTTTGAACCTACAACACGTAAGTCCTGGTCGTTACTTGGCCACCACTGCTCAATATTTAATTTTATTGATTCTAACTCCAGTAAATGACTTGTGGCTGACTGTACTTGAAACTATTTCTAAGTGTATCGAAAATTGATGGTATCAAGTTAACCTAATCGAATTTGTTTAAATATTTCTCGTGACCTTTATAAACTAATTACTGTAATTGGTTGACATGATAGTACTGCTAATCAAGATATTTATTGTTGATAAGACAGTTGAATTACACTTTAATTGAAAACTCATTTCTGATGGAATTTCAAGTGATTAGATGAAACTGAGAGTAATTAGTCTCAATAAAAGGTGGTTTGTTGCGATCGATTTTATAAGTTTTATAATTCCCTGGATATTTCACACAGCACCATTTGTCCCAAGCTAAGCAACCTAATGCTTGTGTTATGGTAACAAGATGGCTGATAAACTACTTATATACAATTTTTTTTTTTTTTTTTTGTAAATACATACATATTATAGATAGAAAAACACCCAGACTCGGAACAAATACATGTAGGTCATACAAATATTTGTTCCGTGCGGGAATCGAACCCGCGACACGCAGCGCAGCAGTCAATCGCTTAACCACTGCGCCAACCGTGCCGTCGAATTTTGATCTGCCTAGCCCTTTCCAACTATCTTGGGGTCGGGTTTCATTCTAACTGGGTGCAGCTGAATATCAGTATTTGAAATAGAGCGATTAGAGCAGACTTTTGGCTACCTGTAACGACTGTCAAAAATCTACGAATGACAGCTGGGACCAATGGCACGGACTCGATATGTAATGGATGGTCACCCATCCACGAACTGACCGCAGCAAGCGTAACTTAACCTTGGATAGACCCGTTATCAGTCAGCCACGAGCCCCTTATCGAATCTCATGTAGACCGAAAATGTTTAGGTAAAGACGTTTCACACTCTTTGTAAAGTACGGAGCTTTGCCTTATGTCATCTGCCCAGCCTTCTCCCAACTATGTTGGGATTGCCTTCCAACACCAATATTTTACATGGAGCAACTTCATATCTGACCTCCACAACCCACTTACTGGGTAATACGATACCCCTTGATCATCGGACATCGTACGAACAACATGTGCTCACTTGCTGAGAAACTGTTTCGTGTTCCGTATCGTTGAGCTGTTTACCTACAGCGTGTGATTCGTTAGTGTGATTAATTGGTTCGTATATGAACTGCAAACGGTTTTTCTATTGGGCAATAACCAATACTACATATGTAGCAACATTATAGAACAATGTCTTGCCTACTGAATTACATTCCACCATCAATTTAAAAACTCATTGCTAAACCATACTAACTCATACTGTATACTCCATCAATGATACAAAAAAAAAATCGACGACTCCTAACTATTCGGTATACAATTCAGCGAAAACACAGCATTAACGGCTAAGCTTTCTATTTTAGCATGCAACGGACGTCGTACAAATAATCGTAACGTACCGATGCAAACATCGCTTAGTTTTATGCCGCTGATCGTAAAAGTGTTTTATTTGAGGACTTGCGGTCTGTGGTATGTGTATATAGCCTTATTAGGAGGGGTTTTACAATTGTTTGGATCCGGTCCGTTTATGTTTGTCCGGTAAACTTTTGACGGCATGAACACCGTTTAAAAAAACAGACGGTTTGTTTTTAGACAATATTGCGCAAGCGCGCAGCATCGATGGCGGCTGGAGTCATAACCAGCCCTAACAAGGTTCTAAAAATGATTGCTGACAGGTGACAGATGGACAGTCCACCCTGACTGTCCATATGTGGTTCACTGTTGTCAGTTACATCTGTATCATGTTGTTTACTAGCAGTTAGTTTTTAAGGACTCCTTCACCTACCCTATATGAGTCATCACCACCAAATTATTATACCAAATCATCATCATCATACCAAATTATTAGCAGTGAACCAATTTTTTTCCTGCAGTAAGGCGTTATTTACGTCGTCAAGATTTGATGTACGTCTATTGACAGCTCACCTGAGTTTTCACGGTAAGATTTTTGCAGAACAGGACGTCATCATATGCCTGCCTTTTCACAACTATGTTGGGGTCGGCTTCCAGTCTAACCGGGTGCATCTGAGTACCAGTATTTTACATGGAGCGTCTACCTATCTGACCTCCACAACCCAGTTACTGGATAATACGAAACCCCTTGGTAAGACTCTTTCGAGCTTCTGACGACCCGTAACGACTGTCAAAGATCTATGAATGGCAGCAGGGACCAACAGCTTAGCGTTCTTTCCATCCCCCCACAAGCCCCTTCGCTAGAGCAACCATATAAAACAAAAAAGAAAACATAAACAACAAAGAAACAAACTGAACCACATACACGAAAATCGTTTCAATCCGCATCCGGAAATAAAACCGTACAGAAACCGGATGCAATTGTGTTTGCTCCACAAAACCGGGTAGAACCGGGTACATCTTAATCGCATAGTGCTTCCATGTCTCTTGATAATAACCGAGCGATGTTCCGTCGAGTGGCAATTAGCCCAGACCATGCTGACTCGGCTAAATCGAGTCTAGACTGAATCGCAATCTAGATTTTTATAGATTAGGATTGTTTAACCACAGAATAGATAGGTACAGAAGGCTAAATATAACGAGCAAGAACGCACGCACATGTGGAGTTCGTCCCACGAAAGAAGTCCCGCGGCAACAAGTATAAACCATTATTATTAGATAGTTAGCAACATTCTTACAACTTTCCTACTTCACACGCCTTTCTCTGTTTAAGATAGTGCATTTTATTAACACCGTAATATGATGTTTAGATAAATAAATAAAGATTTTTAACTCCGACGCCTGCCTGTAGCGCTGCGTCTGCTGGTCTTCTTTCGTTGGACGGACTCTAGTCACGCTCCACGTCGTACAAATAAAACGCATATCACAAAAATTATACACGGTACTAATAAAGCCAAAAGAACAGTGTTTGAAAGAAAAAAAATATAATAAAAGTTTAAAAAACTGTCTAATATTGCCTACTGCTACGACCATAGAGTCCATAGTCATTATCAATACATTAAAGAGCAAGTGGAAGCAAGGTGCTTGCTTCTGGCATGCAGTCGGTTTAGACATGTTTAGATTTAGACTAGATGTCTCGACTTTAAAAGAAACTTTGACCCCTGAGTTTGTTTCGCCATATTTTTTTCCGGGGTAGTTAGATAGGAAATGTCGACTTCATCTACATAGCTTTTTTCTTAATATGACGAGAAACAGTAATTTCAGACCAAAAAAGCAAGTGCACATATTTATCCTGAGTAATCCCGACTGAAATTTTGTAAAAAATGGACAGCACATTCTTTCGTTGGTCTAAGCATACCAAAATGTCAAAAGCAATTAAGACAAATTAACATTAAAATTCTTGCTCTTATTGTGGTTTTGGTTGGTTGGCCTATTTTCGCAAGCTGCATGGAGCAGGCCTTCTGTATCTATGTATTCTGTGGTTTGCCTGGCTGATTCTGTACGTTGGTTTGTCTTGAAGAGATTTTGTTAGACTGCATTGATAAGCGACGGGGTTTTAATGGAATGACTCTCGTTCCTTCTCTTATTCTAAGTTCGTTAACTATTTTTATAGTACATTGAGTTGGTTAGGTAGTGTACCTACGAGTCTTTTAATTGTAAGTTACTTAATGCATGATTGACGTTGTCTTTTGGGAAAATTACCGTTAAAACTTAGTGGATGTTGTTCTACTAGTGTTGCGTCGCGCCAGTCTGCGGGAGCCCTTAAATTTACAGCTCTGTAATCATTTTCACAAATCATTTCGCAAAATACGAGTATCTTACTTGACTAAAGTTCTATTGACAAATCACTGAACTAGTTTCATTACAAAACTGAATCCCGAACACGGCTGAATGGTTTGTTTTACATTACAATAACGACACGGGGTAGCGAGTAAATGGAGTGCTAGGTAATAAACAGAAATAGGGGTTGGCTGCCAGACGATACGGGTACCAGTGTTGAGTGGTTTTATAAGAATATCTACTGACTTGGTAAACATATCAGTTAATAAATAAGGGTGTTGTGGGTCTAACTACCAGTGAACCTAACATTCATTTACGTGTCTTTCGCATAGAGCCTTAGCATTATGCAGAGCGATGGCCGTTTTGCGTGGATGTGACGCATATTTTCCCCCATATTGTTCTTTTTTTGTGTTTGTTTTCTTTCTCTGCGTCATGATTACCGCAAATAAGCGTATTTTCTTTCTTTCTTTCGCCGTATTGGTTTACAAAAACCTACCAATAATGGAGGCTATCGTAATGACGTTTATTTATTTATTTAATACTTCAAGCACATAAATGTACAGAGGCAGACTTAATATCCATAGACATTTTCTACCAGTTAACCTTTGACTGATGCAGAGACAAACAGTGGTAAGTGCAAAGTTGCGTTTTCACTTAAATTGGTAATTATAATTTTATAAATAAGAAGCATATTCGGGCGGCACGTTATGGCGATACACGTAAACGACTTAATTCAATTCATTTAACAAGCCAAAAGTTTGTTCTCCTCTCGTGGTGTTATAACTCCATTTACTAATAACTCAATGCAAAAACCTAGTTTTGTATTTATAGAATGATTCGCTTTGATAAACACGAACCTGATAGTTTGTATTCAAGTTCAAACAGGGCTTCCATATTAGTTTCATTGATAGATGTTACTCGATGTTTTCATGTTGATTCTGGCTATTGATCTGTTTGTGTTTTTGCTCTATCGCTCCGTACGGATAGAAACGGCGTACTGGGAGTCCCACTGGGAGTGGGCCATAATTTACCACGCGGGCCCAGTGCGGGTTGGTAGATGTCTTCGAATTTTTGGTTCTAGGAAAAGCCGGTTCTCTCACGGTGTTTTCCTTCACCGTTTTGAGAGCAGTGGTGATGAAAAAATTTAGCGCGTGCAGGGGTCGAACCCACGACCTACATCTCGTAAGTCGGGACCATTACCACTGGGCCTCCACAGTTCTCATTTCTCATTCTCATTTTGCGGTTGTTTTATGTATTTATTATTATATTTATTGTATTTATTTTATTTTTATTCTTTATTATCATTGGTCTTGCAGTTGACCTGACGAAAAGAAAGAAAGAAATTACATTTACTTTCGGCAAACATGACGCATAAAAAGAACACAAACACACGTCACTTAGTATTTGTTCTGGCTTAGACACTATGTTGCACCTATAGTTTGATAGTGATGCGACAGTTACAAGAAGAATAAGGCTTAACCAAAGTTCCATTAGCAATATCTTAGTAACAGCCCGGAGTTTGGAAGTTGGCGGTGTGACTCCCGTGTCTCGGAAACCGTCGGAGGGCCGTTGGTCCTGCGCCTGATCTATCTGCAGTCGTGGTGCCGTCACATCCGACTTTGATAGTATGTGTTAGTTCAGGTAATACGCCGAAATAAGGCCGAAATCACAACGAAAATCATTACGAAAATCACCCGGGTAAAAATGATTTTCGGTCCCTATTTTTTACCAGGGGTATTTTTGGCCTATTTTCGGCATGTGGCGGCGTGTTTTCGGCCTGTTTTCGGCGTGTCGCCGTGTTTTCGGTATTTTGTTCACTACCTCGGCCTGTTTTCGGCGTATTTTCGGTCCGTATTTTTTACCAGGGTAGCCATCTACGCGGGAGATATTACAGTGCACAGGTGTGTGCGCAGTGTGAGTGCGCGAACACCTGTGCACTATAATATGTAGTAGCTTGATGTGCTGGCGTCTGTACTATCACTGCATCTACTCGCACAGAAATAAAGAAAGATCCTTACTTAGCGTCGGTACATACACACAGACTTACCCTTAAGTAATACTATAAACATGAATCTGTTTACTGTTCAATCAGCAAATGAGAGAACAGTATTGTTTCAATCACTTATCGTATGCGCACGAATTGGTACGAAGCTTATAGCGAAGACATTTTTGTAAATCTTGTACTTGTAAATTTATTTCATTTTCAATAATACAATCAGGCGGATGTAGCGTTGGAAGCCCTTCCATAAAATGGACCGATGACCTGGTGAAAGCTGTAGGCATTCGCTGGATGCGAAAAGCATAAAACCGATCGAAGTGGCGGTGCTGTTTCTAGCGGTCGACGTCTTTCGGCTGAAATGGTGATGATGATGGATCAGGCGGATCCCTATAAATAAGCATAATTATGTAACACTTGAACTATCATTTTATTTCGTCATTTCATCATCATCTGCCTAGCCTTCTCTTTACTATGTTGGGTTCAGCTTCCAGTCTAACCAGATGCAGTTGAATATCTATATTTTCCATGTAGCAATTCTATATACAGCGTGTAACGGAAAGGGGGTATCAACCCTGAAGGAGGTGAATGTGCTCATGAAACTCAACAACTTTCCCCAAAGAACATAGGTCGAAATATGAAAAAAAAATTTGGCCCTCCCATAGTAAATCAATCAGCTGGTAGTCAGTTTTGTAAGGGAGGGCCAAATTTTTTTTTCATATTTCGACCTATGTTCTTTGGGGAAAGTTGTTGAGTTTCATGAGCACATTCACCTCCTTCAGGGTTGATACCCCCCTTCCGTTACACGCTGTATATGTTGGCGTCAGCGATAGCTGAGTGTTAGTGCCGTCATCAACTCGATTCAGTGGTAAAGAAAACAATGAGGAAGAGTAGGTACCATCGACGCAAAAAGAAGAAGAATGAGTGGTAAAGAATCCATAGTTTTCAATAAAACACTATGTGATACAGAATCAGCTTAGTTTCAGAATAAGTTCGGGCAAACCGATAGTTTCGAATAGGAAAAGTCGCGTCTGCATCCGTTCGTTGCCCTCACAAGACTGACTTGTCTTTTGATCACTTACCTTATAATAATAATAATAACAACAAAATTTTATTTGGAATACAACCATAAATTACAGTGTCTTAATAGCTGGAACACGGACAGTTATACCTTCATACAACTGCCCACATGCCGCCCCATCTAACGAGCGCGTCACGGCTCTCACCTTAGTACTACAATAATGAATTGAGAGACTATAATTATCGCTCAACTTGTATCATCTACGGCATATTGAATAAAACATGTATTTTAGTCAGTTCAGTGATCGTAGTGAAGATAATTTCACACAAGACTTCTTTCAAGTTAAGATATCGTGGAGACTTCGTTGAAGCCTCTGTTCTTAAACTAATAGTAAGTACAATAAAATATCTAACTCTAACCACCACCCAACTACCTCTTCAAATCCTCTCGCATAAACAACGGGCGAAATCTTTCGAGTCCGTTATCAGGACTAGTTAGTTAGAACCGGGACCTAAGGCTTAAGTCTCATTGTCTAGTACTTGGTGCAGATTAATTGCCCCTCGGTAGGGCCATGCGGGTAGCTACATCTTTACTTTGAGGAGGAATATTACGGAGAATCTAGTTTGGTTTGTAGTGTCTTAGTGATAAAGTTGGCTAGTGCAGGTAACCTCATAATGTTTTCTTTCCTTTGGAAATTCTGACTCTTATCTAGGAAAGATACACGAGAAAATTTGACTTTTGTAAAAAAAAAATGGAGGTGGTCCTCAGATCTACATGGAGATGCTTCTGGGTCTCTGGTGGTGGGTCATCACGTCAATGAAAACCAGCGCTGGGGCTCTGTCTCACATAAGGTCTTAGCATTACGCTGAGCGATGGCTGTTTTGCGTGGATGTGACGCATGTTTTGTTTATGTACTGTGTTTGTATTCTTTTTCTGCGTCATGTTTTAACTCAAATAAACGTATTTTGATTATTTCTTCTTTCTAGAAGGATAAATAGGATCTGGCAAGTCCAATTTGCATGCAATCTTGACTCTGTACACCCTCGAACCCGATTATTCACTGCCTCTGATTTAGCAATAGCAATGTTTTGCCAAAGCTGCTGTCCTGTCACCGAAATAGTTATTTCTTCGGTGATTACTTCTGCAAACTTCATTAGTTTTCATTTAATCTCGCATGACATGAACATCTTTCAGGTGGCTACCTAAACTGTAGTGTGTGACAAAAACGAATTAATTCCTCCTGAAAACTAGATGCGGTTGATACTTACCGAAGTAGTTGGTGGTTGCAAAGTTATTAAACTACCAAACAGCCAAACTTGCATCCATAATCCTAAGAGGTACATCAGTCAAACTTTAATCCCTGGTCAACTGAAGCTCCAATCAAAATGATTGGTAAACACAATCAAATAGGTGGTTCGTCCATCAATATTCGTAATGAGTCCAAGAAAATAAAAGAATTATAGTTATTCAATATTTTTTGGTAAGCCATGCACCCTAATTACATTCTAAATCTCATTCTATTCTATTCTATTCTATTATTGTATACCTACATAACATTGTTTAATGATTCCAATAAAACTGTCTAGAATCCGTCACTAAAATAATTGTGTTCGGCCAAAGAGAAAAAGTTGTTGTGTATTATAATAATAGCGGTGTTAATAAATGTGTCCCATCCAAGTAGCCTCTTAATTTAAATAGAGTCTCATCCAGGTCTTCCCCGTGATTTCCTGGAGGTCGTCTAACCACAGAATTATGCACTTTATTTTAATTCATTCACACTTTTTTTTTTTGTTAACGTCTCTCCCATACTTCTCCACTTTTCCTTATCTTGTGCCTTCTCCGGCCAATCGGTCAGGAGTGAATCGACCTTTTACGGTATCTATAATAAAAAGGGTTTTTGTAATTGTAAGAATTGCGCCTAAGCCTGCGAGATTACATCGCCGCTTTCAAGGCCTAGAAACTAAGCGAAATCAAATTATTTCCTTACAATATTATCTCGTCCATGTTTTGCGGTTGTTTATCAAAACCGCAGTAGAACCAAGCCCTAATCTTATCCAAAGACGAAATACTCAATTGTTTGTCAAAGGAAAGCCTTAGGTATATCTGTTTCTGAGGATTTCGTTTTTACTCGATTCCGTCTTAGTTTAATATTGGATAAAGATGTTTGATCTTTCGCTTACAATGCTGTCATATTTCATGATAAATCTCTTTTCAATCATAAAGGACTGTTTTCTTATTCTTTTCTTAAGTAATTTTGGAAAGGCGTAGGGAATTTTTTGGCCATTCACATTTAATTTTTTCCAAGCCTTAAAATATGAGGGAAAAACAACGCAATCTGCATTTCTACCAGCAAAGTAAAATACTATTCTGAAAATCGTGAGTCAGATATGAACTTATGAACTGCAAAGTGTAGGGTGTTTCTTTTTTATAAACGGAACTCTTTATCATACTGATCACTTACCTTCGCAAAATGATGCAACAAAAGACCCTCCATGATCTAATGCCTCAGCCAAATCCATGACAAATAAAACCCAGGATCACTCAAAACTGGCTTAAGATTCGGGAAATCTCGACAGTTTTCTCCCCTCGCATTCGCCGTTTACCATCGCCAAATTCCCGTAATACGTATCCGACGATATCAAGTCGCTCTTTATCTACAAAAGTTGGCCTTTTGTCTCCGGAGTTTAATTTTATCAGTGCCAACTTTCGACAACTAACCGGCGAGCGATTTGGGAGTTACTCCCGAGTTATTGGACCTTTTCGATGTTCTAGTGCTTTCGATTCGAGATAAAAAGTTCCGATTTTCGATTTTGAATAGGGGTGATTACATTAATTGGGGTAGGATCTTTTTTGGTTGAAGTTAACACGATTTTAACAGTGATGCTATTGGGTCAGAGGCCTTCAAACAAAATTGTAACTACACCACCCACCACTTTATTACCCGTCTGGACCAAAACAGGGTGATCGGAGTAGAAGCATATTGCACAGTAATCTTTTATCTTTTTTTTTTTTTTTCAAAAACCTAATATGAAATTAACCTATATATAAATACTATTACTTATATGAAGTAGGTAAACTTTCATACAAATACAATTTAAAAAAAAAACACAAATAATATAAAAATTCAACGTAGGTACTTATAGGCACTTGCTCTACGCGTGGAAATTTTCTATGAATTCGTAGCAACATTCAATCCTTTGACTGGAGCCATCGGCCGGCTTCAATCAAAGGATTGAATGTAATAAAATAAATAGTTTAATTTTTATTTTCTTGTGAAAGAAAACCAATTTCTGTGTCATAGGCTTCTACTCCGTTCACGTTTTATACCCTGTTTTTGTCCAGACGGAAAAAAACTCAGCTACTTTTTAAATCAATTAACTTAAGTTCGCATCCAATATTCATTTCAGATGATTAGTGTGTCGACCACAAAATAATAAAATGAAATAAGTACTCTCTTCTCACAAAATGTACAAAAAAGCAATAAATTCAAATACTAGCATGTCACTTTAACTAGGAAAGTCAATAAATCAGTTGCACTCAGCCAAAGTTTGCCGACCAATGAGCAGTAGGTAATCAATTAGCAGAGACGGAAAAACTGTGAAGTAACGGACGCAGTTCGTGATTGAGTGTGAAGTCTCCTAGCTTATTCTGACGCCCTGGTAAAGGAGCAACTCTCGTTTAAATTCAATCAGTGGATTAGCATTAATAACCAGTAGTGATATGATAGTGAGAAATGCCACTGTATTTATTTATTTAACTATTTATGTACAGACGCCAGCACATCAAGCTACCCGAAACTGTCAAATTTTCCCAATTAACTTTGAACTTTATGCTATAGCGATAAAGTAGAAAATCTATTAAAGAAATTTGACAGGTTGTAGTAGATTGTAATACCTACTTGACCAAAATGTATGAAACAGCTGATTTTTTTTTCGTGATCTCAGAGTTGGTTCCATCGTGAAAGTTATTCATATTCATGGGTGGAACACCCTCTAAAAATTTGGAGCCGGTAAAAAAAAAGCATGCTGTATGACAATAATTCAGTAACGCAACATTAAATAGTCACCAACATTGCATTTTTAATTATCACTACATAGTATAAAACAAAGTCGCTTCCCTGTCTGTCTGTCCCTATATATGCTTAGATCTTTAAAACTGCGCAACGGATTTTGATACAGTTTTTTTTTAATAGATAGAGTGATTCAAGAGGAAGGTTTATGTGTATAATACATGCATAATATAGTAGAGAAACACTGGTAATTTTAAGGTTTCTAATGTAATGTCGTAAATAACCACATTTTTTGCGCTTACATTGTAAACGCTGGCTGAACCCGTTGAGATAGATCAAAATAATGTACTACAGTATTGTACACCTTAAAAAGGTCTACAAAAAAGTCCGCAATGGTATATGTCTATCTCTTAGGGATAACCCACAATAACCATTTTTTATCCTATACTTTTTACGAGAAATAATGGCTCTAAAATTATCAGTGTTTCTCCATTGCATCCGTGCGAAGCCGGGGCGGGTCGCTAGTCCAGTATAAAAAAATAAAAAATCATATGAACACAAATAAATAACTCACATATCAATTAATTGTGGCTGTCGTTTGTCATCTATGTACCCATAGATACTGTTCCTCAATAAATATAAAAAACCAGCCAAGCGCGAGTCGGATTCGCGCACGAAGGGTTCCGTACCATTATCTATAAAAACGGCAAAAAATCATGTCTGTTGTATGCGAGCCCCCTTAAATGTTTATTTTATTCTGTTTTTTAGTATTTGTTATTATAGCGGCAACAGAAATACATCATCTGTGAAAATTTCAACTGTCTTAACTATCACGGTTCATGAGATACAGCCTGGTGACAGACGGACGGACAGCGGAGCGGGAGTAATAGGCTTCCTTTTTACCCTTTGGGTGCGGAACCCTAATAAAGATTAAAAACCATATTCATTTAAAGTTTGATTCCCTATAATATATATGTATATTGATGTTATACAAGGAATGTTGACGTATAACATAGCAAGGGACTCCAGCAGTAAAAACTCTTCTATGTTACAAGTTTTAACAAGATGAAACGTAACTCATGTCCTTTTCTAGAATTCTGCTCCTCGCTTCCTGAAACCGGTTCCGTTACTATGAAAAACGACCGAAACTAAAGATAAGTATGTAGAATTTTATATAACCTTCGCGTAGCGTAGTAGGCACGGCTAGATAAATACAGGTTCAAATTGCAGACAGGATGAGTATCGGGTTGTCGAGTTACTGGACCGATACCCTTTGGAAATACTGGTTGTTAGACTTTTTTGGGCTGACGAAGGGGTCTCGTTATGTAATGTATGGTCACCCATCCACGAACCGACCACGGCCAGCGTAACTTCAAACGACCCGTGCGGCTGATATTAGTGAGTCACAAACCCGTCATATTCTAAAATGGAAATAGTCTTCTAATTCAATCCAAAATCCGGGATATACAGGTTGTCCCTGGAAGTATGGATCAAATCGAATAGGGACGTGGGCAAGGTCATTTCCAAACGTTTTAACCATGAGAAAGTCGGTACAATTGAATAAAATTTTTGCTCTAAAATTGAATAAAATTTTTGCCAGCACGTAGCCTTTGCAATGTTTTTTTCTTATTGAACACATGTTTTCTAGCTGCGTAAAAGTATTACCACAGAAAAGGTCCACTCTTCTACAACGTCCTGAAAAAAAATTGAATTGATAGCCATGATAGTTTTTTTTTATGACTTTTTTTTAGCACTATGCGAAGTGATTGAAAAGAACAAAAATTAATGATAATTTTTAACCGCAAAAAAATTCACCGACATTTTCGGGGTTAAAAATTTTGGAAATGACCTTACCCACGCCCCTATTCGATTTGATCCATACTTCCAGGGACACCCTGTACAGACACAGTGCTTAAGAAAATCCCTTCTGTGGAAAAGAGAAAAATCCCCTCAGCTTGTCGAAATCTAATCCAGGAATAATAGTATTGAAACTAATTCCAGGAATACAGAAGCTGTTCCATTTAGGTCCAATTAGAGTTTTTCCATTAATTCTTATATGGTTTCGTTTCGTTTTAAATTGAGTGGCACAGACGATGCAGATTCTCTCTCTATGTCAATAAATGAATTTGTAGCTAGTTAATTTTCTTGTTCAGCGTTGGCAATACGGATGTCGGAAACTTCTTATTTCGGATGTCCATCATTAAAGGACATTGCTCTGCGCCCATACATTGTTCGCCCTGGAACCAAGAGCGTCGGAAAATTATATGTTGTATTGTCGATCATTAGTAAACTCCTATAAGATCTTATTTTTACAGCGGACTAGCTGCAGAATAGATATATTTAAAAAAAAATGTCAGATTTTGAGGTTATAATCATAGTTGAGGTTATAACCATAAGGTATAGTTTTTCATAGCTCCGAGTGATTTTTAAGAAACTGTAAAACAATGTCGGAATACATTTAGCTATTTTTAGTACCTACCTAGATAATGATGTACCTACAGAATTTTTCTAAAGCCTAATCCCTAATCTTTTTCGACACGCATGACGTTTGGCAAAGATGGCGGCGATTAATGTTATTAGTCGCGTAAAATACTTTATAATGTTCATTTTGGCATGCAGCTAGTACGTGTTACAAAAGTATTTGCAACTAATATAATAAAATAGACAATTAATTATCGTGTCTGTCCCATACTTGTGTTGCACAGGGCGATTCTAGACAATGTCCTTTGAGAGCCTGAAACTGACATCAATTAGGATAATAATAAATAATAATATAATAATAACGTTTATTTAAAGAAACTTAGACATAAGTTACAAGATATTTTAACAAAATTATTTAAGTCAATACAAGTGGTGTAGTCATCTGTAGTCGAACTAGGCAGAGCCTGTATAATAATAATAATATAATAATATTCCACAACTTTCACACAACGCCATCTAGTCCCAAACTAAGCAGAGCTTGTGCTATGGGTACTAGACAACTGATAAACATACATATATATTTCTAAATACATACATATTATAGATAAATTACACCCAGACAAAGAACAAATGATCGTGCTCATCACACAAACATTTGTCCTAGGTGGGAATCGAACCCACGACCTTGGGTATAGCAGTCAGGGCCACTGACCACTAGACCAACAGGCCTGTCAAATTGTAAAAATGTATTTCGACTATCAGCGCCAAACCCCTCGAGTGTTAAACATATACAAGGTGATTAGAAGATGGGTGCAAAGCTTTAAGGCGAAGATAGTAGTAGTGGCGAGGATAGTTTGCTTTTTGTCGCCAATGAGTGCATGAAAACCGTCCCTCCACATGTAGTAATAATATTTTGACAGGCTAATATTTTTCTATGGAATGAGCTAAAATGTTAGCCTGTTATTTATACAACGTGTAACGTTAAATGCGCAAAACCTGAAAATAGTTTGATCAGAATAACGAGCAGAATTAATTGAACCACTTTTTAATAAAGGTCACATTTAAAAAAAAATCTTCATTAAAAACGTTGCCGTGTCTATTTATTAATAGGTCAAGCAAGCCAATGTCAGCGCGGTGCAGCGGCCTGGTGACGACTCCTCCCTGGGTAAAGCGTCGTCGCAGACGCAAGAAACGATCAGAATGGCCAGTAAAACTATAACAGTACATAAAACCTTTACAATTTTTTTAATGACTTATTTTCGCTCTGAAATAGGTCAATTGAATTAAAAATCAGTTGGGGTGTCTGAGGTTTTGCGCATTTAACGTTACACGTTGTATATTTATTCACAAGGTAACAGAATATCATTAGGTTCACATTATAGGTTTCGACCTGATCATCACCCAAAGCGTTATCGTACAATACGAAGAGCTTCGTGCACAAAATGACAGCTCCAAGGTCTGTGTGTCTGCCCTCCGACACAGTTCTATTTAGGCACCATGTGTAAGAGACCAAACACGCCAAGAAAAGTACATAATTTACACAAAGTTACATACACAGTAAGGTGATGTGAGAAAGACAGCAGAGGGTGCCCCAGATGCATAATCAGCATATAATATTCCCACTGCTGGGACACAGACTTCCTCTCTGTGAGAGGGATTGGGTAGTAATCCTCCACGCGGGCCCTGTGCGGAATGGTAGATGTCACAAGTGTTCTAATTTTTGATTCTAGGACATGATATGGTTTCCTCACGATTTTTCCTTCACCGTTTTGAGAGCAGTGGTGATGAAATAAGTTACCTACAGAAAGCAAAGAGCCTGTCTAGGTCAAATATTTCTTAAAAATACCATATCCAACGCACATACAGCTACGGTTTCCTTGCATAAGGTCGAAAGTGCTCGGCGTCGGTAATTAGAGTTTCACTACACAGTTCGCTACTTTGTCGCTTCGTCTCAACATTTTTACAATGTGCTTTCTTATATTTTACCTTTTAATTAAAATAGTTATTACGCAATTAATGGCAGATGCTTGTTTACTTTGTAAAAAGTAGACTTGCTTCGTCAAAGATGGATATTAATGCTATTTATTACCGCTCTGTAATTTTTCGCATTGGAAGACAACGTTTTTCGCACTGAAAGCCAAAAGCCTCTTCCCTAACAGAGAAGGAACAAACATTATGCACAATAATCACCACGTTTGCTCCGTGTCAATATCTATGTATATCTATACTAATAATAAAATAAGAGTTTGTTAGTTTAAGCTAATTTCTGGAACTACCGGTCCATCAATTTTGGAGGAAGGCTATAGCCTATTTTACATGACGCTAGGACCCTTAAGAACCGAGCAAAAAGAAAATGTCAGAAAGACCGCTAAGCGAAAACGAGGTGATAGCGATGCGATGCGATGAGATGCGACAGGGTGGGTCGGGGAACTAAAAAATTCGCGCGGACGAAGTCGCAGGCAGAAGCTAGTCAGTTAATAAAATCACAGATTTACCTAGCAAGTACAAATTTATTGATTATTTGATTGAATTGATTGATTGATTGATTTAATTGATTTATTGAATTTATTGATTGAATTGATTTATTGAATTGATTGATTGAATTAATTGATTGAGTGAATTGATTAATTTAATAATTGATTGATCGAATTGATTGATTGAGTGAATTGATTAATTTAATAATTGATTGATCGAATTGATTGATTCATTGATTGATTAAGCATGAATATTTTCTTGAATCAATTAGTTTTACCTTTTTTGTAATTAGTATTAACAAATTACAAAAAAAGGAAAACTAATTGATCTCCAAGACATGAAATTCTTTGAACACTTTTTAAACTTGCTAATCGTCCCATCCGTCTAAACGACCTCAAAGCCAGTCTATTACTGCCCTTATCAACTTAAGCCTACAGGGCGACTGTCCAGCTCGCAACTTTTTTAATTCTAGCAGCATTATTCAACATTCATGCATATCTATGGCACCGTGAAGGACTAACTTTTTAGCTTAAAAGTCGAAGCTATTTTTAATCATCGCTTGATTTGTTTTAGCCAAATTGGTTCTGAATTTGGGAAAGTTTTGACTGTATTTTTGGTATCCTTAGACCAAGAAAAAGTTCACAGAAATAATATCATTGGATCGTTACGTATGTTTGCCGTGTTATAATATAGACATGTCTACTGTCAGTATGACATAGTGTGATCTGAATATACAGACAATTTAATTTGGTACTCAGTTTGTTTAACAAATAATTTCCCTGTCTTTACATAAAAACAGCGGCATTTCTTAGACGCGAGAAAGCTTCGTAACTATTGTGCTATTTTCTAAACAACAATTTGTTTAAATAGTGTCGAGTTGGTCTCCATGTTGATTTTAAAACGCGTGAAACAAATGAATGAGAAAGTAATCCGCTGGATGCGAGAAGCACATATTTGGTCGTCCAGCATTGGACGTTTATCGGCTGAAATTATCATGTTGATGATGACTTGAATGAGGTTCGAAGTTAACTTTACAGAATAGTGCTACTGCCGGTCGATTCTGGAAAAATCTCACCGTGATAACTAAGGTGAAGTGAGCTTAGAGGGAGTTGTGAGTCACGCCGATGCTAGGGATTGACACTATTGACGACTCGCTCACTTCACCCAATTTTTCACGGTGAGATGGTTACAGAATCGCACGGCTGGAGCTGTCAACCTTACTATGTAATATAGTATTCTAATATATTGGCGACCTAAATAGTATAGTTTTTTTTTATATTAAAAAAGATGTAGGCGAAACTACTACATTTTCATTACAAAAAAAAAAATACAAAATGGCGTTTCATTCCAATACAAAATGGCGAGATGATCGCAATATGGCCGACATTAATCTCATAAAAGCTGAATTAATGGTATTTTGTGACCTTAATTTAGTTAGATTATAATGGGCGAGATATTAAAGGAAAAACTTTATTAATAAAGGTTCAATGTAGCCAAAATATGCATTTAAAAAAATAAAAAACATTTTATTTATTTTTTTGCCATTTACCACCTGTATTTTGACAGGCAATGGCTTCGAAAATACTACAATTGATATAAAAAACACATGGCATCCCCAAGTACTACCTAGAATTCTGAAAAAGGCATCGATTCCAAACCATAGCTTACTCTTCTACAACAAACCCAAAGCACTTTTATTAACCCCAACGCTTAAAATAGCAACACATACTTGAACGAACTAAAATAACACAGTTAATTTTGATAAATTATACTGAACGCAAATTAGATTCGCGAACATTGTTTAACTGTCCAAATTTAACCGAGACGCCATCAATTAAGGCTTGAGTTAACTGTTGTAGTTTAATTTCTCTAACGGTTAAGTTTTAGATTGATTGCCACTGTATAATTTAACGTAAGAACCATAACAATAACTTTCATAATTTATTTTGTGGCGCAGTCCAGTGCCCGACATGGGAATAGTTTTTAGTTTGTTTTTGTGTGCTGGAAATATTAGCAGGTTTTTCAGTAATACGAGTATTTGCATTTTTATTATGATATAGCTTCGGCCTGAGACTTCATCCGCGTTGAAGTCGTAAGATACACAATGCCTATATCAAAATAACAGCCACATTTTTATAAAACTCCCGTCGTTATTACTTCGTGTTCGCTTAGCGTTATTTCTGACTGTTTAAGGTTCCGTAGCCAACATCCAGGGTTCCCAACTTAGGGGTTTTCCCCCCAGATTTAGGGGGTAAATAAGTGAGATGGGATTTTTTAGGGTTCTGAAATTTTTAGGGGTATTTTCAGGGATTTTTTGACTCTTTAATATTTTTAAATTGATATTAATATTTATTTCTTGACCTAGCGACTTATAACGACATCTAGTACGTAATTCTACAACCACTCTGTGGTTTAAAGCATCATGATGGTCCGATTTACATTAAATCGAAATGGTGGATCTTGTACTACAACATTATTTAATCCATCCAATAAAATGTTAAATTTATTCAATGTCAACATATATGATTTCAAAAAATCTGAATCTTCAGATGAAGACGAAATATTTTATGTATTAAATAAGTTATAATAAAAAGACTTTTGAAACATATTACAGCATATTATTTCTAAATCATTATGAATTTATATTTACATATTTTTTAGGGGGACAACTCAATAATTAAGGCGATTTTAGGGGTTTTTGACACAAACTTTAGGGATAAATATATTTGAGAGTTGGTAACACTGCCAAAATCATAGATCTCATCCATCGCTTTCCATCAGGCGTGATCGTGGTTAAGAGCGGGCCCATTCAGCAATAAAAAAAAGGAATAACCCAGATACTAACAATTTCATAACATCATCAATTTATTTGAACTCCGACCTTGTGTGTATAAAATCTAGATGTATTTTCCACTGTTTGGTCACAGCTAAATGGAGTAGAAAGGTATATTAAAGAGCGACCACCATTTTTACGCGCCATTTACTTTCAAACGTTACAAGACTTAATCCCTTTAGTGGAAACTTCGCGAAATACTGCCAAGTGCCAAGATTTAAGAAAAATGCTCCCAAGTAGAAGTTTGAATCATATTGAAAGTTTTGTTACTTTAATAACTTGAACCCTGGGGGTAACATAGATATTCTTTACGTTTTCATTGTGAAGATGAAATTGTGTGACACTTTTAACTTTATGTTAACTAAATCCTCGGAGGCAGCGGTAGCCCAGTGGTAACGGCAGCTATTTGTAGGTCGTAGGTTCGAACTCAAACAGGTACTTTTACTTTGTGTAAATTATTTCACTACTGCTCTCAAAACGGGGAAGGAAAACATCGTGAGGAAACCAGCTTGTACTAGAACCAAAAAATCGAAGACTTGTGACATCTACCAACCTGGTACAACATGGTAGATTACGGCCCACTGCCTCTCACAGAGTGTGTTCCTGCAGCGGAAACATTATAGGCTGATTATACTTACGGTAAATCCGCGGTATCCCATTTGTTCTAGATGGCATTGAACTTGGTAATAATACCACCGAACCGAACTGTTTATTGTACCCTGTGTCTATAAAGACACATGGTACAATAAACAGTTCGGTTTCTCACATCCGCGGCTCGTACCCAAACCGCATAACACAGTTTCCTAATCCATTGCTTCATATTTCAATATTAGTAATCTCTGCATGTTATTTTATGATATACATCTTTCTTTAAGAATATATAATATATGCAACCTCATTTTTGGACTTTGCGTGATCAGAAATGTAACTTTCGTTTTATACAGTATATGTATAAAATTTCAACGAAGTAGAAGCCTATGGCACAGTAATTTCTTTATGTGCCTTAAAGTTGAATTTTTATATTGCTTATCGATTTATTCCTTATTTTTTTTTTTTTTTGTGAAATCTGCACCATAGGCTTCGTTCTACTTCGTTCACCTTATAAACCTGCCTTTTGTACCTGCCCTGACTGTGGTTCGTAACTTTTTGCCAAGGCCAGCCAAGTTGATGAGGAAGGTTTCACGAAAGTAGAAAGGAAGAAGAAGTCCTGTCTTCGTAACCTGTGGGGCACCGCACCGAGTGGACCCAACATGCTGCTGCGCCCTGCTGTGCCTACGACGCAGCTGTACCTTTCGCGTCTGCATCACTCCACGACAACTGAGGAAGTCGTGCAGTATTTGAAAGTGAAGACCAACTGGACTCTGAGGTTGGAAACGTTGGAATCGCGCCACAACATCAACTTTAATTCATTTGTGGTATGAGTTCCAACCCAGCGTCTACAGACCTGCCTGAAAGAGGACTTTCGCCGAAAGGTGTCGTATATCGACGTTTCCGAGGACGGATACACGACACCACGCAACGAAACACGACGCCGACAACGTTACGTGTATAGTTATAAAGTTTTATTTAGTTATAAGGTTTTTTATTATGTATTAGTTTATTTTTTTTAAAGAAGACTGGAAGCCGACCCCAACATAGTTGGGAAAAGGCTAGGCAGATGATGATTAGTTTATTTTTTTATAACATTATTTTGTGTATTTTATATAATAATGAGCCTGATAATAAAATGATTATTATTATTATTATATCCTGGTTTTGTCCAGAGGGTATAAAAGTCAGCCAGTATATGTATTTAACGTGAGTATTTTCGCAATACACGACAAAACGTCTACCAATAAAACCTAGCACGCCCCAAAAATCTTATTAAGAGAAAATAACAAAAATCGAGCACATCCCACATTCGAGATGGGATCTTTGAGCTGGGACCTAATTTCGTTGGAGGAATCTCAACGAGGAAGCTACAACGAATCATGTTAATATTTTCCTGCGAGCCTATATATCTCTGCGAGGTTTCTGACAGAGATCCCTTGGGCACAGCGGGCATTTCGTATCGCATCCCTACTCTGAGATTGCCCTTAGTTCTTGGACATACGGGTTGGAAGGATGGTTGCCTAAATCTTTCCAGTTGTTTATTTAATAAAGAGACAGCTTTTTTTTAGCATATGTTGTGTCCCTTTGCTGGGCAACGTCCTCCGCTTTTTTATTCCAAACCTCCCTGTCTTGTGCGATCTCTGGCAAATTGGCTCAGCAAACGTTAAATCACATCGTCACGCCACCGATGTTCTCCCTCAGGCGTCCGTGACGATCTTTGCTCATCGCTCCGGGTGCATTTGTGAGACGTGTCTGGCCCACTCACACTTCAGCCTTGCTGTTTTTTTCCAAGATCCACTACTTCAGTTATGGACAAGAGACAGTAATACAAAGTATTTACCATGCAGGATACCTGTAAAAAAGAAGGGGTCTTTGTTAGTTCAGCTAGTGTAAACGTTGTACTTGAAACGTTCTAGAAATTGATCTTTAAAATAAGTGTATGAAATGAAAATGTAGTTGATTTTTGTACAGAAACCGTACGGTCATAGATAATTAAAAAGGCATTAGTTTACTATATTGTATCAGTATCTGGTGATAGAAATATGTTTTTAAAATAAATGTTTAAATGGTAATTCATATTGGTGCCCAAGAGCTTGCCTAGTTTGGGGCAAATCTCTGTAATATTTTTAGCAATAAAGTTTTTATTATTACTTATTATCTAATTGAAATCTCTGAAAATTTCAAAAAAGTTTTTCTCGAACATTTTGAACGAAAATCATATACGTCCTTCCCGCGTCCCATTCAAAATAACATCATCCAACCAATGTATTTACTTAACATGTTTCTCTTTCACAAATTGGCTTAATCATCCCAAGTAGCTGGCTTTCCTATACATCCGTAAGTCCAATTTCGTATCCGCAGATAAGAGCCGTCGAAGAAATTGAAGTAATATCGCCAGTTGTTACTTGTTTGCGGGTAAACACTGAGGGATACCCGCGCGTTCTTTCGAGACGCTCCAAGCCATCTTCATGATGGACTTAGTAATCTTGTGTAGTAGTTGGTAATGCTACAGGATTTCGGGGATTTTCGCCAGATAAACTCCTTTTTTTGGTACAACTACGCTTTTTAGGAAGACTATGTGTTTACCCGGAGGCGGTTGTCTTTTATTTGTTTTTGCTTTTATGGAAGGTAGTTAGGAATTTTCTGAATTGTCGCCCAGCGTGGGACTTTTTATTTCGTAACAAGTTTATTATTGATTCATGTTTTATGCAGATGGCCTACAATAAACCAATATCACAGCAAAAAGAGCAAATATAATAATGTGAGACAAAAAATCCCCAGCAGTTTGAGATTTAACATTTTCTTTATCAACTTTCAAGTTCATCTGACCTTTCTAAATTGAACGTAACAATTATATTTTTTTTATTTTATTTTTTATGACCCCTTCGTCGCAAAGGAGAAAAAGAGCCGGAAAACATTAAAATAACACGCCATTTTACGCACAAAAAACAGTGCTGTTTTTGCTATGAAAGTTTTCGAAACTAAAAATATAAATTCATATTTTTCTACGACATTTCCAAGGCTGTGTCCTGGTTATATATCTTTTGTATCTTTACCGAGATTTTTTTTTCTAACTTCAAACGGTAGATAAAAATATATACAGTTTTCTCCAGTTCTTTTTAAAAGTCTATCCATGTTTGGATAATACAGGTGTGTCAAAAATGCAATTTGTCGCACAAACAAGAACAACAAATTAAGTTATATAACGTAAACGCACCTAATAACGACCCGTTAAAATCCGCGCTCATTACCGCCCTATTCAGAAAACTATCATTTTTATGTCATGTATTAAAGTTACACAATTGGTTGCTTTAAACAAAATGTAGATGTATTTGTATTGCAAATGTTCATCTCTTTTTTGAGTGCGTAACTCGACGATTTAAATAATAATTGCTAATTTTGGTCGTTGACGCCGACCATAGTGCATTTTCCATAGTGTGGCATTCCCGATGGCGTAAGTACTCTTGTTTCGTTTTTAGCAGAAGATTATATCGTAAAGCATTTTAATGTAACTTCTGGTTCTTTTGATGCATTTTTGATACTTTCAGGAACACAAGTAATGATTCATTTTAATGAGATACTATTTTATTTTGCTTAAAATTCAATATTAAAAATAGGCGGTAATAGGAACAAAAATCACAATTTTATTCCTATTGTCGACCCATGTCGCTGATAAGTACTTGTCGTATCTTTTGTGTGCCACGATTTTTGTTAAAATGCATAAATGAATAGGCAGGAGGCTATACTAACTCAGTTCCTTAGTATGTTAACTTATATTTGAGCTATTAACGCCATATATTCAAGAGCTTTAGTAGCCGTATACACTAACTTTGTTCTTATGTAAATATTTTGATGAATAAAGAAGGTATAATTTTTAAATAGTGTATGTTTATAGTTGAAATATCATTATTATTAAATATTTTTAGCAACCGGACCACTTAAAATCATATACATGTACAAAAATCACATTCATTTACACAATTCATATACATTCCCTTGGGTCGGTAATAGGTTATACGATTTCCTTTAAGAAAACCTATTACCGATCTACTTGTACATTTACGATGGACCCCATACTACATGTTTTTTTATTGGGTACTAGCGACCCGCCCCGGCTTCGCACGGGTGCAATGGAGAAACACTGATAATTTTAAAACCATTATTTCTCGTAAAAAGTAAAGGATAAAAAATGGTTATTGTGGGTTATCCCTAAGAGATAGACATATACCATCGCGGACTTTTTTGTAGACCTTTTTAAGGTGTACAATACTGTAGTACATTATTTTGATCTATCTCGACGGGTTCGGCCAGCGTTTACAATGTAAGCGCAAAAAAATGTGTTTATTTACGACATTACATTAGAAACCTCTAAAATTATCAGTGTTTCTCTACTATATTATGCATGTATTATACATATAAACCTTCCTCTTGAATCACTCTATCTATCAAAACAAACCGCATCAAAATTCGTTGCGTAGTTTTAAAGATCTAAGCATATATACGGACAGACAGACAGCGAGCGACTTTGTTTTATACTATGTAGTGATTTATTTTCAAGTAAACATAAAGTTATTTAATATACATTATAGTATTCCATAATAAACATACAGATTTAAAATAACATAAGCTTTATTATATTATAGTAATACTTAGCTAACATTTATATGTGGAAGTCATATGGTAATTTTAATTACTATTTGCTATCCGTTTATACAGTGTGTCCGGACATGGACTAGCGATATTCTAAATACTTAAATATAAGCTATTTTAAAGTACAATTACACTATAGGCTTAGGTCCAATATACTTCCCCGCTATGTGGCAGCCATTTTGTTTTTTTTGTTGAAGTATGCTCTATGCGAGTACAAAAAAAATCATATATCTCAAAGTTTTAGTCATACTGAGATAAAAATAGGCTTATTCGAAAGGCAATAATATTGTCTACCGTCTGCACTACAAAGCAATATGTTCACAATTCCATAACTTTTGAAAAAAAATGTGAAAGTCGAAAAAAAAAACAAAAAATTATGCAATTCAACCAATAATTGTTAATTACTACCAAAACAACCCCGAGAGCTTTTTTATTTTTTATACTAGATCGACAGTTTTTGAGCTAAGCTACAATACAACATAAAATTCACAACTGTATGTCTAATACTTTAAGAGTTATTGTTGTATGAACATAGCGTATGCGCAAGCACAAAAGGCCTTTGTCGGAACCCTAAACAGGAAATCATTAAAAAAACATAACATTCATATTGAATTTTATTTAATGTTTTTTCCAATATTAAATGAAGATTAAAATATCTAAAGCAGTTGCTCAAAGTGGCCACCTCCAGCTTGTAGACACACTACGGCTCTCTGTGCCACCTGGGTTGATGAGCGCCTAATTAAATCCAAATCGGATCTAATTTCTTCGGCGGCTGCCATAATTTTTGCGACGAGTTCTTCCCTGGTATTTGGAACTGTAGCGTATACTTTTTGTTTCATATGACCCCACAAAAAATAATCCAAGGGTGTCAAATCGGGTGAGCGAGGCGGCCACGCTACTACACCACCACGACCGATCCACGGCTGTAGATTATTATTTAAATATTCTCTCACTGCTCGAGAAAAATGCGCGGGTGCACCATCGAGCTGGAACCACATACGCCGACGGTATGATAGAGGTAGGTCCATGAGGCTGTCCGCAAACTGTGTCTGTAAGAATTCTAAAAATCTAGCGCCGTTTAATGTAGGTGGCAATTCCAATGGCCCTATCAGCCTATCGTTGATTATGCCGGCCCACACATTTACTGAGAATTCATGTTGAAATGAGCTTGGGCGCACCGCCCTTGGATTTGCGGAGCACCAGAGATGGTCGTTTCTGTGGTTTGTAATCCCAGCTCTTGTAAATTTGGCTTCATCAGTCCACAGTATTCTTTGTAAAAAATTACGGTTCTGTCTCAAATTTCTATTTATCCACGAACAAAACACAGATCTCGCAGCAAAATCTGGTTCGATCACGTCTTGAACCCGTCGAAAATGATAAGGGTGTAACCACTTATATTTATTCACAAGGTAACAGAATATCATTAGGTTCACATTATAGGTTTCGACCTGATCATCACCCAAAGCGTTATCGTACAATACGAAGAGCTTCGTGCACAAAATGACAGCTCCAAGGTCTGTGTGTCTGCCCTCCGACACAGTTCTATTTAGGCACCATGTGTAAGAGACCAAACACGCCAAGAAAAGTACATAATTTACACAAAGTTACATACACAGTAAGGTGATGTGAGAAAGACAGCAGAGGGTGCCCCAGATGCATAATCAGCATATAATATTCCCACTGCTGGGACACAGACTTCCTCTCTGTGAGAGGGATTGGGTAGTAATCCTCCACGCGGGCCCTGTGCGGAATGGTAGATGTCACAAGTGTTCTAATTTTTGATTCTAGGACATGATATGGTTTCCTCACGATTTTTCCTTCACCGTTTTGAGAGCAGTGGTGATGAAATAAGTTACCTACAGAAAGCAAAGAGCCTGTCTAGGTCAAATATTTCTTAAAAATACCATATCCAACGCACATACAGCTACGGTTTCCTTGCATAAGGTCGAAAGTGCTCGGCGTCGGTAATTAGAGTTTCACTACACAGTTCGCTACTTTGTCGCTTCGTCTCAACATTTTTACAATGTGCTTTCTTATATTTTACCTTTTAATTAAAATAGTTATTACGCAATTAATGGCAGATGCTTGTTTACTTTGTAAAAAGTAGACTTGCTTCGTCAAAGATGGATATTAATGCTATTTATTACCGCTCTGTAATTTTTCGCATTGGAAGACAACGTTTTTCGCACTGAAAGCCAAAAGCCTCTTCCCTAACAGAGAAGGAACAAACATTATGCACAATAATCACCACGTTTGCTCCGTGTCAATATCTATGTATATCTATACTAATAATAAAATAAGAGTTTGTTAGTTTAAGCTAATTTCTGGAACTACCGGTCCATCAATTTTGGAGGAAGGCTATAGCCTATTTTACATGACGCTAGGACCCTTAAGAACCGAGCAAAAAGAAAATGTCAGAAAGACCGCTAAGCGAAAACGAGGTGATAGCGATGCGATGCGATGAGATGCGACAGGGTGGGTCGGGGAACTAAAAAATTCGCGCGGACGAAGTCGCAGGCAGAAGCTAGTCAGTTAATAAAATCACAGATTTACCTAGCAAGTACAAATTTATTGATTATTTGATTGAATTGATTGATTGATTGATTTAATTGATTTATTGAATTTATTGATTGAATTGATTTATTGAATTGATTGATTGAATTAATTGATTGAGTGAATTGATTAATTTAATAATTGATTGATCGAATTGATTGATTGAGTGAATTGATTAATTTAATAATTGATTGATCGAATTGATTGATTCATTGATTGATTAAGCATGAATATTTTCTTGAATCAATTAGTTTTACCTTTTTTGTAATTAGTATTAACAAATTACAAAAAAAGGAAAACTAATTGATCTCCAAGACATGAAATTCTTTGAACACTTTTTAAACTTGCTAATCGTCCCATCCGTCTAAACGACCTCAAAGCCAGTCTATTACTGCCCTTATCAACTTAAGCCTACAGGGCGACTGTCCAGCTCGCAACTTTTTTAATTCTAGCAGCATTATTCAACATTCATGCATATCTATGGCACCGTGAAGGACTAACTTTTTAGCTTAAAAGTCGAAGCTATTTTTAATCATCGCTTGATTTGTTTTAGCCAAATTGGTTCTGAATTTGGGAAAGTTTTGACTGTATTTTTGGTATCCTTAGACCAAGAAAAAGTTCACAGAAATAATATCATTGGATCGTTACGTATGTTTGCCGTGTTATAATATAGACATGTCTACTGTCAGTATGACATAGTGTGATCTGAATATACAGACAATTTAATTTGGTACTCAGTTTGTTTAACAAATAATTTCCCTGTCTTTACATAAAAACAGCGGCATTTCTTAGACGCGAGAAAGCTTCGTAACTATTGTGCTATTTTCTAAACAACAATTTGTTTAAATAGTGTCGAGTTGGTCTCCATGTTGATTTTAAAACGCGTGAAACAAATGAATGAGAAAGTAATCCGCTGGATGCGAGAAGCACATATTTGGTCGTCCAGCATTGGACGTTTATCGGCTGAAATTATCATGTTGATGATGACTTGAATGAGGTTCGAAGTTAACTTTACAGAATAGTGCTACTGCCGGTCGATTCTGGAAAAATCTCACCGTGATAACTAAGGTGAAGTGAGCTTAGAGGGAGTTGTGAGTCACGCCGATGCTAGGGATTGACACTATTGACGACTCGCTCACTTCACCCAATTTTTCACGGTGAGATGGTTACAGAATCGCACGGCTGGAGCTGTCAACCTTACTATGTAATATAGTATTCTAATATATTGGCGACCTAAATAGTATAGTTTTTTTTTATATTAAAAAAGATGTAGGCGAAACTACTACATTTTCATTACAAAAAAAAAAATACAAAATGGCGTTTCATTCCAATACAAAATGGCGAGATGATCGCAATATGGCCGACATTAATCTCATAAAAGCTGAATTAATGGTATTTTGTGACCTTAATTTAGTTAGATTATAATGGGCGAGATATTAAAGGAAAAACTTTATTAATAAAGGTTCAATGTAGCCAAAATATGCATTTAAAAAAATAAAAAACATTTTATTTATTTTTTTGCCATTTACCACCTGTATTTTGACAGGCAATGGCTTCGAAAATACTACAATTGATATAAAAAACACATGGCATCCCCAAGTACTACCTAGAATTCTGAAAAAGGCATCGATTCCAAACCATAGCTTACTCTTCTACAACAAACCCAAAGCACTTTTATTAACCCCAACGCTTAAAATAGCAACACATACTTGAACGAACTAAAATAACACAGTTAATTTTGATAAATTATACTGAACGCAAATTAGATTCGCGAACATTGTTTAACTGTCCAAATTTAACCGAGACGCCATCAATTAAGGCTTGAGTTAACTGTTGTAGTTTAATTTCTCTAACGGTTAAGTTTTAGATTGATTGCCACTGTATAATTTAACGTAAGAACCATAACAATAACTTTCATAATTTATTTTGTGGCGCAGTCCAGTGCCCGACATGGGAATAGTTTTTAGTTTGTTTTTGTGTGCTGGAAATATTAGCAGGTTTTTCAGTAATACGAGTATTTGCATTTTTATTATGATATAGCTTCGGCCTGAGACTTCATCCGCGTTGAAGTCGTAAGATACACAATGCCTATATCAAAATAACAGCCACATTTTTATAAAACTCCCGTCGTTATTACTTCGTGTTCGCTTAGCGTTATTTCTGACTGTTTAAGGTTCCGTAGCCAACATCCAGGGTTCCCAACTTAGGGGTTTTCCCCCCAGATTTAGGGGGTAAATAAGTGAGATGGGATTTTTTAGGGTTCTGAAATTTTTAGGGGTATTTTCAGGGATTTTTTGACTCTTTAATATTTTTAAATTGATATTAATATTTATTTCTTGACCTAGCGACTTATAACGACATCTAGTACGTAATTCTACAACCACTCTGTGGTTTAAAGCATCATGATGGTCCGATTTACATTAAATCGAAATGGTGGATCTTGTACTACAACATTATTTAATCCATCCAATAAAATGTTAAATTTATTCAATGTCAACATATATGATTTCAAAAAATCTGAATCTTCAGATGAAGACGAAATATTTTATGTATTAAATAAGTTATAATAAAAAGACTTTTGAAACATATTACAGCATATTATTTCTAAATCATTATGAATTTATATTTACATATTTTTTAGGGGGACAACTCAATAATTAAGGCGATTTTAGGGGTTTTTGACACAAACTTTAGGGATAAATATATTTGAGAGTTGGTAACACTGCCAAAATCATAGATCTCATCCATCGCTTTCCATCAGGCGTGATCGTGGTTAAGAGCGGGCCCATTCAGCAATAAAAAAAAGGAATAACCCAGATACTAACAATTTCATAACATCATCAATTTATTTGAACTCCGACCTTGTGTGTATAAAATCTAGATGTATTTTCCACTGTTTGGTCACAGCTAAATGGAGTAGAAAGGTATATTAAAGAGCGACCACCATTTTTACGCGCCATTTACTTTCAAACGTTACAAGACTTAATCCCTTTAGTGGAAACTTCGCGAAATACTGCCAAGTGCCAAGATTTAAGAAAAATGCTCCCAAGTAGAAGTTTGAATCATATTGAAAGTTTTGTTACTTTAATAACTTGAACCCTGGGGGTAACATAGATATTCTTTACGTTTTCATTGTGAAGATGAAATTGTGTGACACTTTTAACTTTATGTTAACTAAATCCTCGGAGGCAGCGGTAGCCCAGTGGTAACGGCAGCTATTTGTAGGTCGTAGGTTCGAACTCAAACAGGTACTTTTACTTTGTGTAAATTATTTCACTACTGCTCTCAAAACGGGGAAGGAAAACATCGTGAGGAAACCAGCTTGTACTAGAACCAAAAAATCGAAGACTTGTGACATCTACCAACCTGGTACAACATGGTAGATTACGGCCCACTGCCTCTCACAGAGTGTGTTCCTGCAGCGGAAACATTATAGGCTGATTATACTTACGGTAAATCCGCGGTATCCCATTTGTTCTAGATGGCATTGAACTTGGTAATAATACCACCGAACCGAACTGTTTATTGTACCCTGTGTCTATAAAGACACATGGTACAATAAACAGTTCGGTTTCTCACATCCGCGGCTCGTACCCAAACCGCATAACACAGTTTCCTAATCCATTGCTTCATATTTCAATATTAGTAATCTCTGCATGTTATTTTATGATATACATCTTTCTTTAAGAATATATAATATATGCAACCTCATTTTTGGACTTTGCGTGATCAGAAATGTAACTTTCGTTTTATACAGTATATGTATAAAATTTCAACGAAGTAGAAGCCTATGGCACAGTAATTTCTTTATGTGCCTTAAAGTTGAATTTTTATATTGCTTATCGATTTATTCCTTATTTTTTTTTTTTTTTGTGAAATCTGCACCATAGGCTTCGTTCTACTTCGTTCACCTTATAAACCTGCCTTTTGTACCTGCCCTGACTGTGGTTCGTAACTTTTTGCCAAGGCCAGCCAAGTTGATGAGGAAGGTTTCACGAAAGTAGAAAGGAAGAAGAAGTCCTGTCTTCGTAACCTGTGGGGCACCGCACCGAGTGGACCCAACATGCTGCTGCGCCCTGCTGTGCCTACGACGCAGCTGTACCTTTCGCGTCTGCATCACTCCACGACAACTGAGGAAGTCGTGCAGTATTTGAAAGTGAAGACCAACTGGACTCTGAGGTTGGAAACGTTGGAATCGCGCCACAACATCAACTTTAATTCATTTGTGGTATGAGTTCCAACCCAGCGTCTACAGACCTGCCTGAAAGAGGACTTTCGCCGAAAGGTGTCGTATATCGACGTTTCCGAGGACGGATACACGACACCACGCAACGAAACACGACGCCGACAACGTTACGTGTATAGTTATAAAGTTTTATTTAGTTATAAGGTTTTTTATTATGTATTAGTTTATTTTTTTTAAAGAAGACTGGAAGCCGACCCCAACATAGTTGGGAAAAGGCTAGGCAGATGATGATTAGTTTATTTTTTTATAACATTATTTTGTGTATTTTATATAATAATGAGCCTGATAATAAAATGATTATTATTATTATTATATCCTGGTTTTGTCCAGAGGGTATAAAAGTCAGCCAGTATATGTATTTAACGTGAGTATTTTCGCAATACACGACAAAACGTCTACCAATAAAACCTAGCACGCCCCAAAAATCTTATTAAGAGAAAATAACAAAAATCGAGCACATCCCACATTCGAGATGGGATCTTTGAGCTGGGACCTAATTTCGTTGGAGGAATCTCAACGAGGAAGCTACAACGAATCATGTTAATATTTTCCTGCGAGCCTATATATCTCTGCGAGGTTTCTGACAGAGATCCCTTGGGCACAGCGGGCATTTCGTATCGCATCCCTACTCTGAGATTGCCCTTAGTTCTTGGACATACGGGTTGGAAGGATGGTTGCCTAAATCTTTCCAGTTGTTTATTTAATAAAGAGACAGCTTTTTTTTAGCATATGTTGTGTCCCTTTGCTGGGCAACGTCCTCCGCTTTTTTATTCCAAACCTCCCTGTCTTGTGCGATCTCTGGCAAATTGGCTCAGCAAACGTTAAATCACATCGTCACGCCACCGATGTTCTCCCTCAGGCGTCCGTGACGATCTTTGCTCATCGCTCCGGGTGCATTTGTGAGACGTGTCTGGCCCACTCACACTTCAGCCTTGCTGTTTTTTTCCAAGATCCACTACTTCAGTTATGGACAAGAGACAGTAATACAAAGTATTTACCATGCAGGATACCTGTAAAAAAGAAGGGGTCTTTGTTAGTTCAGCTAGTGTAAACGTTGTACTTGAAACGTTCTAGAAATTGATCTTTAAAATAAGTGTATGAAATGAAAATGTAGTTGATTTTTGTACAGAAACCGTACGGTCATAGATAATTAAAAAGGCATTAGTTTACTATATTGTATCAGTATCTGGTGATAGAAATATGTTTTTAAAATAAATGTTTAAATGGTAATTCATATTGGTGCCCAAGAGCTTGCCTAGTTTGGGGCAAATCTCTGTAATATTTTTAGCAATAAAGTTTTTATTATTACTTATTATCTAATTGAAATCTCTGAAAATTTCAAAAAAGTTTTTCTCGAACATTTTGAACGAAAATCATATACGTCCTTCCCGCGTCCCATTCAAAATAACATCATCCAACCAATGTATTTACTTAACATGTTTCTCTTTCACAAATTGGCTTAATCATCCCAAGTAGCTGGCTTTCCTATACATCCGTAAGTCCAATTTCGTATCCGCAGATAAGAGCCGTCGAAGAAATTGAAGTAATATCGCCAGTTGTTACTTGTTTGCGGGTAAACACTGAGGGATACCCGCGCGTTCTTTCGAGACGCTCCAAGCCATCTTCATGATGGACTTAGTAATCTTGTGTAGTAGTTGGTAATGCTACAGGATTTCGGGGATTTTCGCCAGATAAACTCCTTTTTTTGGTACAACTACGCTTTTTAGGAAGACTATGTGTTTACCCGGAGGCGGTTGTCTTTTATTTGTTTTTGCTTTTATGGAAGGTAGTTAGGAATTTTCTGAATTGTCGCCCAGCGTGGGACTTTTTATTTCGTAACAAGTTTATTATTGATTCATGTTTTATGCAGATGGCCTACAATAAACCAATATCACAGCAAAAAGAGCAAATATAATAATGTGAGACAAAAAATCCCCAGCAGTTTGAGATTTAACATTTTCTTTATCAACTTTCAAGTTCATCTGACCTTTCTAAATTGAACGTAACAATTATATTTTTTTTATTTTATTTTTTATGACCCCTTCGTCGCAAAGGAGAAAAAGAGCCGGAAAACATTAAAATAACACGCCATTTTACGCACAAAAAACAGTGCTGTTTTTGCTATGAAAGTTTTCGAAACTAAAAATATAAATTCATATTTTTCTACGACATTTCCAAGGCTGTGTCCTGGTTATATATCTTTTGTATCTTTACCGAGATTTTTTTTTCTAACTTCAAACGGTAGATAAAAATATATACAGTTTTCTCCAGTTCTTTTTAAAAGTCTATCCATGTTTGGATAATACAGGTGTGTCAAAAATGCAATTTGTCGCACAAACAAGAACAACAAATTAAGTTATATAACGTAAACGCACCTAATAACGACCCGTTAAAATCCGCGCTCATTACCGCCCTATTCAGAAAACTATCATTTTTATGTCATGTATTAAAGTTACACAATTGGTTGCTTTAAACAAAATGTAGATGTATTTGTATTGCAAATGTTCATCTCTTTTTTGAGTGCGTAACTCGACGATTTAAATAATAATTGCTAATTTTGGTCGTTGACGCCGACCATAGTGCATTTTCCATAGTGTGGCATTCCCGATGGCGTAAGTACTCTTGTTTCGTTTTTAGCAGAAGATTATATCGTAAAGCATTTTAATGTAACTTCTGGTTCTTTTGATGCATTTTTGATACTTTCAGGAACACAAGTAATGATTCATTTTAATGAGATACTATTTTATTTTGCTTAAAATTCAATATTAAAAATAGGCGGTAATAGGAACAAAAATCACAATTTTATTCCTATTGTCGACCCATGTCGCTGATAAGTACTTGTCGTATCTTTTGTGTGCCACGATTTTTGTTAAAATGCATAAATGAATAGGCAGGAGGCTATACTAACTCAGTTCCTTAGTATGTTAACTTATATTTGAGCTATTAACGCCATATATTCAAGAGCTTTAGTAGCCGTATACACTAACTTTGTTCTTATGTAAATATTTTGATGAATAAAGAAGGTATAATTTTTAAATAGTGTATGTTTATAGTTGAAATATCATTATTATTAAATATTTTTAGCAACCGGACCACTTAAAATCATATACATGTACAAAAATCACATTCATTTACACAATTCATATACATTCCCTTGGGTCGGTAATAGGTTATACGATTTCCTTTAAGAAAACCTATTACCGATCTACTTGTACATTTACGATGGACCCCATACTACATGTTTTTTTATTGGGTACTAGCGACCCGCCCCGGCTTCGCACGGGTGCAATGGAGAAACACTGATAATTTTAAAACCATTATTTCTCGTAAAAAGTAAAGGATAAAAAATGGTTATTGTGGGTTATCCCTAAGAGATAGACATATACCATCGCGGACTTTTTTGTAGACCTTTTTAAGGTGTACAATACTGTAGTACATTATTTTGATCTATCTCGACGGGTTCGGCCAGCGTTTACAATGTAAGCGCAAAAAAATGTGTTTATTTACGACATTACATTAGAAACCTCTAAAATTATCAGTGTTTCTCTACTATATTATGCATGTATTATACATATAAACCTTCCTCTTGAATCACTCTATCTATCAAAACAAACCGCATCAAAATTCGTTGCGTAGTTTTAAAGATCTAAGCATATATACGGACAGACAGACAGCGAGCGACTTTGTTTTATACTATGTAGTGATTTATTTTCAAGTAAACATAAAGTTATTTAATATACATTATAGTATTCCATAATAAACATACAGATTTAAAATAACATAAGCTTTATTATATTATAGTAATACTTAGCTAACATTTATATGTGGAAGTCATATGGTAATTTTAATTACTATTTGCTATCCGTTTATACAGTGTGTCCGGACATGGACTAGCGATATTCTAAATACTTAAATATAAGCTATTTTAAAGTACAATTACACTATAGGCTTAGGTCCAATATACTTCCCCGCTATGTGGCAGCCATTTTGTTTTTTTTGTTGAAGTATGCTCTATGCGAGTACAAAAAAAATCATATATCTCAAAGTTTTAGTCATACTGAGATAAAAATAGGCTTATTCGAAAGGCAATAATATTGTCTACCGTCTGCACTACAAAGCAATATGTTCACAATTCCATAACTTTTGAAAAAAAATGTGAAAGTCGAAAAAAAAAACAAAAAATTATGCAATTCAACCAATAATTGTTAATTACTACCAAAACAACCCCGAGAGCTTTTTTATTTTTTATACTAGATCGACAGTTTTTGAGCTAAGCTACAATACAACATAAAATTCACAACTGTATGTCTAATACTTTAAGAGTTATTGTTGTATGAACATAGCGTATGCGCAAGCACAAAAGGCCTTTGTCGGAACCCTAAACAGGAAATCATTAAAAAAACATAACATTCATATTGAATTTTATTTAATGTTTTTTCCAATATTAAATGAAGATTAAAATATCTAAAGCAGTTGCTCAAAGTGGCCACCTCCAGCTTGTAGACACACTACGGCTCTCTGTGCCACCTGGGTTGATGAGCGCCTAATTAAATCCAAATCGGATCTAATTTCTTCGGCGGCTGCCATAATTTTTGCGACGAGTTCTTCCCTGGTATTTGGAACTGTAGCGTATACTTTTTGTTTCATATGACCCCACAAAAAATAATCCAAGGGTGTCAAATCGGGTGAGCGAGGCGGCCACGCTACTACACCACCACGACCGATCCACGGCTGTAGATTATTATTTAAATATTCTCTCACTGCTCGAGAAAAATGCGCGGGTGCACCATCGAGCTGGAACCACATACGCCGACGGTATGATAGAGGTAGGTCCATGAGGCTGTCCGCAAACTGTGTCTGTAAGAATTCTAAAAATCTAGCGCCGTTTAATGTAGGTGGCAATTCCAATGGCCCTATCAGCCTATCGTTGATTATGCCGGCCCACACATTTACTGAGAATTCATGTTGAAATGAGCTTGGGCGCACCGCCCTTGGATTTGCGGAGCACCAGAGATGGTCGTTTCTGTGGTTTGTAATCCCAGCTCTTGTAAATTTGGCTTCATCAGTCCACAGTATTCTTTGTAAAAAATTACGGTTCTGTCTCAAATTTCTATTTATCCACGAACAAAACACAGATCTCGCAGCAAAATCTGGTTCGATCACGTCTTGAACCCGTCGAAAATGATAAGGGTGTAACCCTTCTCTTTTCAAAATTCTCCATACATGCCACATAGACATTCGAAGTTGCACTGAAATCCGTCTAACGCTTAGTCTAGGATCATTGGTTATTAGTCTAAGCACTTCTTCTTCATCTTCGGGCGATACCAAGCGATTGCGTTCATTAACAGCTCTTTGAATACCTCTTTCCGCTAATCTTGAATGCACGTCGATAAAAGTTTGGCGACTCGGTGTAGGCCTGTTAGGGTACCTTCGTCGATATTCTTGTACAGCCAAATTTGCACTTCCATTGCAAAAGCCATACACAAAGTGTATGTCAGCAATATGTTGCGATGAATATTGACGCTGTGCCATACTTTATCACACTTTTAAATACAAAACACTAACGCAGCACGTAAACAGCACGGACGGTAAGTGAAAGTAGCGATAGCGATCACAACGCAGGGCGAGGGACAACTAAACTAACCCAACTAATAATTTGTCCTTAAAACTGATTTTGTTTCAGGTAGTGGACTAATACGTTCTATCTCGCTTACTCACGGTAGTAACGAACAGTATTTCTCGCCTGCTCTCAGATGGAATACAGTGAATGCCATAAATGACACTCTGGCGGTTAACAAAGACGTTTTGTGCTTGCGCATACGCTATGTTCAAACAACAATAACTCTTAAAGTATTAAACATACAGTTGTGAATTTTATGTTGCATTGTAGCGTAGCTCAAAAACTGTCGATCTAGTATAAAAAATAAAAAAGTTCTCGGGGTTGTTTTTGTAGTAATTAACCATTATTGGTTGAATTGCATAATTTTTTGATTTTTTTTTCGACTTTCACATTTTTTTTCAAAAGTTATGGAATTGTGAACACATTGCTTTGTAATGCAGACGGTAGACAATATTATTGCCTTCCGAATAAGCCTATTTTTATCTCAGTATGACTAAAACTTTGAGATATATGATTTTTTTTGTACTCGCATAGAGCATATTTCAACAAAAAAAACAAAATGGCTGCCACATAGCGAGGAAGTGTATTGGACCCAAGCCTATAGTGTAATAGTACTTTAAAATAGCTTATATTTAAGTATTTAGAATATCGCTAGTCCATGTCCGGACACACTGTATATCAGATGAATGTGAAATAAACCGTCCAGCAAAGATCATTATGCGGCCGAGATATGATTGTGGATTTTTTTCAGAGTCAGATGAATCTATTTTTTAATCTTATTTTTTTTGCCAAAGGTTAATTTTCTTAATTTGTTTTATATTATAATATTTGATTTTGATTTGAAATGACTGCTAGAATTAAGATTTCATTCTAATTTTATATTTCTATATTACATTTTGTAAAATAATATACTAATATTACACTTTAGGTTACAAATAATTATATTAAGTAGTATATTTTTTAAGACTTATTGAAGGCTGTTAAGAATATATAATAACGTTAAGTTTTGATAACATTTTGTAGTGAATGCTGAGATCATAGTTAATCTTAAATTTGATTCAGAGTCACATGATGCTATTTTTTATAAATTTTTTTTTCACATGAATAATTTTATTAATTTGTTTCATTTGTCAATCTTAATCCAAGATTTGATTTTTGATTTGACATGACTACTAAACTTAAGAGGCGGTTTACAGTCAAATGCCTTTTCTACTGTTTTAATAGATCACATTTTGTATTTTTTATTCTATTTACGAGTTATGATACTTTTTCAATTAGCGGCGCTAGTGGACGGTAAACCGCCTCATAAATGTTATTGTAATTTTATACGACTATGTTACATTTTTACTAAGATTCTATAATGCCATTTACTCTTGTATAATACCAAATGCCCCCATTGGTTATATATTATAGTAGTTATAATCAATGCTGGCCTTTGGTAATTTGTTATACATAATTCGTATAAATATGATATTTTTTATTGATTTAACGCTGTTAAGAATATACTATTATAAGAATACATATAATTGTTAAGTGTTGATAGTATTCTGTACTGTGTTGGAGCATTTATATAAACAGTTCAATATACACGAGCATTTTTACTTAACTTTAACGGTTCCATTTATTTAGTGGTCGGTATTAGGTGTCACAAAAACGGTATTAGGCACACACCCGATATTTTGAGTCGGTAATAGGGACATGGCCCTTTTTCCTTTTATTTATTTTTTAATGTTTTAAGTAATTCTTTGATTATCTGTTCTTATACATAACTAAAAAAATCGATAATTTCAGTACTTGAAAAAATATTTTTATTGAAGCCACATATTAAGAATGTGCTTATTTTTTGGATATCAATCTGAACTCCGCTTAAACTGGCGGTAATGGGTGCGTTTACGTTATTAGCAATGCGTCCATAAGCCATTCCGATACAAAACAACATCATCATCTTCCACAGACCGACTTCTCCAACATCCTCTTTTTTTTTTGTGCCAATCCTCACGTTCCTGTGCCAGCCTCGTCCAGGTTTCACTCGCGATAGCAACAATATCGTCTGCCCATCTCACCACCAGACGACCGACATCTCCATCCTAATTGCGTAACAATCCGCCCTCAACTTCGTTTGCGTAGAATTCGGAATTCCCGCCGTTTAAATCGGTCACGCCGTTTAGTAGTTGACATACCGACAGCAGCGCCACCTACCGGGTCCGCTTGTATTTTTAAAATAATCCAGGAAACCATCGAAATACCCACATAAAATTTCAACCCAATCGGTTCAGCCGTTTAGAATTTATGTGAAAAAGATAAGTACGGAAGGATAATTCATACTAACCGTAGTCCGATTACCCGTTTTCCCTTAGGAATGAAGCGTTTTCCCGTGGTAAAAAGAGTAGCCTATGTTCATCAGGGATAATGTCGGCTTCTAACGGTAAAACAATTTTTCAAATCGGTCCAGTAGTTTCATAGCCTATAGAATACAAACAAACAATCAAATCTTTCCTATTTTATAATATTAGTGTAGATTACGAGTATAGATAAATTTAGAAATAATTGACGAAAAAATAAGAAGGGACTCTTTCCTTAATGGGTCTACAATTACGAAAAACTAGTCTCGAATACGAAACTTCCCTCCGAACCTGAGAAAGAAGGTAAGAAAAATAGGTTTCCACTGTTTCAATTAATTAATAATTCGTCTGTTCAGTCTCGCTCTGAAATGGGTAGTGGCTGAAATTTTAATGAGCCTCAACTCGTTTCAAGAGCGCAGTATTCTGTAGCGCTTAATGTGATATAATTCTATTAAAGGACTTGTATTTACATCGGAGAAAATGTAAATAGTTGAAGAAATTACGGGTAGTTGCTACATAATACTCGGACTGAAAAATATTCGGACTGAAATGGCGGGAATTTCAAGTGATCTCTGCGGACTTGTGTTTGAAAATATGCGTCAAAGATGGGAAGAGTGTTTGCGTCAAGAAGGTCGGCACTTAGAAAACGTTATCTTTAAAAAGTAAAACTCACATTCATTTACTTGTTATAAAAATATAGATTTTAAAGGAAACTTTATTATTTATTTTATTACGATTTTATTAAATATGAAAATGATCACCGGACACCCTGTATAATACGTTGAGATAAAAGAGGAATTTAAGACATCTTACAGCAAGACTTAGCATAATCAGTATACAACGTGTAACGTTAAATGCGCAAAACCTGAAAATAGTTTGATCAGAATAACGAGCAGAATTAATTGAACCACTTTTTAATATAGGTCACATTTCTCAAAAAATCTTCATTAAAAACGTTGCCGTGTCTATTTATTAATAGGTCAAGCAAGCCAATGTCAGCGCGGCGCAGCGGCTCGGTGACGACTGCTCCCTCGATAAAGCGTCGTCGCAGACGCAAGAAACGATCAGAATGGCCAGTAAAACTAAAACAGCACATAAAACCTTTACTATTTTTTTAATGACTTATTTTCTCTCTGCAATAGGTCAATTGAATTAATAATCATTTGGGGTGTCTGAGGTTTTACGCATTTAACGTTACACATTGTTAATGTGTGTTAGATCTAGGACATGCCGGTTTTCTCACTATGTGTTCCTTCACCGTTTTGAGTGGCGAGGGGCATTGGTGATAAAATTATTTATACAAACTAAAGCACTTGTCTGGGTTCGAACTCGTAAGTCGGAGCCGCTATCACTGAACTACCCCTGCTCTGCAAGATGGGTGAAGACATCAAATGACATGGTGCCTATAATACTTGGCTGTGACTTGAAGAGTTCTGGCCGAAGGGTGTTGTGTGTCGCCGGATTCGTGGCCGGCTACATGACACCAGTCGCGAGACACGACGCCGACACTTCGTGTGCAGTAGTATAAGTTTGTTATGTTGTATGTATTTATAGTATTTTTAAGTTATATTATCATAGTACTGTATTTGTGATAATTTTGTATGTATTAGTTTATAAGTATACTATTAGTAGTATGTATTGTTTTTTTTTTCTATGGGCCTTAGTTGCCTGAAATAAAGGAATAAATAAATAAATAATAAAGATATGCAATACTAGAGCCATATGGACAACAGATAAACAGTAACTTTTTAAAGCGAAAATGCTGAAAGATTACCGACCAGGTAAGTTGCAATGTCTAACAAAGAAAAACAAAGTGTATCAAAAAAGTGAAATATATTTAAGGGTGTCAAAACTTTCTCCATGGGACCAACATTTTAATCTTGAAAAAATACCAGGTGTCCCATTTGGGTCGAGTAGGTATTGAAGTTTTGTATGGAATAGCTGATTATTTTTTCGCGATTTCGATGTTGATCCCATGGAGAAAGTTTTTCAGTTTGATGGCCTCCACACCTTTAAATATGACGATACATTTTTGATACACGCTGTATTGTACAAGTGTCCCAGAAAATAAAAATATGTAGTTTAAAAAATCACGCTTTTATCATGCACTTAAAATGATAAAATAATTAAATTGACTTAAATACGAATTAAGTGCGCTCCACGCTTTTTGAATTCAATTTAAATTATAGCTTTGTCTTCCGAGCTACATAAATACCTACATACAAAGTTTCATTACGATACGACAATTAGAAGTAGATTAAAATTTACTTCTAAGATTTTCCTACATTTTAGTCACAAGTGAAGCTAATAAAAGCGTGTTAAAAACAGCATACAATTTTATGTCCATTAAAAACCTTCATCAAAAACCTATTTTCCGAAAATAAAGCCATAAACTGAAAAAGTCCATAAAACCACTTTGTCTCTAAAAATGTAGTTTCACGAAATAGTCTGGAGTCTGAGGAAAGTCTCAGTGCACGCATATTCCACATTTTGTGACTTTCATAAGTCCGTTTTATGTTGGCTGTAAACTTTAAAAACCTTTTGCTCTAAAAAGAAAGTAGAGTAAACACAACGTTAAAAATTTTAAATAAAACTATTTCGAGTTTGTGGAGAATTTGAATGATTATGGAAGTAATTCATTAATTCCATTAATTCGAGGGGCCCGTAGTCAAATAATAACAGCCGCACAGGTCGATCGATCAGGTTAAGGTACGCTTGCCACGGTTGGCCTTTGGATGAGTGACCATCTTTACATACCGAGACCCCTCCGTGAAAGCATGTTAAGCCGTTGGTGCTGGCTGTCATTCGTGGATCTTTGACAGTCGTTACGGGTCGTCAGTAGCCCGAAAGTCTGACAACCAGTCTTACCAAGGGGGTATCGTATTACCCAGTAACTGGGTTGCGGACGTCAGATAGGCAGTCGCTCCATGTGAAATACTGATATTCAGCTGCATCTGGTTAGACTGGAAGCCGACCCCAACATAGTCCGGGAAATGCTAGGCAGATTTTGATAGAAGTAATTCATTAGTAAGGAGTGTGTAAGAGACACCATTGTGAACTTTTATTTTCTTTTAACGTGGTCTTTTTTTTAAATTATTGTGGACATTCACGGCATCACGATAACGTAGGGAAGTAAATGAATGGAAACATATGAAGACGCTTTTTTCCCTCCACGATAACGTGCACGTATTTCCATACATTTTATGGACGTGGACGTCCACGATAATATCGTCACGTTACAAAATATAAAAGTGACAAGTCAGTCAAGATACAATAAAGTTGACAGGGAGCGCTGTTGGTGAACATTGTGTAATTGTTTTGTGAAATGTCTTGAAAAGACAAGATGGCGGCGTTAGTTCTGATTTCACATTATTCACATCAATCATTTATTTTATTTCAGACATAAATGTAGTCCATAGTTTTACACTCATTGGTATAATTCACTTATAAACTATTTTAAATTCTACGCAGATAAAAACCCAAAATAAATTGTGATTAATTAACTTTAAATATTCAACAAACTCATTAAAAAATAATAATAATAATTAAAATTGTCAAACAAATTATAAAAAATGTCAGAATCGTACAAAAAAATAAATAAATAGTTAAATGTGTAGTATGTGTTGTTATTTTAGCCACGGTCCAAAATAACTTCTAGATATCTATCGTGGTAACGCCCCTCGTAACTCAATAAAACTTGAACTTGAGGGTTCAACTTTTATTGAGTTACGAGGGGCGTTCAATTTATTCTCGCTATCAGGGTGCGTTACTAATGATGTGGGTAATTTGACTAATTAATTAATTGATGACATTATCAGAGGGTAGAAAGGTAAAATTTCATATAGTTGTGATCATTAGTTTGCTAGTTATCCTTAGCCAACGACAACTGGAATGGCTAACGTGATAATGTTGAAGATAATCGAGTACCGCGCTGTTATTAACCCTTAATTGCATATTTTTTTAATTTTTAAGCAAATTAGATTTATTTGGATATAACATTAGCTCTATAGTAAGGAAAAATTATTTTAAAAAATACATTCATAAAAATACTTTTTGTTTTTGTAAATGGCCTGGTGGAAATTTACATTTTTATGTAATCAGAACGAATCTACTGGGAACAAAATGAATTGAATATCTCTAACAATTGGAGAATCCTCGTGCTCTGTGGAAACGAAAATATGGTATTGCATTGGTAGATGGAAATTTCCATCACGATGCAGTTAAGGGTTAAATTCCTTACTAAACAAGGAAAAAGTCAAGAAACTAACAACTGTTAACCAAGTTTCTGCACCTTCATTATCTACGGTTCAAAAGTGGTCAAGTGAATTTCAAAGGGGCAGAGACAGTATTGAAGACGACACTCGCAACACTCGGGCGGCCCGGTTACTGCCTCTACGGAAGAAAACGTGGAAAAAGTTGAGAAGCTTATACTAGAGGATGCCCGAATGAAGATCAAAATAATAACACAGATGACCCACCTCTCTGTGTTGGTTTCGGGCACAATATTCTTCATGACTTTCTTTACCTTTCAAAAGTCAGTGCAAAATGGGTGCTGCGAATGCTCACGGCGCCTCAAAAGCGAGTACGAATCGAGTGCTTTAGAGAGTTTTTAGAGCTCTATGGTGAAGTTCCATCAAGTATTTTCGATCGAGTTGTTATTGGAGATGAAACGTGGGTTCATCATTATGACCCTGAAAGTAAGCAAGAGTCCATGCAGTGGCACAAGAAAGGTACTACGCCCCTTGCGGACGGCGAGCAATGGGCAGTTCGCCGTCCGGTAAGGACCAGGCCCGGGTCGACGGCGCGTTGTGTTCCACGCGCGCCTCAAAGAGATGTCAGCAGTAACTGACGGGGTCCGCTAGGGCCGATGCCTGCCAGGGTCGCGGATTGTTCTGAAGAAACACGGGTAAAAAAAAGGGTACTACGCCCCTAAGAAATTCAAAGTCGTTCCGTGTGCCGGAAAAATCATGGCCACAGTGTTCTCAAAGGGAATTTTGCTGATTTAGCACATAAAAAAGGTGAAACCATAAACCCAGCTTCCTACGCATCCACTTTACGAAATTCACGAGAAGCAATTAAAGATAAAAGACGGGGTAAACTGACCACTGGTGTGTTGTTTCTTCACGACAACGCCCCGGCTGCTGTGTGGGATTTCACGAAGAAATTAACCACCCGCCCTTTAACCCGGACCTAGCCAAGAGTGATTATTATTTGTTCCCTAATTTGAAAAAAGACCTTCGTGGGAAACGATTTTCCAACGATGAAGAGCTCAAGGCGGCAAAAAATGCGCATTTTTTAGAGAAAGAGGAAAGTTATTTTTTACAGGGTATTGAAAAGTTAATTTCAAGCTGTAATAAATGCATTGGAATAATGGGGGATTACATTGAAAAATAAAAATTATTTAAATTGAATTTACGTCTTTTTTCATGCCGATACCGAGAGTACATTGAACGCCCCTCGTATTTCTTTAACAGATCTAAAGTAAGGTTCTCCACTTACAAGGAAACCTCGCGAGGTGTCCCTCACCGATTTAGTTGCGGCTTTACTATAATAATCTACATGAAAAATGATGAGATACGTAGTTTTTCTTTTTTGCTAACAAACGTTTTTAAGGGGTGAAAATCACCCTCAAAGTTCGTACTCTAAAATGATGGTTTGCAGTTTTCACATATTTCTAATAAAATTTTCCAAAATGACTTTAACCATTAAAAAGAGCATAAAAAACTATGAAAAATACCTTTATTCACATATTTATAAGAATTGTGGATATACAATATTTTTTTATTAAGAATAACAAAAAAATCACAACTCAAAAACTATTTATTATTTTTTAATGGGTCCAATTTTAAGTCTTATAAATATGTGAATAAAAGTATTTGTCATAATTTGTATGCTCTTTTTAATGGTTAAAGTCATTTTGGATTTTTTTATTAGAAATATGTGAAAACTGCAAACCATCATTTTGGGGTACGAACTTTGAGGGTGATTTTCACCCCTTTAAAACGTTTGTTAGCAAAAAAAAAAATACGTATCTCATCATTTTTCATGTAGATTATTATAGTAAAGCCGCAACTAAATCGGTGAGGGACATTTCGCGAGGTTTCCTTGCTAGTCACTATCCCAATAGGCCTGCCACCAGCCACTGTCGGTATAACATTACACATATTACTATGACTTGTAATAATACAACAGAGAAATTAAAGTGAACTCTCCACCGTAGCATGACATTCGTTTTATATGAAAAATATACGAGTATTCTTAAAGTTTCAGATGTTATAAAGAAATATTGTTGTGTCTACAATAATAATGTTGATGTTCTCGTCATTATAGAGTTCTTAGAAATCGTAAATGCTTGCTGTCTGTCAGACAGCCAAGAAGACAACAAAGAAATGACACCAACGACCTAGCTAATTATAAATAAGCTTGGATTACAGTTTAAACAGATGCGTGTGAGTATATACACTATATAATATATACTATTGTTATTCACACGCATCCGTCAGTAAGTTATTCAAGGGTGAGTCAAAAACCATTAAACTGAACAGCTTTCTTCGTGGGACCAACATTGTAATCGTGAAAAAATGATCAGTTGTCTCATACAAAACTGTACCACACCCTTAAATTTGACCACACTTTTCTACACTAATATTATAAAGAGGAAAGATTTGATTGTTTGTTTATATTGAATAGGCTCCGAAACTACTGGTCCGATTTGAAAAATGGTTTTACCATTAGAAGCTGACATTATCCCTGATGAACATAGGCTACTTTTTACCGCGGGAAAATGCTTCATTCCTACGGGAAAACGGGTAATAGGACAATGGGTAGTATGAATTATCCTTCCGTACTTATCTTTTTCACATAACTTCTAAACAGCTGAACCGATTGGGTTGAAATTTTATCTGGGTAATTCGATAGTTTACTGGATTATTTTAAAAATACAATTGGACCCGGTAGGTGGCGTTGCTGTCGGTATGTCAACTACTAAACGGCTTGACCGATTTAAACGGCGGGAATTCCGAATTCTACGCAAACAAAGTTGCGGGTGGATGCTAGTCTTAAATAAAATATTGTAAAACATTTATAAAAGAGTAACGGTGGAGTTTCTTACTCATTCCTCTCCATAAGAAACTACCTCTTGGAAGGCGCGACTAGATTTTTTTTTTTGTAAATTATTTATTCCTGCCTATTTGAAATAAATTAATTGACTTTGACTTACACGCTGTATTACGTTTGAATATATTTATTTCTCAGAAGAATTACAACTTCGCTGACGGAAAAAACATAAAGAAGATTAAACAATGTCGTGTGCCATTAGGTGTAGCTTAAAATAAAATATTGCTACACATACTACGTATCTAAAAAGTATTATTACACTGAAATACAGACGTCAGCACAAATTTCTATATTTATGTCTGTAACTAGCTGAGCCACGCGGTTTCACCCGCATAAGTCTCAAACCCGTAAGAATATCGAGATAAAAAGTATTCTAAGTGTTAATCCTAGTTATAAACTATCTATGTGCCAAATTTCATCAAAATTGGTCCAGCCGTTTGAGCGTGAAGAAGTAACAAACATACACACACACACACACACACACACACACACACACACAGACACAAACTTTCGCCTTTATAATATTTGTGTGATTTATATGGTGTACATAATAAAGAGTATTCTATTCTAAGTACTAAACAATACAGCAATTAAAAAACTGAACAAAAACGTGTCTGAATTGATCACCTCCACCAATTTACATCAACGGAGAGCCCTAAACTGGAACTCGCAAGAAAATTTATGTATTTATGCATCTATCTTGGACAAAGTCAGTAACGAAATCGTTGCTAAGTAAAGGAGCCTTTTAAGCATAACTCTGCTAAAGGCAACATGTGAGATACTTGGGTAGTCTTTGCATAAGTCAAGGTCACACTGTAAGATGAGGTAACTGAGGTTGAGGTCACTCTTTTCTTTGTACACTGTACAGTCATGAGCATAAATACGTTACACTTATACAACGTGTAACGTTAAATGCGCAAAATCTGAAAATAGTTTGATCAGAATAACGAGCACAATTAATTGAACCACTTTTTAAAATAGGTCACATTTTTAAAAAAATCTTCATTAAACGTTGCCGTGTCTATTTATTAATAGGTCAAGCAAGCCAATGTCGGCGCGGCGCAGCGGCCCGGTGACGACTCCTCCCTCGGTAAAGCGTCGTCGCAGACGCAAGAAACGATCAGAATGGCCAGTAAAACTAAAACAGCACATAAAACCTTTACAATTTGTTTAATGTCTTATTTTCTCTCTGAAATAGGTCAATTGAATTAAAAACCAGTTGGGGTGTCTGAGGTTTTGCGCATTTAACGTTACACGTGGTATAGGCAAGATTTAAAAGATTCTCTACCTAAAGTTTTGATAGATACTTTTTGGTATTATAAACATAATACTTATTTTCAAAAGGGAAATATTTAACTGAACTTTTAAAAACGAACTGTCCTTCTAAAATTATATGCTTTTTAGCGCGTAATAAAGCATACATTATTTACGCGCTTTTATGTAGCGCGTGCTATTATGAAATGATAGTCTTTACTCAAAGTTGAATTTTGCGTAATACTACGGTCATTCTTCTATAGCATCAGTAGGAATCCATAGCGTGGTAAAAATCTTAGCCTAAAAAGTAACCTAGAAACTGATGCCCATTCATTACCTACTCTGTCGTGGACTAGTTAACGGAACTGCTAAATAGAAGCAAGCCTTTCTCTATCAGTACAAAAAGTTTTCTTCTTTTTTACTTCCTGTTTTCGTGTATGGCAATTGGCAAGCATTCTTATCCCGTGCTAGTTGCTTCAGATATCCCGCGTCAGTTTTACTGAGGTTACTCCCCAACAGACACAGGCATTACACAGCAAAATTTCAGGATAAGCCCCGCTGGGAAAAAGCTTGAAAATCTCACACTGTTACATAATAAATGCAAAACTGAACCGGATTTAAAAGCGTCTACTATATCGTGCCCCACTCCGTTTATCTCGCTACCCAACATAGCTGAGCACAGCTCATTTCTCGCTCATCTTTCGGTAACGGACCTCCCTATAGAATGACCACTTATCGTCAGGTGGGGTTTTTACCTTTTAGCTAAAAATAACTGTTCCTTTGAGACTGAAAGTATGCCAAGATTACTATGCGAATGCAAAGTTTCGTAGTCTTCCTAAATTATGTGCATTTAGATAATGTAGGAGTACGTGAGAGCGGTAATTTTAGCAGACCTACGTACGATTCGAATTTACCTGTGTGTTTTAGGAGTCTGCTTTCGAAATGAATTAGCAACTTATTCAGTTGTCTGAATAAAACAGAATACGAATGTGAATATTTTTTGGTGTTTCCTGACAAATATGTATCATGCCTCCGTTTATATAGTTAGTTATGTTTTAAAAGGCGGAACATAAATCATTTACTTGCTTCTAATGTAGGATTTTGCAATCAAAACATTAAGGTGATTTTTTAGGTTTCTATATTTATGTCTGTATTATTATTATTATTATTCATGTCACATATGGTGTACATAATAAGGAGTATTCTATTCTATTATAGGTACAGACACCAGCAGATCAAGCTACCCGAAGCTGTCAAATTTTCCCAATCAACTTTGAACCTCATACTTTAGCGATAAAGTTGAAAAGAAATTTGACTGACAGTAGTAGCTTGATGTGCTAGCGTCTGTACATTAAAGGCATGCCATACTCAGGAATTATGAAAATGTCGATAGGAAAGTTTTGAGTATGAATTTCGATGGCTGTAAGTGTAGGGGAATACCAAAGAAACGATGGATGGAATGTGTGAATGATGAAAGGGTTAGAAAGGGGATGACTACACGGAGAGAAAAATCTTAGAAAAATTACTGTGCTGTCTCATAATCTGAGTGCATTTGAGTGGTAATGGAAAAATTACCATGCTAGCACAGTAAAAATTCTTTTGCTGTACAGCAAAATTTATTGGACAAATAGTGATTTTTTCCAAATCTCACTCAGAAAATTTCCTGTAAATGTCACTTGCACTCACTTTACAGTGACGAGCACAGTAATTTTTCTAAGAATTTTCTCTCCGTGTACCGAGATGACGACTACTGACGACTCTAAATATATTGGAATGATAATGATGAATGATGATGAAATACTACATATTATATGAAATATACATTACTTTAGTATCATATTAAAGTTACAGAATTACAGTTTCGCAGAAAAGATACATTTTCATAATGTATATCTAGACTGTATTGTCTTTCCAACAATAACTCAAATACGGAAACATCGTGATAAACCCGTAAAATATCACCACACTTTTCATAACTTTTAAAAACAAACAAATAAGGAACCAACAGCGAAACAAAGCAAGCATTGGCAACCGTAAAAACTCGATTAAGAGGGTACACGCTCGCGTGCTGGAAAACCGAAGTCGAATTGAAAAAGGATTGTTATTATAGACAGTAACTGGTTCCATCTACTCGATTGCAGCATTACACTAGCTACCTACCACATTGCTACAATACTCGAATCTTCGAGAATGTTTCTGATCAGCGAATTTCGACACTCCACCAAAATACTGCAGACTAGCTTTTCATCGCGGCTTTGCAAGCGTGAACGTTGGAAATTATCCCACGGGAACGTAAAGACTGGTAAATTTATTGTGAAGCAAAATTACTAATAACTGCTTTTACTTTGCCAATTCAGCTATATTGATCTTACTTTCGAGTACAGTTTATATAAAATTCAACTTAAAATGATCCGTATATTCAAATTTCATTTGTCATTCTTTGCCATTTCGTAAATCGGGTGAAGTGATCACACCACACAAACTACGTGGGATTAAATTCTATGGTCCGTTAGCCGGGCACCCACAAAATAGTAAGGTTTGGCAGCTAAATACTAGCTTTGAAATTATATAAAATGAATTAGCATAAAAAATACTGGATATTAAAATCTCGATTATGATTGTAAATGTGTGCTTGGTAGGCGGGATGACACTGACAGCTCACTCTACGCAAGTTTTCACGGTGAGATTTTTACAGAGTCGACCGGCAGTTTGTTGTCTACCTGTGTGTCAAATTTTCTCAAAATCAGCCTTATAGGCATTAAAAGGTAACAGACAGAGTAACTTTCGCATTTATAATATGACTACAGTCCGTTCACAGAAAGTTTACCTCCGACAGCAGCAACCTAACAGCAACCTTATTGTAACGACAATAAAGATCACAATGATTTTGACAGACTTGTCAGTGCAACAACCCAATAGCCCAATAGTACCTTATTAGTATGAAAATAAAGATCACTGTGATTTGGACAATAATGCATTATCAGAGGTAAGATGGCTTTGAATGGACTGTTGCGACCCGACCCTGCTTCGCACGGCTGCTCTCGACAACAGCGCCACCTATCGGTTCTAAAACTATATTTTGAGCTGGAACCAAAAGTGAAGTTTTGTTGTTGAACATTTTCAATTAAAATCTGTTCGTTCATAGTGCACCGTTATTCGTTTGTTTTTGGTTAGTCAAAGAAAAATATGGAGTTCATGTTTGTCTATGGTTTGAAGTGGAAAGTAGTTTATCAGACGGGAATGTAATTTGTTTCTGTTCCACAACAGTTGCTTCAGTGATAAATGAGAGTGCAAATGGCGCTGCTGGGTTAAATGTTGACAAAAGTTTTATTACGTTTATGAGCGTAGTCCTGTAATATAGTTTGCTCAGAACCGTCATCTGCCTAGCCTTCTCCCAAGTATGTTGGGGTCGGCTTCGAATCTATCCGGATGCAGCTGAATTTTACATCGAGCGACTGCCTATCCGAGCACAGCCCAGTTACTGGGTAATACGATACCCCTTGGTGAGACTAGTTGTCAGACCCGTAACGACTGTCAAAGATCCACGAACGACAGCCGAGACCAACGGCTTAACGTGCTTTGCGAGACACGGAGGGACCTTGGTATGTAAAGATGGTCACCCATCAACGGACCAACCGCGACAAACGTAGCTTAACCTGCACAATCGACCCATGCGGCTGTTATTACCTAGCCACAAGCCTCTAGTTAGTTTGCTCAGAATTTATGAATGAATCGATTTTAGTTATTCTTTGTGTTTTTTTTTAACCCACAATTTATGACATAACCTCGATTTTACAGTGTCCAATACCAAAATCAATGCTTCTTATTAGAATTTCTGTATACAAATTCCAATACCAACTTTCCGGATCTGCAAATCGAACGCAAGACTTCAAATAAGTATCCCACTACGATCAAGCGTTCGAAATTTAAATTCACACCAAAACTTTTTTTTTCTTAGTTCAAATTCTGGGCATCAAAAAGTTCGAACGGAAAAAGTCCAATATCAGAGTTTTATTTAGAAAGTTGGTAAGACAGTGGAGTCGTAATTAAGCATCGTGTCGACTCCCCCGCTACAAATCTTCGACGATAAAGATCTAGTTTAATTGGCCCCTTGTTTTTACACAGATGAGAACATCTGAGATGGAAGCTTTGATATTGAAGAAATAAATTAAAATCCTTCGTAAGGTTTGGTTTTGGTAGAGTTTTAACTTTGTTTTTAAGATCAAAAATGTATTACAATAATTGTAAACTGTTTAGTTTTATTATTAGTATAGATATAGTGAATCTATACTAACTAATACTACTTATACTATAACTAGCTGACCCGGCAAACGTTGTTTATCCATATAAATAATTAAAAAAAAAAAACTAAAGTTTCTAATATAATTCAATCATGATTCGAAAGTCACGTGGCGCCATCTATTATCATAATAATGTTATGATAGTAGATGGCGGCCATAATAGATGCGGCCCATATGTGAAGATGGTCACCCATCCACGGGCCAACCGCGGCAAGCGTAGCTTAACCTGATCGATCGACCCGTGCGGCTGTTATTACTTAACCACAAGCCCCTCGCTAATAAGCTAACAAGAATACCACTAACTAACTAAATTTAAAAGTAACCAAATTAAATTACATTTAAATTAATTTAGTTACAAATCCCTTTTTACAAACAAAACTATTCCACTTTTACCATGCATAAGTCTTTTTCGTGAATATAACAACCGTACGGACCGCGCGCGCGATTCCAGTGGTGTGATTGGGTCCTGCGCGTGGTAAATTAAAAAAAAATAGTTTCTTTGGGAAAGTTGTTTGTTATGATGAGAAAAATCATGTGTTTTAGTAACGGTAAATAATTACCAGTCACCCTATCAAATCAGCCTATCGCAGTCCACTGCTGGTCCAGCTAGATGGACGGACGACCTAAAGAAGGTGGCTGGGGTAGACTGGATGCGGAAGGCGGAGGACAGGGTGTTGTGGCGCAGTCTGGGAGAGGCCTAAGTCACCCTATGTAAGATGATAAATAAAACCTACTTTTCATTCAACACAATCAAAACTGCATACCCCCAGTTAATTAGCAAACCTCTTCAGCGAGTCATTCATCAAATATACACGTGACTAATCAACTTCAGCAGAAACTGGCAAACTTCAAGTTCTCACTGTGAAAATTTCAGAGCTATTAGTTATTCTCCAGTGTTTCGACTGAAAAATCATTTTAGTATTTGTATGAAGATTTTATTAAAAAGCATTTGAAAACTACCTTCGTAAATTAAATAACGTAAAACTCTGTTAACTGCTGTTAAGTTAGGTTTTTTTTTGATAGCGTATTTTGTGTCCCACAGCTGGGCAAAGGACTCCCCTTTTTTCTTTCAAACCTTCCTGTCTTGAGATAGGTTATAGTAACAATAGTGAAATGAATAAATGGGCCTGCAAAATATCAGCTTATTTACTGCCCCCATGGCAGGGCTAAGGCGTCTTCTCATACAGAGAAGGCACGAGAATTGATCACCACGCTTGCTCATGATTGGCTAGCGATTTCAGACTTACTCGTATTAACTATAAGTTCAGGTTTCCTCATAATGTTCTTCCTTCAACGATGTCAGATATGTCCCAGATACTAAGATAAACTCAGAAAGTACAGACGCCAGCACATCAAGCTACCCCAAACCGTCCAATTTTCCCGATCGACTTTGAGCCTTTCTAATGCTTTAGCGATAAAGTTGAAAATCTATTAAATAAAATTGACAGATTGTAGTAACTTGATGTGCTGGCGTCTGTACATATGAGTTGGAAAGTAATATTGGTACTAGCCCGGATTTGAACCCAAAACCTCCTGCAAGAGTGGTGGGGCCTCCAGTAATCCATTGTGATTTAACTTTCAGTGAAACCATAACTATATTAACATTTTGTCCCGTAGGAGGGGCTTGTGGCTATGTAATAATAGCCGCACAGGTCGATCGATCAGATTAAACTACGCTTGCCGCGGTTGGATGGGTGACCATCTTTACATACCGAGACCCCTCCGTGAAAGCATGTTAAGCCATTGGTCCTGGCTGTCATTCGTGGATCTTTCACAGTCGTTACGGGTCGTCAGAAACAAGAAAGTCTGACAACGAGTCTTACCAAGGACAAGGAGTATTGTATTACCCAGTAACTGGGTTGTATACGCAAAATACACACAGACATGGAGTTGCGGACACCAGCCCGTATTACCTATGACCTAACTGGGTTGTGGAGGTCAGATAGGCAGTCGCTCCATGTAAAATACTGGTATTCAGCTGCATCCGGTTAGACAGGAAGCCGAACCCAACATAGTTGGGAAAAGGCTAGGCAGATGATGATTTTGTCCCGTAGGTACCAGGTTTTTCGCTATGAGCTGCCGAATCAATTCCGCAACTCATAGCAAAAAACTTTCACCACTGCGCCCTCAGTTCCACAACAACAAACATAAGTTTTAAATTCCTTTGCTCCACGGGTTGCAAAAACGGCTGTCAAGCGGCAGGACCTAGATGAAATTCTCAGGTCAAGCATTGTTTCCAGAATCAGTTGAATGCATTTTCATTTGGACGCGAAACAATTTTGTTATTCTGAGAAACGAGTTTGGGTAACTATACCACATAAAATATATCCCTGACTGAATGAATATTTAATTTAAAGATGAAAGAATTGTCCCATAAAAAAATAGAAATTATTAAAACAGCATTTAAAGTAATAAATAAAAGTCTTTCGCCTTTTCTATTTGAGTTGTAATATCCTACTACGACTTCATCTTTACAATACACACGTCAAATGTGTCTGGATCATGTACGAGTACATTTTTAACTATAAAAAATATCCAATTAATATTTACCAATATAGTCTTCCAGACTGGCTTCTTACTTTAATTCCTATGTTTAAGTTAACAACTTATCCCTATATTTTGTAAAAAGTTAATTAACCTTTAGTTAATGTCGTCAATAAAATGACAAAAAAGGCAAAATGAGGATTTTTTATTGTATAGATAAAAAAATAACAATCTGTGTTTCCACCATTGACACGAATCATACAATCACAGCGATTTGGCATGTATAAAATCAGTCACGTTCTTTCTAACAAGTCAAAAACTTGTTGTTTTTTCTTGGAGCATATCCCATGGGTGCTCAATTGGGTTGAGGTCTGGCGATTGAGCAGGCCACGGCAGTACGTCGCGTTGATGCGAGCATCGGCAAGAGTGCGCATTACGAATCTAGCCGTGTGTGGACGTGCATTGTCGTGCATTAGACGAAACGAATCTCCCAACCGGCTTCGCAAAGAGATGTTCACGTCTGAAACTACCCTCTCCGCATAAATCTGAGCATTGACGTTGTCGCTGATCCAAATGAGATCACTTCTTCCACTGATCCTACTGGCCCAAACCATTATTGTTCACCCTCCATATGAATGAACTTCGTGAAAAAAATTCAAACGTTCGTGACATCCAGAGGTCCTCCATATTCGAGTACGTCTTGTATCCGGTCTAATACCGAAACGAGATTCATCGGAAATGCGAACACAACGCCAGTCTTCTTCCTTCCAATTTCTGTTCGCGAGCCCATTGTAAACGGGCCCTACGATGGCGTGGTGCTCTCAGCAGCCTTTGGGAACGCAGACCCACTTCACGTAAACGATTTCGGGTGGTTTAGTCGCTTATCAGCAAGCCTGAAGAGCCGTGGAGCCTCGTAGCCAACATCATGGCGGTCTTGGTACGGTTTCGTCGAGCAGTATTTTGGATGTATCGGTCCTATCTGAGAGTGGTGATGCGAGATCATCCTCCATGTCGCTCGGCCAAGGTGCCCGTGATACGATAGCGTGTGTGTACAGAGGCGGCTTATGACTCTCTGTGTAGCGCCAAGAATGACAGCCAAAGTACGTTGTCTGGAGCCAGCTTTGAACATCCCGACGGCTCTCATCATTCTTCTAGTGTCAAATGATGTCGTCGCTCTATATCGAAGCAATTTTTTTTCAGTTCCGATGCAGAAATTGTAATGGTTTTGCAAAAACACTATTACACACTTTCATAGGAATCCTGATTGACAGTCGATTTTCTATTTTAAAGAGAATTCTTTATTCAAATAGTGAAATGAACTAAAACGAATCAATACCGATCCAAAAAAAGTTAAATTAATAATCCTCAATTGCGGCGATCCCTAGACACTTTTGATGTGTGTATTATAAACGCGAAAGTTTGTGAGGACTAATGGATGCTTATTATTCTTTCACGCAAAAACTGCAAAACGACTTTAAATAAAGTTTTTCACACAGATAGTTAATAACCAGGATGAACAAGATACTTTTTATCCCAATATTCCCACGGGATTGAGACGTATGCGGTTGAAACCGCGGGGCGCAGTTAGTACCTATTCTGCATCAGAAGAAAATTCTATTTACGTGGGTATTTTAAAAAACAATCTGTTTTAAGACTGACGGCATGTGTTGTCCGTTTAATTGTTTTTTTTTTATTTATTTATTTTATTATTTATGTACACACAGTAAAAAATACCCGAAAAAATACTGAGTAGGTACGTAGCTGCTTATTCTTTTCAAGAGCGAGCCAGTTTGTGTGCTTGAAATGGAATTGACTAATACTAACTAAACACTAAAACAGGGATTATGGGCGATAACTAAGGCTCGCTTGGAAATCATTAAAAAACATATTTAAAACATGCTTCTGTCTCCATTATTTTCAAACGATTCACAAACAGTCGTATGAAGGGGTATCATGTTATCCAGTCACAGGGATGCAAAGGTCGGATAGGTAGTCACTACATGTAAAGTACCCGTGTATCCAGTTGCATCTGGTTGGACAGGAAGCCGAACCCGTGGAGGACACGGCGCAGCACACTCTCGAGGTGTGCCCGTCGTGGTCCGGGCCGCGCCGCAGTCTCACCGCGGCGATCGGAACGTACCTCTCGCTCCCCGGCCTGGTCAACGCCATGCTGGGGGATGAGGGGTCCTGGGCGGCAGTTGCCTCCTTCTGCGAACACGTCATGTCCCAGAAGGAGGCGGCGGAGCGCGTGCGGGAGGAAGACCCTCTCGCGGCGCCGCTCCGAAGGCGGAGGAGGGGTCGAAGAAGACGTCAGTATGACAGTCATCTCCGACTCCTCCCAGGTGGAAGCCAGCAGGCGACGGGTGCGGGGGTTTCACACTCGCCTGCATTGCACAGGCTTACACCAGTGCCGGACGGGAATGGCCAGGTGTTCCCGGCCCATCCCGTAGCCCCCCACCCGGGGGGACATGCAGGGCCCGCCAGCTAGGCGGGCATGCGCCGGGGGGATTGTGGACGCAAAGGCTGAGCCGGATTCCCATGACCCCCCCCATCAAGGCGATGAGGGAACACCGCTGAGTTTTAGTGGGTATACTGCCACTCTGGCAGGGAGTCCCACATACTCCGTTCCGTCCCCCGACGAGCGGAGATGCGTAATGTCATTTCTCAGCGAAAAAAAAAAAAAAAAAATGGAAGCCGAACCCAACATAGTTGGGAAAGGGCTAGGCAGACTGATTGACAAAAAGAGCGAATTTTAAATAGTTTTGGCGTTAAACGGCGAGCCGAAGTGAACATTAGCCCAGTGGTTCAAACCTAGACAGGCGCCTTACTTTTTGTAATTTATTTCAGGACCGCTGCTCTCAAAACGGTGAAGGAAAACGTACTAGAACCAAAAAAAAAAGCGACGTCTACCAACCCGCACTGGTCCCGCGTGGTGGATTACGTTCAACTCCCTCTCACACAGGAGGTATGTGTCTCAGCAGTGGGAGCATTAAAACAATAAACACGATAGACAATCATTATGTTTTATTTCACTGGAAAACTACGTAAATTCATAGCCAATTTTGCTCTAGAAAACCTACATTGAACTAAGTAAGGTTTGTTCAAGTTATTGTTGGAAATTGGCGTAATGCCAACCTCGGCTCTACTTAATGTGTAATAATAGCGAATCCAACGTTAATGCTTTTATCTTGAACTTATCCGGTTTTTAATTGGACATGAAATTAAAGCGCTTGAGTATTTTGAAATGGGATATTGTTGTTCGTCCAAAAGTACGGATTACAAGCCGTGTGCCTGATGGGATTGTCCTGCGGCAATAATGTTAAACTTCCATACAAACTTTCATCCCCTATGGGGGAAAGGGGATGAGTTTTCAAAAATGCTTTTTAGTGCTAACCTTCGTTATACAACGTGTTACACGTTAAATTAAACCCGAAAATAGTTTGATCAGAATAACGAGCAGAATTAATTGAACCACTTTTTAATATAGGTCACATTTTTCAAAAAATCTTGATTAAAAACGTTGCCGTGTCTATTTATTAATAGGTCAAGCAAGCCAATGTCAGCGCGGCGCAGCGGCCCGGTGACGACTCCTCCCTCGATAAAGCGTCGTCGCAGACGCAAGAAATGATCAGAATGGCCAGTAAAATTAAAACAGGACATAAAACCTTTACATTTTTTTTAATGACTTATTTTCTCTCTGAAATAGGTCAATTGAATTAAAAATCAGTTGGGGTGTCTGAGGTTTTGCGCATTTAACGTTACACGTTGTATAAGGAATTCTTATACATTTCAAGGTTCCAGATCATTCCAGATCCAGTGGTTTAGGCTGTGCGTCGTCTGTCAGTCAATTTAAGGTTTTTAATGAGTAGAAGATGGAACCTATATTTATTCATGACCCTTACATTTTATCATTACAATGTTAATCTACTGTGTTACTGTTAGTGTACCTATTTAACTTTCATCCAAACCTATTATTTTGACAATAATAATATATTCGTGGCTATTAGACCACTATTTTACCGTTACTTTCACATCTTCGGTAGTATAGTGGTAAGTATCCCCGCCTGTCACGCGGGAGACCGGGGTTCGATTCCCCGCCGGAGAGAAACTTTTTGTCTTTTTTTTTGGGTTCTCTGTCCTTGTTTTCTTCTGTCAAGTAGTTCTTGACAAAGATAGATATTATCAGCTATAACGATCGGGGAAAACACATTGAAAAGACAAAACTGTGTATTAGATTCCTATACCCTACCGAAAAACGTATAGCAATCCGTTTGTCGGTCGTTATAAAACTACGAAAGTTTTGAAAGCGATTGTCATTTGTCTAAGGGCCGGTTCTTTCAATCGATTGGTTAACGATTGGTTACGTACGTCAAATATTAACGATTACGTAAGATGTTTAACGGTCGTTAAATACTGCATAAAAACTGATCGTCAATGTTATTCGAGCTGCCAATAAAAAACAATACTTTTCCTGATAAAAATCGTTAGAGATTTTTATATTATGGCAGCATTTCACACTTGGAGTTTTGAGTTTGAGGTATCATGATAGCGAGGTCTCGTAATTATTCTAGCGCTGCTTATTATGTATAATATGGCATCCTACTTCATGGGAAAAGTTTAGGCAGATGATGATGATGATCCTACTTCATGACTATGAGCCATTCTCAGACAGTTCTTGCCCATACGTGAGAAGAAGAAGACGAAACAATATCATAGAAAGAACAAATACTAGCACTACACAAGGACACGAAAAGTATTTGAGATTCAAAGTGCAGAATCACCCGTATGATCCGTTTAAAATAGGTACGTTATAGAAGCCTGAAGTGAAATAGTGCAGTGCTAGAATCGACTAGTGCGAAACAGATGCTTTGCTTCGCTGTAGTGTGGCTCTGATAGCTTTGTTATTTAGGACGTCCTATTTGAATTTTCATTTCAAAACTATATAGTTTTTAAATGACAATTCTTTAGGCGAGAGGCCCGTGGCTAAATAACAACAGCCGCACAGGTCGATCGATCAGGTTCACCTACACTTGCCGCGGTTGGTCTGTGGATAGGTAAACATCTTTACATACCCGAGACCCCTCCGTGCCACGGAAAGCACGTTAAGCCGTTGGTCCCGGCTGTCATTCGTGGATCTTTGACAGTCGTTACGGGTGGTCAGTAGCCCGGAAGTCTGATAACCAGTCTTACCATGGCGTATCGTATTACCCAGTAACTGTCTTATTGAGGTCAGATAGGCAGTCACTCCATGTAAAATACTGGTATTCAGCTGCATTCGGTTAGACTGGAAGCCGACCCTAATATAACTGGGAAAAGGCTAGGCAGATAATGATGACATGATCTGCTGTTTCTGAACAGAGAGCTCAGCTGAGCCCCTTAAGTTTAATAAAAGATCATTTCAGACACCAATCTACTTGTTCTTCGCACAATCTGACCAAGATTATGTCTGGACTTTAGAAGAGACTGTGTCCTCTGAATTTGTTTCGGCTTTGCTTCGCAGAGTCAGACAAGAAACGCCGACCTCATCTAGTTTTTAAAACATATGATTTACGTGTAAAAGTGTTCGTACAAACCTACTTACAGAAATAAATATCATTTATATGATTTATCATAGCTAAATAAAATATCTATGTATTAAAACAAATATTACATAAGTAAATCACATAAATGGTTTTGGAGTTATAACTGCACGAACATACAAAGATAACAAAATTATAGCCTACTGTTGATTATTGACCGTAAACGAGCCAAAAGAAGTACCTATATAAGGATGACGTAGCAGGTTTGGCATTCTGTAGTTTCTGCCTACCCCCATGGAAAGAACGCGTGAGTTTATGTTTGTTATCCCCTTTCCTAAAACAGGAAGTTAAAAACGGCTTTTGATTGACCCATGAACTGTCATTTCAATTCCCTGTCCATATTGGTTGACCTGACGGACAGATGCACCTAATAAATAACAACAAAATCAATAAACTTATCCACTTTAACCAACATCAAAAGAATTCTTTTGTAGTACAGAATAATTTTTCCAAGTGCTTTCAAACCAGATACAGTTAAAATATTCATGTGATTGTGGGCACACTAGTGCTGCTCCCTCTAGGGGGACGTTGTGTCTGATTGCCCGGGAATTTTCCCGGAATTTGCCGGCAGACCCGGCCGCGAGACTGCTCACGCGGCTGACTCGGCGATATGTATCGAGTGGTCCAAGTTACAAATAGTATCGATTTTGAAACAAGATTTCCAGGTAACTACTGGTTAAACTACAGGTTGTCTTTAAAAGATCGCTCTTAGCGATAAGACCGCCCATTGTGTCACCCTTTGTCATTTTTTTATATTTATGTCTTTAATTTACAGTGGCCTCCAAAAGTTAGTTGAAATTTTTCCAGCTTCAGTTATGATGCCACAATCATCATCTGCCTAGCCTTTTCCCAACCACGTTGGGGTCGGCTTCCAGTCTGACCGGATGCAACTGAATACCAGTATTTTACATGGAGCGACTGCCTATCTGACCTCCACAACCCAGTTAAGTTACTGGGTAATACGATACCCCTTGGTAAGACTGGTTGTCAGATTTTCGGGCTTCTGACTACCCGTAACGACTGTCAAAGATCTACGAATGACAGCCGGGACCAACGGCTTAACGTGCTTTCCGAGGCACGGAGGGGTCACGGTATGTAAAGATGGTCACCCATCCACGGACCAACCGCGGCAAGCATAGTTTAACCTGATCGATCGACCTGTGCGGCTGTTATTATTTAGCCACGGGCCCCCCCGGTTATGATGCCACAATATAATTTAAAATAAAAAAAATAATCAGGTTAACCTGAGGGATTACTTGATTATTTTTTATGAGAAGTCATCGGTTGGATTAGTCAATAAAAACTTTATGGTGAACAGCTCAAACATGTGGATCACTAGAATTTCAAATCATAATGTGGTGTGTCACAGCTAAAGTGGAAAAAATTCAACTAACTTTTGGAGGCCACTGTATATGGTGTACATAATAAAGAATATTCTATTCTATTCTATTCTACTGATTTTGTTCAATTAATAATATAACACTATGTAGATTTGTTTACTATATGGTTTGCTGTGGTTGAAAAAAAAAGATATCGCGTTATCGGCGTCGTCTGTATTTAAATCAAATGAGTAAGAGCCGGTAGTCGGTCGTAGTAAGCAGTAAATATTTGTTTAATTTTTTTTTAGATAAATGTTATATTGTTGGCTTGCTGCACGTTTGAGTGGATACTGTAAGTACAGAAAACAATTATTATATAATTAAATAAGACATAATCATCTCACAAAACTCGTTGTACAGACGCCAGCACATCAAGCTACTACAATCTGTCAGATTTCTTTAATATATTTTCAACTTTATCGCTAAAGCATAAGGTTCAAAGTTCATTGGGAAAATCTGACAGTTTCGGGTAGCTTGATGTGCTGGCGTCTGTACATTAAAAGAGCCTTTACGCAAGACTTGTCTCTGGGAGAGCCCTTTTACCATCCTTCCTAACCGGTAGAGCAGTGGTGGCACAGTGGTAGTGGTGTCTCCAACTTTCGAGTTTGTAAGTCGTGAGTTTAAACCCAGGCAGGCAGTTTACTTTGTATATTCAATTTCATCGCCATCGCTCTCAAAACGGTGAAGGAAAACATTGTGAGGAAACCGGCATCTTTAAGAACCAAAAATTCGAAGATATGTGACATCCGCCAACCCGCACTGGGGCCGCGTGATGGATTATGGCCCACTCCCTCTCACAGAGAGGCCTGTATCCCAGCATTGGGAACAGCACCTATAAGCTGAGTATGCTAACTGCTAAACTGGAAGTTTCGAAAGCCAGATGCGACAGAAGAATACGTGAATCTGTAAGAAAACGCTTTTTGCTTTTAAATTGCACCACACTCAAACGAATTAGCGAACAATAGGGCACTGTTTACTTGAAAAGTTGGTGTCTATAATAATGTAGAATTTATGACATATGCCGTGCAAAATGGAAGGTGCCGATCAACTGGCGTTGGTAATGGATTAACGTTGGTAACGCGGGTTATACTCGTATACAGTATCTTCTACGCTGAGCTGGCTAAACTTGAACGATATCTTCCCGATTTTTCTTTTTATTACTCAGCACATTATGTAAATATATCGGAATATTTTTAACTGACTTCAAAAAAGGAGGTTCTGTATTCGACCCGTATGTATCTAAGTGTGTATGTTCGCGATTTTCTCAAAAACTAATCAACCGAAAAGTTATAACAGAGTTGCTAAAAACCCAAACATATGAGGAAATAGAGCATATTCTAGTCAGAATTAAATGAATTCTTATCTTCTTTAAAATAATGTTATACCTTGTTTTTACATAGTGGTACTTTTTACTTCGATTATAATTGCACTATCAACAAACACATAAGCACACACTAACACACACACGCGCATACAAACATACACATACACACACAAACCCACATTCACACACTACTACAGTCACACATACATATACTTACAATTACACACTACACAGAGCTGCTAATTATATTATTTTATAGATCATTGTGTTCTTTTTGTTTTTCTTTTAAATTAGTTCTTAAATTTCATTTTTATAAAGTCTCAATAATATTGTTAACCATCAATTAAGGGAAAGAGCGAGAGAACCTCGACACAAGTATTATTAATTATTATTAACTGAGTTTTTTTTTGTCCTTTACTTAATGAAATAGAAAGAAAAAGATGCACTGTATTTAAATTTAGTTTAAATCGTGAACAAGGGAATCGAAACCACTAATAGTGACAATGACTGTTAAGATAGGTACCCCCAAAACCTTTTAACTATTGGTGTTTCAAATAATGAGACATCCTTGATTCATCATCATCTGCCTATCCTTTTCCCAACTATGTTGGGGTCGCCTTCAGTCTAACTGGATGCAGCTGAATACCAGTATTTTACTGGGTAATACGGTACCCCTTGGTAAGACTGGCTGTCAGACTTTCGGGCTCCTGACTGTCAAAGATCCACGAATGACAGGGACCAACGGCTTAACGTGCTTTCTGACACGGAGTACTCCCGGTATGTAAAGATGGTTACCCATCCACAGATCAACCGCGGTAAGCGTAGCTTAACCTGATCGATCGACCTGTGCGGCTGTTATTATTTAGCCACGGGCCCCTCATGAGACATCCTTGATGTCCACGCAAAAAAATAAACGAAAAGTTGTTACTTACTGAAACTGTTGGCAATAGCTCTGGTTTCTTGACAATCCTAAATTGGCCTCTTTTCTAAAGAGAACCCAAGAAGATTTGGCTAAAATGCCAGTTTCCCATGACATCTTTATTCTATACTATTTTAAATTGAAGTCACTTTTCGTGTCTGTCTGTGAGACCGCGTTGTTCTTTTAAACCACACAACGGATTTTGATGCGGTTTTCACCATAATTTTGGGAATTTATTCCGGAAGGTTTATTTGTATAATAATATTAATATTAAACTTAAATATATTTCTATTTAAGTTAGCCTACACTAGTCCACTGCTGAACTAATGCCTCCCCCAAATCCTTAATTTAAATTTCGATGTTTTTTTAAGTAGTAAAATCCGTGAAAAGAAAGGTTGGGTCTCTAGTTAACATAAATCACCAATCACATAAAGTCTTCAGGTAATACCAAAATTCAAAACAAAAAGCTCTCATCAAGCCAAAACCCAACCAACTTCAAAGTGCTGTAAAAGTCGTTCAGTTTGACAACGGCTCGAATTACTTCTACTCCCATCTGATATATCTAAGTGAGACAAGGATAAATGGCTCTAGAGAGGGACAGAAGACGATTTCTTCGTTTCAACAACATATGTAGATGTCAGATTAGCGGAAGACCTGATATACGCCGGGTTAATTTAAGTTGAACGGAGGTGGACTAGCGAGAACAGAAGTGTTAGCTTACTATTTAACATGGTTCAGTGACTGACTGACAGACAACACACAGCTGGTGCCGTATTATGACGGTTTAAAGCCATCATCAATCTGACATCTGTCAAGCAGGACGAAACATCAATTTTTTTTCCGTTTTTACAATTTTAATGCATTTATTTTGAAAAATTAATTGTGTCTCAAAAAATCGCAAAGAATGTGCGCAATTTGGATGGAGTAATGGCACTATGGAGCTGACGCTGTGTGAGCATGCGCGTTCCATCGCCGCCCGTTCGATGTCCACCACGCACAGGATGGATCGGAAGCAGCACATGAAGTAATTTTTTGCTCCGTTGGTGTAATTGCTGTATGGCGTTCCAGTAGGAGGATAAATAAATAAATAAATAAATCATGATTCCAGTGTAAGATAGAGACGGAGCTATACATGACCGATAGCACTATCCCTTTTTCGCACTGGAATCAGGATGGCATTAATACTTCGTAATACGGCCCCTGAACCCAGTAAAGACAAAAACACGACACCAGGAACCTATGTTGGAAAAATTTAATGACGTACAATGAGATAGCCTAACTGATGCCAGCCCCAGAGAGGAAAATATTGTAGGTATGTATTTAGTTTCTACATTTATGACGTATGTGCCTGTGGCTAAATAATAACAGCCGCACAGGTCGATCGATCAGGCTAAGCTTCGCTTGCCACGGTTGGTCTGTGGATATGTGACCATCTTTACATACCGAGACCCCTCCGTGACTCGGAAAGCACGTTAAGCCGTTGGTCTCGGCTGTTATTCGTCGATCTTTGACAGTCGTTACGGGTAGTCAGAAGCCCGAAAGTCTGTCAACCAGTCTTACCAATGTATTGTATCACCTAGTAACTAGGATGTGGAGGTCAGATCAGTCGCTTCATGTAAAATACTGGTATTCAGCTGTATCCGGTTAGACTGGAAGCTGATCCCAACATGGTTGGGAAAAGGCTGGGCAGATGATGAGTTTGCGTGTCGATGTCCCACGCTGTATACACTGGATAAACTTCTTATACTAAATCATTTTACAAACTGTTTAAATAGGAATATAATATCCAAATCTAACTAAAACTATTAACAAATTAATAAAAATAATAATAATATTGTTTATTGATCCAAAAATATCAAATTACACACAAGAGGTAAAATAACTAGGAATTTTATGTACAGACGCCAGCACATCAAGCTAACCGAAACTGTCAGATTTTCCCAATCAACTTTGAACCTTATGCTTTAGCAATAAAGTTGAAAATCTATTAAAGAGATCTGACAGATTGTAGTAGCTTGATGTGCTGGCGTCTGTACATAGTAAAGCCATAGCCAAACTTGTGTACGAAATTTTTATGTATTCTAATCTATGGGTAATTGTATTTAGTTGAGACCTTAGAACCCCAAACTAGGCAAGGAATGCCTGTATTTTGGGGGTCTGTTGATTCCTCCTAAATAGCAACGTCTTACTTACACTAATTTAAAACATAGAATAATGTTACAGGTTGGATCTTAAACTGCATATTAGTGCTTTTCTACTACAAAAAAAAAAGAAGAAAAAAAAAAAACAGCGATGAAGTTACTTCATCACAGCAAGAAGATCTTCAGTGGCTTCATATGTTAACTGCTGTGGCCACTCACTCACCCTGGTTTTTAGCTGGAATTTGGAAAAGTTAAAAAAAAATAAAAAACTAAAATATACCTTGATAAATAAAAATATAAATTACCCTACAATGATGGTTCACTACATGGACCTAATGATCAAACGCGAGCCTAACAATAATAATAAAAGACTGTATAGATTAATTTACAAGTAGATATGTACACACGGCTATATATTTCCAGTTTTAGCTGACCTCGCATTGTATAGGGTTTTCGTACAATCAAGAGTCAGCTTATACTGGTTATGTATAGCTTGATGTGTAGCCGTGCGTACACACAGCAAAATTTTGAAACATACGATGGACTAACGTTATAAAGCTTTAAGAACTATCATTTCGGCACCACTTAAATAATCCCGTCCAGCACCTCTGTTGCCGCCTGTACATTTAACCTCAGTAGTTCCCCAGGGGCCCGTACAATATAAGTCTCTTGCAGCCAAACTAAACTTGAACCACCCCCCGTACACGCTCGTACTAAATTTATTATAATTGCGCCATCGAACTATGCCGGGGCCATTTTCTTATATTCTTGTACAACGCAATGCGGTGTTTTACAGATCATTTATATGTAACTTATGAAGTTATGATTATTTAAAATAATGTATAAGTTCGGAGTTCAAGAAAAATAACACTTAAAGATTTAAAAAAAAACTAATTCAGACCTCATAGGTCCCTTCACTTCACTTCCGTCCTTAAACATTTTTGAAGTTATCGTGTTTATTCAAAATAAGCATAACATTACTTTATTAATTTCTTTTACAATATACAAGCAAGTTTTCTAGATATGACAATAGTCATCCAGGAGTGTCAATAATAGTTTCGGTTAATTCTAAATAGAGTGAAATCTGGTTAACTGGGATCTCAAGGGACCTAGATTTTTTTTTTCACTTATAGAGGCTTCTCATTTACCCAGTTTCCCAAATAGGCAGGTTAACATCACAGTTGTCTTATTTATACAGGAAAAACAAACCCTTAAATAGTACTGATAAACACAGCAAGTATAGAAGAAATTAGACTGTTTGTAAACACGCGTATCATAACTTGTCTAAACCTGATAAATTGTCTCATTTAGACGGGTTATTGAGCTACGAAGTCCCGAATAGAGAGTTAAAAATTTGAAACAAATCTATTAAATCTAATCTCAGTTAACGAGGTTTGACTATTCCCAATAACAGAGGTATTTCAATGCAAAAGTGTTAGGACCTCGTTGTAATTATCGATAACAGAGGTTTCTCACATATCCAAGGCCCACTTAAACAGGTTTCACTGCATTCACAAACAAACAAACATAACATCACGTTTGGATACCCCTCGCCTCCTAACCTTAACTAAACTTATACATAACTGGTGAACTATGGGTGTACTATAAGGTGCACCTCTGTTAATCTGCTTAACCCTTCGAGGAATACAGGCGCGATATTACGTATTAATGTTCACTGTTTAGTTATTTAATACTTCAAGCACATAAATCTACAGAGGCGGATTTAATGCCATAGGGATTTTCTACCAGTCAACCAGTGGTAGGTGCAATCATGAAAATTGAGAAATATTTTTTATATAAATATATTTTTGTATATATACGCATAAACCCATTCAAACTATAAATGTAATACATACCTAACTACATATAGGGTGACTGGTAATTAGTGACCGATACTTAAACACATGATTCTACTCATCATTACAAACAACTTTTACTATCGGACCAAATCCGAAATCGCGAAAAAAAATCAGCTGTTCCCTACATTTTGATGACTCGTACGAACATAAATGTAGGGAACAGCTGATATTTTTTTCGCGATTTCGGATTTGGTCCGATAGTAAAAGTTGTTTGTAATGATGAGTAGAATCATGTGTTTAAGTATCGGTCACTAATTACCAGTCACCCTATATAAATATAACCACAAACAAATATACATAAATACATGAATGATTGGATGCGGAAGGCGGAGGACAGGGTGTTGTGGCGCAGTCTGGGAGAGGCCTATGTCCAGCAGTGGACTGCGATAGGCAGAGTTGATTGATTGATTAATTGATATGAATACACTAAAAAGAAATAAGACAAACAATGAGAAAACATTACCGTTGTGATGATACTGCCAGCTTCTTGGGAACGTGCTCGCGAACTGCCATGCGATTCTGTAACCATCTCACCGTGAAAACTTGGGTGAAGTGAGCGTGGAGTGAGTCGTCAATAGTGTCAATCCCTAGTATCAGCATGACTCATAGCTCACTAGTGGTCTAGTGGTCAGTGGCCCTGACTGCTATGCTCAAGGTCGTGGGTTCGATTCCCACCTAGGACAAATTTTTGTGTGATGAGCACGATCATTTGTTCTTTGTCTGGGTGTAATTTATCTATAATATGTATGTATTTAGAAATATATATGTATGTTTATCAGTTGTCTAGTACTCATAGCACAAGCTCTGCTTAGTTTGGGACTAGATGGCGTTGTGTGAAAGTTGTCGAATATTATTATTATTATTATTATTACTCTAAGCTCACTTCACCTTAGTTATCACGGTGAGATTTTTCCAGAATCAACCGGCTGTTGTAATATTTCTGTAAATTAGCCTTTGTTAAAGCACAGTTAACCAGTCTCCTTGTATAATAATCCTAATACATCTAATTTTCTTTAAAGATATATTATCATGAACCTTAATGAATTTTCCAAAATATTTGCACTATTATAATGAGAATGGCCGGTACGACGAACCGTTACTATCACCTAATCTATCCAGCTCATCCGGATGCCACTGGGCAGGGAAACAAAGAAATCCTATTGTTCACAATGGAAAATATGAAACACATAAGTAAGTTGGCAAAAAAGTACACACGACGGACTAGATACGGGAAATAACATAGTTGATTGATACGAACAGTTAAGAGGGGGCGATTCAATGAATACAGCTTAAGGCACTGCACTTCCTCCTGCCTGAGCAATCCAAATCCAGACGTCTCCTTGCTATATTTTCCCTCTGACCTGATTATCAGGTGTTCCCATACAAAAATTTAAAATCCATGCATTATCTCTACTCGAAGACTGATCTGCTTCCAGCCTAGTGGCAGGTAATGACACCAGAGCCAGCACCATTTTTTTTTCCTTAAAATGTCTCTTTTGGTATATCACCCTTGAAACAATAATGTCTCCATGATTTGATTGATTGATTTTATTTTTAAATGTCTTTACTAGCAGAAAGGTAAACATAAGTTAAGAAAAAGATCTTATTCGAATGTAAACTAGCATAATCCAAGCAATGTTCAATAGGCGTAATCGCCTCGTTTTAACAAACAAAATGTACGATTGAAAGCGTTACTATTAATTTATTTAATGTTGGATGGCCATGTCGATTCTATGGGCTATAAATAGGCTAGCCCTCTGGTCACGTGAAGAGTCACAATAATTAAATTTATTATATTTTTCGTTTATTAATAAGTTTTTGGAGTATAATAAAATTGTAGGAAATACAAAAAAACTTGAATATAAAAAAAATCTTTCATTCATTAAAACGGTTTAAAACCAATTACAAAAATCAATGAGTAATGTACAGACGCCAGCACGTCAAGCTACCCGAAACTGACAAATTTTCCCAATCAACTTTGAACCTAATGACTTAGCGATAAAGTTGAAAATCTATTAAAGAAATTTGACAGAATGTAGTAGCTTGATGTGCTGGCGTCTGTACAAAATATCAACGAGTTAGGTGAAAACAATCACACTGGAAAGGTGAAGTAGAAAGTGAGCAATTTTTTTTTTTTTGTAATCTATATTTATTTAGGGGCTTTTAAAGTGAGCAATGTCTCCATGAAAGAATTTCATTTCCCATCTATGAGTTTTCTTTCTTTTTGTTCTAATTTGATTTTCTTCGTTCCATCTTTCCTTTGCTCTTAGGTGGCGGGTGACGAAGGTTGATCACCGGGCTCTGGTGCTGATAAGTCACGGATTCGATACCCGGCCGGTCGGTATATTTGTAAGCTATCATCTCTGTAATATGCCTGTAATTAGGTCATGTTGATTTTATGTAGGATATCCTACTTTTATAACAAGATGCAGGAAAATGACGGTATTATGAGTTTAAGGAGCACTTGAACATAAAAATGGCTAAATCTCTAAAACTGACCATTATTTTTTTTTCCGCCCACATTAACTTTCAATCGGCATGTTACAGGCCATATTGTACTAAAATTTCAGCCAAATTCACCGAACGGCTTTTTCATAACATTTTGGGCGGGGTTCTTTAAGTTTGTCATCACGCACCCTTAACCCTTTACTGCATGATATATTAAATAAGTGACAAAATTTTATTTTTTTTATGTTAATGTCTTTATTAAAGCTTCAGAATTAGTTATAGTGTTTTTTTTTATTTTTTTTTTATGTCCAAGTGGTATGTGATGATAGACAAAATAGTTGTGTTTTATTATTGCTAATTATATGAAAAACAAACCCCATTAGGATTTATACGCAATTTTTTTTATTTTTTAGAGTAAATAAACTGTAAGCATGTCAAACCATATATTATATGGTTTCCTATGCGGTAAAGGGCTAAGACTGATAATGGGTAAAGCTCTGAGAAAACTGAGGCAAATCCGCACGATTATGTTAACTAACTAGTATGGAGGTGTTCAAACTGGCGTGAAGTCAATCGCCTGACATCCTAATCGTTATGGATACGTACCTACGCACTGACAGCAGGCTTGCTTATTGCCTAGAACCTAGCGAGTCACCTTGCGGGTAGCGAAGTGAAACGAACGCTCTATGGGGCTGTTCATATATTATATTACGTAAGACGATTTGAGGGGGGGAGGGGGTCCAAAAAAGTCTTATATTTTTTTTACGTGGGCGTGGGAGGGGTCTAGACTGATCTTACTTAAGATCACCAAAGTAAGCAAAAATTATAAGTTTTTATTTTGTTTTGCTACTTTTTTCAATTTTGGTAGATACTTACTGATCTTACGTAACATTGAAAAGGAAGGAGGGGGTTCATCCAAGTCTTATCTTTTCTTACGTACAAGGAGGGGGGGGGGGGGTCAGAAAGTAGTCATATTTGTCTTACGTAATAAATGAACAATCACTATCTAGAATTTTCACAACCTTCAACCAGCCTTCGCTAGTCGCCTAGCGTGTATCGAAGGATATTAAGTCACTAGGCTCTAGGCACTTAACAAGTCACCTGTCAGTGCGTACGTAGCCTTAGTATTTTTCCGGAATGCATTGGGTGCAAATAACAATTCGAAAAGGTTACACGTGTCCACTAGTCGGCAAAGGAATGTATTTGGATATTACCCTTTCGTTCTTCGAGTTTACACGAGCGACTGCATGCAGGGTTGACTGGTAATCTAGAAAGCCAAGCCTAGCCTACGTGTTTTGTATTGCTTATAGAATATATCTACTTAAAAAAAAATCTTAAATCCACTGACAGATACTACACAGCCTAAACTGCTGAGGTTAGAAGCATTAATTTTTGCACAAGAGATCTTTCAAACATAGGGGAAACCATACACTTGTTGGCCTCCTCATAGGGGAAACCATACACTTCTTGGCCTCCTCATAGTAATTGGCATAGTAAATGGAAATGACGTGACATAGAGTGAGATACAACTAGTGCCAATAACTAAAATTAAATGACCAATAACTATACTGTTTCCCCTATTTCCTTTATTTATTTATTTAAGCTTCTCGCACAAAACGTACAAAGGCGGACTTAATGCCTTTCTTTCTTAAATAAAGAAAATTTTATGGTCCATCATAAAAACTTCGTTTCGTTTAGTTATTTAGTTTCGATTTCGTTGTCGTTTCGTTATCGTTTTTAGATAGATCTATTTAAAACACTACGGAAGGATTTACGAAAATTCAACCCGTAAAGGAATTAAATAGAGGATGAAGATTTATATAGAAGTTTGTAACGTTTGCCATAAAATATTTTCTAATCTACAAACAGATTCGTGACTACTGACAGATAGGCAACATACAGCCAAAATCACTACAGATAGAAACATGGGAATTGGAAGATAAACACACCGTGGAACCATCGTACCGAAAACTGTTACCATGGTTTCAGTTGATACATGATTGTAGAACCCCCAGCGTTGGCATTTTTTGTAGGTTTAAAAAAATATTTGCGGTTCCCTATAAAAGTGAAATAGCTATACTACGAAGTACAAACATTTGCGCGGGCATTCCCTAAAGCTATGGGAAAATTCTTCAAAGAAAAAGTCTTTAAAGCAATTCTTCTAATTTGAAGAAGCTCTTGGAAATTGTTGTGACGGCTCGCATACTCCTTCAAGAACTGACTGGACAGGTTAAATATCTCCAAGCTATTTGAAACACACGCATTCGCTAATTAGGTTCTAGAGTGAATTATCAAATAATAATAAAACCTATCACTATAACACGACCAAAATGTATGGAACACGTGTTTTTTTTTTAACCGTCAAAAGTTTTGGAATCTCGTAGTCGTGTTTGAGCATCATGTTCTGAATCCATGGTAAAAGTATGATTATGTTTCTTCGACACTATATAGTATGCTCTAAAGCAGAGGTATCCAAACTATTTTTTCTCATCGACCACTTTAAAAATTTTGCGGGTTCCGGTGACCCCTGCAGCTATTTATCTACCATATTCCCAAAACTCGACAAAAAACGTGAAGATTAAGAAGACTAACGAGACCCCCGTCGATTCTCCCATGGACCCCTGGGGGTCCACCTGGACCACTTTGGGAATCAATGATCTAAAGGGTGTTGTAGAGGTATACTACTTACGAATGAATTATTCGAAACTCAACTCCTTAAACTTTGTATGCAAATTAAATCGCCAGCAAAATCTTTCTACCCAATAAAACTCCTAAAACGAATTCTATATCCCAAAACATATTTGAAAATAGACAAAAAGGGCGAATTCAATGAAGTAGCAATCACGGATGGTCGCCGGTCGTAAAGTGCGACAGAACACATTTATTTCACAACAAATCGAATGAAGAAAAACAAAGAGACATTCCGTAAGCCATAAAACTCACCTTTTATTGTGAATGTTATACGTTTCTTTGCTTTATTTACAACTTTTAGAACGGGGATGAGAAGCATGTGAAAAGTATACTTACAGCATCTACCCGACCGTATTAGTAGCAACATCGAGTTTTAGTTAAAGACGTATCGTGTTTTTTTTTTTTTTTTAATATTTTTTTTTTTTTTAATACTCCTACCTCCAACATAATCGGAGCCTATGCCTGTCCGCTTTCCATTCATTCCAGTTCTCGCATTTATGCCTCTCGTACTTTCATTCCTCATACTTGATCTTTCTTTCATTCATCCTCATTTTTGTCTGTATGGGAAGGATTCCCAACTATCATCATGTGACTAACTATCTTTATATCTTTTTATTTATTGCTTCTTTTTAGGGTGTACAAAAATAAACAGGACACAGTTTTTAATAGAGCACTTTTCTTTACATCTAGTCTTAGTCTGAATATAATCTTTAATCTAGTCTTAGTCTAACCTTATATATAACAATTTTGTATCAGTTCTTACATATTCTTATGCTATTTTACAGTTTTCAATTTCTTGTCTTGGCTTGCAGAGACAGAGAGCAAATCTTATCGTTGTTGTTACTATTTATTTATGCTTTGGTCTTATATTCTATTTACATATAATACTTATTTGCTAATTTATACAAAAATATTATACTTATTTTAAGCTATGCTAGTCTTTAATATAATACACTATATTATGACAGCATATTTACTTATGCGGTTTTGTTTCTATCGATTACTTGTTTTACTATATTTTTACAATAACCTAAAAATATTTCTGCATTTTTACTCCTTATGATATCTTTGACGTTTTCCGGGGTTATTTTCACGCCTATTGTGCTCTCGACGTTGTAGCGATGTTTTGCGAATTGCGGACAATCAAATAGTACCTGCTGGACCGATTCGCCAGCGTCCGGGTCGCAAATGCACGATGGACTCTCCTTGCGCTTGAAGCGGTTCAAGTACTCAGAGAATCCACCGTGCCCTGTCATTATTTGCGTAATTAGACCGCTACTTTCTATCCTGCGGATTGTAGCATAAGCTACTCGTACATCCGGGAAAAATAATTTGGTGACGGATGCGGTGTCGCTGGTTTCGTACCTGCGGTTCCACTCATCAAGCGTCGCAGTGCGTATGCTACGCTTGATGAATGAAATCGGGCACAGGTCGTAGTCAGGCTTTCTCTTGGAGTTCCCAGCGGCCTCTTTTGCTAATTGGTCAGCTCTCTCGTTCCCAGATAGTCCCACATGTGCCTTAATCCAGAACAATTTTACTAATTTGTTCTGGAGGGATGCAGTTTTCATGTTATCCCTGGCTTCTACCGCTAGAGGGTGGCGTGAGCTGGTATTCGTAATAGTCTGGAGAGCTGCCATTGAGTCGCTGAAAACTCCGAAAGAAGATGCCTTGAGCCTGGTTATTTCCCCGGTTGCTCTAGTTAGAGCTAGGAGTTCAGCCTGGTAAACCGTGCAGTAACTTGATGGGGCAAGTTTTCGGGCTCTGGTCTCAGCCTCACCGTTCCAAATGGACAGTGAGGCACCAACCCCTCCTCCGATCTTGCTCCCGTCCGTAAAAATATGGACGTCAAGATCTCGGTAGTTATCCAGTTGTTGCTGGTTCACCAGGCTGTTGAACTGCAGGATTTCACGAGCTGCAGGATGGGGATCCTCAGTCGCAGCAGTCATTCGCTCGATCTCCCCGCCCCGCAGCGACTCCTGGGGGACCCCTCTTCTGGCTTCATACAGTGATGCCGCCTCACGGACTCGGAGGTCGAGAGGGAGTATCCCAGACAGCACCAATGCAGAGTTCAGGGAGACCGTGCGATATGCCCTGCACATTTTCTGGGCGATCCCACGTTGAACGGTCCCTAGCTGCTTTATAACGCCCAGCTTGTTTGCGGCTGGTGCCCAAACGCTAGCACCGTAAAGTATTACGGGCTCTACAGTCGCCACATATATTACACGGATGACCTCCGGGTGGAGCCCCCAACCGACCTTGGCGGCTCTACATAGTTGTTTATAGATCATTATTGCCTTCCTGCAGACTTGTGATACATGGGTGTTGAAAGTTAATTTATGGTCGAGGGTTATACCCAGAAGCTTAATTTCTTTTGATATGCCAATGTCGATCCCCCCCATCCTCAGGCGTGGTGTGTCGTATTTCAGTTTCCTGGTTACAACCATAGCAGTGGTTTTATGTGGTGCAAATTTCAACTTATTTTCGACACCCCACGCCAGAACATGGTCCAGAGCGGCATTGGCATACTGCTCCACCTCCAGTGCGGTCTCTCCATCAAACACCAGGAGGACATCGTCCGCAAACGCCTGAATATAATTCCCTCTATTCTCTGCCGCTTTAAGGAGGGGGTCTAGAAGTAGATTCCACAGGATGGGGCCGCCAATTGAGCCCTGAACACAGCCCATGTTGGTCTCCTTGCTGTATACCTCCCCACAGTACCTTACAGCGACTCTTCGGTCTCTGAGGTAGCTGTCTATGACCCGCCTAAGGTTGATAGGGCATTTTTCCTCTGCCAGACGGACTCTTATTGCTGGCCACCATGCACTATCAAATGCTCCCTCTATGTCCAGCGATACGAGCGCAACTATCCTTTTTTGTTCTAGTTTCTTGTAGAGATGCTGCATGAGAGCATAGAGGGAGTCTTCGGTACTCCTCTGTGGCATGAAACCGTACTGGCGGGTGCTCATCCTTGGTAAAAGGTGGAACCTTAGGCGGGCCACCAACATTTTTTCGTATATTTTCCCCAATATAGGCAACAGTCCAATCGGCCTATAAGATTTGGGGGTAGAATACTTTTCCTTCCCAGGCTTCCTCAGTATCACGACTGTCGCTATTTTCCAGGACGCGGGGAAGTAGTTATGTTCTAGGCATTTGTTTAGAAATTTTAGGAATAGTTCAGGGTCATTACCCACAGCGTGACAACAAATGTCGGCGGTAAAGCCATCGTAACCCGGCGCCTTCTTCGGGTTGAAGGATTCCATTGAGTTTTTTAGTTCTGCCATCGTAAACGGTGGGTCGCAGGGATCATCTTGTTCGCCACAGTTCACGCTCTCGGCCTTTATTCGAATGGAACGGTGATGAGCATTATCACATTCTAGGGGGTCTTCTGGATAGAACGTTTCCGCTAACAATTTAACGGAACCCCTCGCGTCCAGCACATCACCGTTCTCCTCCAATGGCGGATCCTCCTCTCTACGCTGCGTCCTACCTATCACCCTGTATATTCCCTCCCATACCCCCTCCCTGTCCTGTTTTCCACAGAATTCCTTCCAACTCTCGGTCTGAGCTTTGGCCGCTTCTAACTCATACTCTTCTTTCTGTTTTAGGTACTCTTCTATGACCCTCGACTTCCGGATTTCGGCGGCACAGCGGATCCTGCGCTTTTTGGTAGCGACGGTTTTCTTCATCTCGACGAGTCTTTCGGACCACCACGGCAAGGTAAGTTCCTCTTGGGATTTTTTGACTGGAATTGTTTGCTTGCATGTTTCTTCTATTGTTTTTGTGAGGTTGTCTGTTGCAATATCGATTTGCTCAGTGTTTTTAATTTTTTGTATTGTAGCTTCAGTGAATTTGTGTTCTATTTTCAATTGGCCAAACTTCTCATGAAATTTGGCCCAATTGGCTTTCCTGGTATTATATTGCCTAGTCGTTCTCTGAATTTTTATGCCTTTGGATTTCTGCAAGAGGATCTTAAACTTAATGCCGTTGTGATCCGAACTAGTGAGACCTTCGTCAACCCTCCAGTCGTCTACCAAGTCCAGCATGTCGTTTGTACAAGCGGTGATGTCCACGTGACTGCTGTAACGCTTCCCTCCGCGGATAGTGTCGAAGGTCGGAATTTCCCCCCGGTTCAGAATGTTCAGATTCAGCTCTCCGAGAGTTCCTACCATCTCTTCCCCCCTGAGGTCGACTATCGGGCTGCCCCACCACAGACTCTTGGCATTGGCGTCCCCTCCAATGATCAGTCTTTTGGAACCGACTACGAGCCCTATTTGTTTGAGGTGTTCTAAATAAGGCTCGATAGGCTGGTCTGGCTCAAAGGACGTATCGTGTTTAGATATCGATACTCATCACGCCTTTGGAATTTCGCTAGCTAGTCTAATTTGACCCTGTCAATAAATTAAAGAAGCTTGTGGCTAAGCAATAACAGCCGCACGGGTTGATCGATCAGGTTAAGCTACGCTTGTCGCGGTTGGTCCGTGGATGGGTGACCATTTTTACATACCAAGACACCTCCGTGCTTCGGAAAGCACGTTAAGCCGTTGGTCCCGGCTGTCTTTCGTGGATCTTTGACAGTCGTTACGGGTCGTCAGAAGCTCGAAAGTCTGACAACCAGTCTTACCAAGAGGTATCGTGTTACCCAAACAGTAACTGGGTTGTGGAGGTCAGATAGGCAGACGCTCCATGTAAAATACTGGTATCCAGATGCATCCAGTTAGACTGGAAGCCGACCCCGACATAGTTGGGAAAAGGCTAGGCAGATCATGATGAGGCCAATACATTAAAGAAGTCGCTTTTCGTGTCCAGTCTGTGCGACCGCGTGGTTTGTCTAAACAGCGCAACGGATTTTGATGCGGTGTTCACCATCATTTAGAAAATTTATTCCGGAAGGCTTATATGTATAATAAATTAATATCAAGCTTACAAATAGGTAATAAACAAATCTCGGTGTTTTGTCAAGACGTAAAAACTGTGCAAAGCAGGGCGGGTCGCTACTCAGCAATTATTGAACATGTGTCAAAAACTGCAAGACCAATATTCCTGATTTATTTACCTAGTACAGACGCCAGCACGTCAAGCTACCCGAAACTGTCAGATTTTCCCAATCAACTTTGAACCTTATGCTTTAGCGCTAAAGTTGAAAATCTATTAAAGAAATCTGATAGATTGTAGTAGCTTGATGTGCTGGTGTCTTTACGTTAATGCTGACCTTAATAAGCCAATAACGTTCCCACTGCTGGGACACAAGTCTCCTCTCTGTGAGAGGGAGTGGGCCGTAATCCACGCGGGTTGGTAGATGTTACGTGTCATCGATTTTTTGGTTCTAGGACATGGCGGGTTCCTAACTATGTTATCCTTCACCGTTTTGAGAGCAGTAGTGATGAAATTATTTTCACTAAGTAAAGCGCCACCGAGGCCGGTCCAGAAAGAGATCTGCTGGTCATTTCTGTAAAAATCTCACCGTGAAATCATAAGTGAAGTGGGCACTTAACAGTGTTAATCCCTGATAAATGATAAATGATTTATTTTCTGTAAGTAGGTTTGTACAAACACTTTTACATGTCAATCACATTTTTTTTAAACTAGATGAGGTCGGCGTTTCCTATCTGACTACTCTGAGAAGAAAGGCCGAAACAAACTCAGAGGTCACAGTCTCTTTTAAAGTCCAGACATAATCTTAGTCAGATCATGTGAAGACCATGTAGATTGGTGTCTGAAATGGTCTTTTGAGTAAAGAACCACACAGATTGAGCGGACCTGTCCAATCAATGCACGCATTTGTCGAAAATCGTGCAGCTTAACTCAGAGCTTGAGGAGCCTCACGATTCGACGAACAATACCAATGAAAGGACATTTGGGTAGGCCGCATAAGTTACTCAAACTGCCAGATCATGATTAAAACTAACTAAGAAGGAAAACAGAAAAAAAAAATTACCCACATAGTCCTCCCTAGCGAATGACAGCTCACTTCCCGCTCACTATACCTAAGTTCTCACGGTGAGATTTTTACAGAATAGCACTACTGGACGCGTACCGCGAGGGCTGGTTCGACGTGGCGTGGGAAAAGAGTTCCTGGAAGGATTTAGGAAGGCCTGTGACCAGCAGTGGGAAGTACAGGCTAACAAAAGAAAACCGGTCAAGAGCGAGTCGGACTCACGCATCGAGGGTTTCGTACCATTATACATATATTAAATTTTCTTTTTTTTTTCTGAAGAATTGGTCTATTTAGAGACATCGTTTTATTTTTCCTGTAATCATTACATAAACTTCTATTACACAGAATAATTTCAGATTTTTCTCTAAGCAAACTTCGAAGATATGGGGGGAACTGTATTTTTTTTTTCATCGAAAGTCGAACTATGCGGCCTAAAAAAAAAAATTGTTTGAGAATGTGCAAACAGCACTCTTTCAATTGATGCCCCACATGCCCTAGTAGTCCCACTTCAAATTTTTTTCAGTCACTGTTGCAAAAAAAAAAATGTATTTTTACTTCTTTCTTTTCGTTGGGCAAACGTCATCTAAAACTATTCCAAATTTCAAGTTGATACGAGTAGCATTAGTAGTTCTTGAGATATCCAGCTGTGACAGACCGAGGGACAGATTGAGTCGCACCATGAGGGTTCCTTTTTAAAATTTTGGTACGGTATCCTAAAAAGCGACTGCCTGGGTTCGAAGCCACGAACTCACTCACATACACGAACAAAGAACGTTAGTGCGTTCTTTGTTCGTGTGAAAGAGTGTTCTAAGTCGGAGCTGTTACCACGGGGCCACCACTATTGTATTGCAATTATTATGCTTATTCATATTCTATTTCACCTACCTCCTAATTCAAAACAGCAAGATATTACATACATTAACAGAGTCATCCCTGAAGCAAGTCCCCGCAGTGCTTCAAAACGTTTTTGTGGCTCCAGAACGTCGGTACAGTTAATAGTCTGCCGCAGTATATTCCCTCGTGTCATATTCCAATGACTGGAATAATATTATGACGTTCTAACTGGAGGAGATGAGCAGACGTGTTGTTAAAGTTAAGTTTAGTACCGTCAGAGTTGTGTGAGGTTGTTTATTTTATACTTAATTGAATAGAATATGCTTATGCGCTGTGTTGATGCGTTATTTGACCGTGCCGTACCGTTATCTAGCTTTAAATCCTAATTTATTTTTGACGTGTGAAAGCGTTTTTTGGAGCTGGTTTACAGAATGAAATATAAACTTATAATACGTGGGTGGATCAAATATAAACCGGACTTAAGTAAAAAAAAAATACGCACGTATTATTATACTCGTAAAAAAAAGGAATATTTATATTTTATTTTTCTACATAACCTCCCCTTCTATTAACACATTTTTCCCAGCGCAGGGGATGTTTCTTGATGCCAGTATCGAAGAATGTAGTCGGTCGTGCCTTTAGCCAATTGCACACAAATGATTCCACTATCTGGTCAGTATGAAACCGGCGTCCTCCACTTGATTTTTTTTTTTTGTGCCATTCCTACACTTGAGTTCTTGAAAGCGTATTCTTATCGAACTGTAGAGTCAATGGATGCAAAATTTGGGAAGGTTTTATGCCCTCCCGTGTTAAAAAAATTATGATAAGTCGTTGCTCAACAGACTTATATACCTCCTGCTCATACATGATGCTACTGGCGCGCAATAAACTAAAGTGAGCCGGAGCAGTATACCCCCCTCCCCTAGATGATCCCCCCTAACACATACAACAGCACCAAGCGCGTCACTTCACTCAGCGACCAGTAATAAAAAAGTCCTGTTTATATTTGATTCTCCTAATACATTATAAAGAGTAAAGATTTGATTTTTTGTATGATTGTTTGTTACGCTTTCGCGCTAAAACGGCTGAACGTATTTAGATGAAATTGGGCACAAGAATAGACCATGACCTGATACTTTTTAACCCCGATATTTTCACGGGATTTAGACGTATGCGGGTGAAACCGGGGGCGCAGGTAGTATCATATAAAAAGCTGGCTTATAAGTGCAATCGTCACGGATGATGGTCGGCTGTCAAGGCATCGTATATGTTATCTTTGTTTTATTTTTAATACTGTGTACAGACGCCAGCACATCAAGCTACCCGAAACTGTCAATTTTTTCCAATCAACTTTGAACCTTATGCTTTAGCTATAAAGTTGAAAATCTATTATAGAAATTTTGCAGATTGTAGTAGCTTGATGTGCTGGCGTCTGTACTTTCTTTTACCTTATTTTTGTATTATTTTAATTTGATTGTAAATGTTTTTTTTTTTTCAATTGCATATCTCTTATTATGATAAGTGGAAAAGCAGATTTCACCTATCACAAGCATTATTCTTGCTTAAAAGGTGATCTCCAAGTCATGCGTGTTTTCGTTGTATCTAATTGCAATAAACATTTTTTTTTTATCGTAGTTTCAATTTCGACACCGGCACCGATTCTCTTGTTTGCAAACAAATTACTCAGTGCTTGACGTAAATTGACGTATTTTTACACGAAGAGAAAATTCTTAGAAAAATCACTGTGCTCATCACTATAAAGCAAGTGACATCTACAGAAAATTTTCTGAGTGAGATTGGGAAAAATTCACTATTTTTCCAATAAATGTTACTATGAAACAGGCGTGAATTTATTTTATGTAGTTGATAGACTATGCCAGTCCCTATTGAGGAAAGCTCCACCTGAATATCCAGCACCTATGTTCACACGTGGAAGCAATAAATATATTATCTTTTAGTTTTTAACCTTCAAGCGGGCGCGCGGCGTCGAATCGACCGCGATGCGATCGATTCTCGATACATTTATGATGCCAAATTGCTTACAAATCCAAAGAAAATTAGAATATTATTTTGATTTTATAATTTTGTTTATGTCCTAACATAATGATAATGTGATAAATACAAAAAATATTAAATAATTAGTGTTTTAAATCCCTGAAATATCCTATAGGTCTTTTAGGTTACGCGCGACCGCTGGCGTTACAAATGTCCGCGCGCCCGCTTGAAGGTTAAGACTTTGCATGGCGTAAGGTAAAATGTAGCGGAAACAGTTATGTACGCCAGCACATCAAGCTACCATAATCTGTCAGATTTCTTTAATCAATTTTCAACTTTATCGCTAAAGCGTAAGGTTCAAAGTTGATTGGGAAAATCTGACAGTTTTGGGTAGCTTGATGTGCTGGCATCTGTACCATCTTATACCAGCCGCTCGATTCTGTAAAAATCTCACCGTGATAACTAAGGTGAAGTGAGCTTAGAGTGAGCTGTGAGTCTTGCTGATGGGGATTGACACTATTAACGACTCACTCCACACTCACTTCACTCAAGTTTTCACGGTGAGATGGTTACAGAATCGCACGGCTGTACCTAGATTGTTGGCACACAATAAAAAAAAAAGTATATTGAGTATACAAGGTGGAGACGACATTACAACAAAAATGAAACTGTGTATATCTAATGGCGTTCCCAGTCTGCATACGAAAATTCAATCAAATATATCCAATAGTTCCGTAACTATAGCTAGTCTAAGATTGGCAAAACCCATACTCGGCCCATCACTACTATTTACTTTGAGGTGCGGAACCTTGAAACTTTTTAGGGTTCCGCATCTCAAAAGGAGAAGCGAAACCCTTATAAGATCATTTCGTTGTCCGTCTGTCTGTCCGTCTCTCACGAACCTTTTTCTCAGGAACGCGTGGAGTTATCCGGTTGAAATGAATATCAAATACTTAGAGCTACAATCCCTTGTAGCAGTGAAAAAATTAAACTTCTAAGTCAACGCAATCAAAAGATACGGGCGTTTATGTTCCGTTTATGCCGCATATGTTTGACACTCGCAAAGGAATCAAAACCTATAGGGTACTTCCCGTTGACCTAGAATCATGAAATTTGGCAAGAAGCAATGTCACGTAGCACAAGTAAAGGAAAAAATCCGAAAACCATAAATTTGCATTTACATACCTACAAAATACGGAACCCTCGGTACGCGAGTCTGACTCGCACTTTACCGGTGTTTTTAATTTTGATAATACTCTTAGGCATTATAGTATTGTCAGTGCTTTCATTTATTGTCATTAATTAGTCCCATATAGTACATATGCGGAGTTATTTCCAATGTGAACACAAATTATTGTGTAAAACTTTAAAACTTTCTTCTTACTTCCAAATAACTTCTGTCTTCTTAAGATAAGCATTTAAATAAATCTCCCTTAAGAACAAAGTAATAAAAATATTTCCTTTAAAAACTTTCACATCTAAATGGTTACTTCACCGCTTGTCAGACCTCAGCGGCGGTAATCGTGAAAAATAAGAGAATTATTCCAACGGGCGGTGCCTCCGTTGGAATAATTCGCTTATTTTGCCTGAACGTATAAATTTTCAATCCTTCACCAACTGACGTGTTATTTGCGCTATCTTACACAAAGCTGCTTTATACTCAGCCTGGATACCAACTTGTTTTTGTTTTTAAAACCTTACTATACGTATAAATATTTTGTACCAAGAAATTTTCTGTTTTTACTTCAGAAATTGAGAGAAATGGGGCTGTTGACACGGCAACTGGTGTTGAACGTGAAAACGTGTAGAATGAGAGCAATAAAAACATTTAACGTTGGAGTTACTATATTTATTTTTGTTCTACCATTTAGCTAAGGTCAATAACCGTCCTGCAGTGCGATTCTGTAACCATCTCACCGTGAAAACTTAGGTGAAGTGAGCGTGGAGTGAGCTGTCAGTGTCATCTCGCCTGATAGACTAGGGACTGACCAAGCACACATTTACAATCATTATCGACATTTTAATAATCACCGAAAATATATTTGAAAAGTTTCAGATGGCTTCCCCATGGTCAGGCACTTTCAGATATCCAAAAAGAGCCAAACATAAAGTTATCTTCAGAGCCGTTGATTTTGGTATGATCGTATGTGGCCTAACCTATGACTTAAATAGGCAAATCTGATAAAGAATCGCTACCAAATTCAAATCGGTTGGCTACTAAGATTTTCCTAATGTCCTATCAATCAATCTGACTAGTCTTTTCATAACTATGATGGGGTCAACTTCCAGTATAATTGCCTGCAGCTGAATACCAGTATTTTAAATGGAGCGACTGCCTATCTTACCTCCACAACCCAGTTACCGGGTAACACGATACCCCTTGGTACCTAAGACTGGTTGTCAGACTTTTGGGCTTCTGTCCAGTAACGACTGTCAAAGATCTATGAATGGCAGCCGGGACCAACGGCTTAACGTGCTACCCGTCACGGAAGGCGATATGGCAGGGATGGTCGCCCATCCATAAACCGACCGCGGCAAGCGTAGCTTAACCTACAATCGACCATGCAGCTTTTATTATTTAGTCACGAATACTATAATCCTAACTTTGATATTGTAAATGCGAAAGTAAGTTTGTTTGTTACGCTTTCACGCTAAAACTTCTGAACGGATTTGGATGAAACTTGGCACATGGGAAAGGACATAGACTTTCATCCTGGATCGCAGATGAAGTCGCAATTAACCGCTACTTTACTATAACGCGAATATGCTCTTCCTGTCCTAAAAGCAAGACCAGCAGGGTAATTGCGTAACACACTATCAGTAGCAAAGGGTTTCATTTTGACAGTTCAACAACATTCATTGCGTTATTTGCGTTGTTGAGCAGACACATTTTTCCAACATACGGAGCAATCGATCAGCAATATGCTTCAAAATGATTCAAATTTAGAGTAATAGTCTGTTACGCAATTCAGGTGCAGCAGTCCTGCGGTCAGCGATCACGCTTGCGATTACTGGACCAAACCAAAGAAGAAGAATGTCTTTTATATCCTGTACATGAGTCACAGATTAGAGCATCAATCTTAGGATCCAAAGACGTGTAACGTCAAGTACTGGCAATACGGTATCGAGGCTTACAACTAAGGCTCGTTTACATTGGGAGAGTATATCGTCTAGTGCGGGCGATCCTAAAACCTTTTTTAAATTCAGTTATTGGATTAAAAAGTTAGTGTTATTAAGTTTTTCCATCAGGAATTTTTCAGTAGCAGCTCGGAGTCTGGATTTGTGCCTGGTTGATGGCAATTAGGCTCACCCCCTATTACATGGGACTTAAAATAACTGGTAAAATGTGTTTGTACGATGGGAGATGTTCATTTATTACGTAAGACGATTTGAGGAGGGAGGGGGTCCAAAGAGGTCTTATTTTTTCTTACATTGTACTGAGAGGGGTCTAGACTGTTCTTACGTAAGATCACAAAAGTAAGCAAAAATTATAAGTTTTTTGCTACTTTTTCTTTGTAATGTTGTTAGAAACTGATCTTACATAAGATCAAAAAGGGGAGGGGGATCATCCAAGTCTTAGTTTTGCTTACGGGGGGGGGGGGGTCAGAAAATGGTCAAAATTGTCTTACGTAATAAATGAACAGTAATAAGTAAAATAAGGTAATTAAGTAATTAATTTAAGGTACGCCTCTGCCTGACCCAGCCTAACAGGCGTGAAGTTATCTGTCTCCCCTATGAATTGAAGACCAAACTGTTCAAGTCACATTTATCGTGGTTCTCTTTGATCTACAACCGTATTTCATGTCTTTTACCAGTCTAGAGACCGTTCTGTTTCCCGTAGCATGTTCGCCATTCAAAGACCTTTTCTTCCCCAATAGATATCAGTCATTCCGAGCAATATGGTTTGTCCTTTGCCACTTTAAGTCGCTAATCCATCCTCCGATAACACTTTCATAGTGTGACTGTCCAGCTAAAGAAAAGAATTCCCTGCCGAAGTCTGTCTTCCTGATACCTATAACCTGGGGGTTTTAGGTCGAGAGTCAATACGTTGCTTCTAGGTAAACTTGCTTCTTTGTCGACCATATCATCGCAGTCAAACGTGAGACTATCAATAACTAAAAAAATTTAAATCTTTTCCCAGTAAGTCATCATCTGCCTAGCCTTTTCCCAACTATGTTGGGGTCGGCTTCCAGTCTAACTGGATGCAGCTGAAATCTTTTCCCAGTAGGTTGATTGAGAAAACAGGAAAGCACAGCTTCAATAGTTCATGTGCTAGTCTAGTACAAGAACTATTAAAGCTGTACAAGTATTCCAGTAGCTACTCTTCCATTTACTAGCATAGTAAGTTCACTAAATGTAAACGAACCTTAAAGGAATCCTGTGTGAGCTAAGCACATAAACTTCAAAGGCTTGTGATCCAACCTTCATGAAAAATATTTTAAGTCGTTTTGGAAAACGGGAACTTTTATAAACAGCTTTCGTTATGCAATACCTACCTTTCAGTTTAGAAGAATGTTGTTTGGTCATTGAGAGAAAGAACGAATGGATCAATAAATTTTTCTCCCATAACAATATCTAAGTTTTGTTCACTATACCAAAGAAAATCCGCATTCTTGAATTAAAACTCATGTTTAATATTTATGCATATTGATTTAGGTACGACAAGTTTCGCAACTAGGAAAATACTTTTGTATTGATCCTCTTCCAAGTTAGTGTAATTATTTCTAACTTTAATTAAATAAAAATAGGAACCCTGAAATACATAATCGAAAAATTGGCAACTGTCACAATATAAATACAAAAATGCTGATTTGCAAACCAACTTTATAAATAAAGGCCACACTAATATTTGCGCTGAAGTGAAAATTAAATAGAATCTGCCATCATAAGCAAAAAAGGCCTTCGGAACCCTTTGAGCTTATTATTATGTGAATATTCTTATCTGTTTTTACATTGCGTTTGTTTCACTGAAACTACAGAACGCCACATGCATGTATCCTTAGTTAGTGGGTGAATTACACCAATGAAACTGAACGCGATCAGTACATCTAAACCACGTCCAAGAGCTGTCAGTGTCATTATTGTCGTGGAATATATGTGGAATATTGACACTGACAGCTCTTGAAGAAAGTTAAAAGAATATAGATGTCACGTGATAACCTTTTAAAATCGCGAAAAAGAAATCAGCTGTTCTCTACATTTTGACGAGTTATGCGATCATAAATGGAACAGCTGATTGTTTTTCGCTATTTTTGTTTTTGCCCCATAGTAAAAGTTGTTCGCGAAAATAAAATCAGCTGTTCCCTACATTTTGACAAATTATGGGAACATAAATGGAACAGCTGATTTTTTTCGCGATTTTTGTTTTGGTCCCATAGTAAAAGTTGTTCATAATGATGAGTACAATGACCCCTTATGAGGTTGTGCGTTCTTTAAGTTACAACTTTTGTTTGTTTCAGTCCAGTAGTAACCCTACAAGATCTACATTAAGTTCAACTGTATCATGGAAGATTTTTATGGTTTTATTTTTTTATTTATAACAATGCACACTGGTTTTCCAATTCACTTTAGACGTTGGTAGTATAGTAGACATCAGCTTTGCTTGCTTTAAAAAATGGAAAAGAAACAGTTCAGCAGTTTCATTAGCAAAATTCGCCCTTCCTCCTTTGACTTCATCCACGTTCAAACATTCCATTTCCTTGTCCAACGACATCGGTTTGTTCACTGAATTCTATGGTATCCTCTGGAAGGCTTTTTTAACAATCGTTCGTCTATATCTCGTTTATCTGTCTTCTAATATTTATAATCTTTATTTGTCTCTGCATCTTATTACAGACACTGCCTAATTTAATACACAATCTTAAATAGAGAAAGGTGTCTGAGGTAGGAGGGTCTTGAGTTACAGATCATCTAGCTCCTTAAAATGGGACGTTATTTTTAGTAAAGTTAATTTAAAATATTATATGCAATATCAAGATGTCATCATCAACATCATATGCCTAGCCTTTTCCAACTATTTTGTAGGTAAACAGATGCAGCCGAATACCAGTATTTTACATAGAGCAACTGCCTATCTGACCTCCACAACCCGCTTACTTACTGAGTAATACGCTGCCCTTTGGTAAGACTGGTTGTCAGACTTTCGAGCTTCTAACGCCTCGTAACGACTGCCAAAGATCCATGAATGACAGGCGAGACAAACGGCTTAATGTTCTTTCCGGGACAAGGGTCTTGATATGTAAAGAAATGTCAAGATGTATCGGTAAGTTTAAAATTGCAAGTTATGCAAGTAAATGACAAATGATCGTACGGTCTGAATAAATCTTGCGTTTAATAAGTTCGCATTGAATTACAATCAAGTTATTAAACATAATATGTAGTAATTGTAGGTGTGTAAACATTCCAAAATTCTGTTATGTTGAAAGTGTAACTTGAGATGTCTTTTCATGCGCAGAAAAGTCTTCACCTTTCCTAGACTTTTATGCATAATCAGCCTATAATTTTCCCACTGCTAGCACACGGGCCTCCTCTCTTTGGGAGGGAGTTGGTGCAATCTACCACGCGAGTCCAGTGCTGGTTGGTAGATGTCACATGTCTTCGAATTTCAGATTCTGGGGCATTTCCTCATTATATTTTCTTTCACCGTTTTGTGGAGGGGACCGTGGCTAAATAATACGCTTGCCGCGGTTGGTCTGTGGATGGGTGACCATCTTTACATACCGAGACCCTTCCGTGCCTCGGAAAGCACGTTAAGCCGTTGGTCCCGGCTGTCATTCGTAGATCTTTGACAGTCGTTACGGGTAGTCTGAAGCCCGAAAGTCTGACAACCAGTGTTACCTAGGGGTATCGTATTACCTAGTAACTAGGTTGTGGAGGTCAGATAGGCAGTCGCTCCATGTAAAATATTGGTATTCAGCTGCATCCGGTTAGACTGGAAGCCGACCCCAACATAGTTGGGATAAGGCTAGGCAGATGATGATTTTCCTTCACCGTTTTGAGAGCAGTGGTGATGAAACAATTTGCACCAAGTAAAGCGCCTGTCTGGGTTCGCACCTACGACCTACAACTCGTAAGTCGAGGCCATTACCACTGGGCCACCACTTCTGTCACCACTGATCAAAATATGATGTCTGTTGATTGCTGTTTGATTGATGAAAACATTTTCTGAAGTCACAATAATCGATTATTTTGAGCTACTCCTATACGATTGAGGGTTAATTAGTAATCGATGCGACGATGATGGCTCCCTTACCTGTCAAGACAAGAGACATCGAGTTTTAGAAGAAGACTGTTACACAGACATGAGTGACAGAGAGGACGGTCAACTTGAGGAAGCAGAAATTTTTCTAAAACTCGATCAATATCTGCCCAGTTTTTTTCCAACTTTGTCGAGGTCGGCTTCCAGTCTAAGTCGCGCCCGATACCAATGGGTCACCACTGTTCACAGACTTATACTTTTTGAACACTATGACAGAAAGCATGAATAGGAATATTCAATCAGTTCAAGGACCTCTCCTCGAAATGGTTTAATATTCCTATATCGCAGTTACATTCAATAGCATTCACAGTAAATAAAATACCAATTGTCAACATCAAATTCAATTCGATTTTTAGTCGTTTCACTCGGAAAGAATTTCGTTGGCGAGTGTCGTAAAATAGCTAGCTACTGTCGCCCCGTCGACCGTTCCCGCGCTCTGAAGCTCTGAACCGAATAATTCACGAGAGTTTCCAACAAAACTCCAACTGCAATCTTTCTAGACCTTATCACAGACGCATAAGATCCATTTTAGATTGCACAAATCATTGTTAAGTTAGCAGAAACCGGCTCCAGCAAGCAGCCGCATCGAAAATCCTTTTAAAAAGAATTGAGCGTCCCCGTGCTGCAAACCTTTGCACAGATAAAGGTTTATTTAAAAATATATTATATACTATATTAGTTTTAAAAAATATAACGCAATATATTCCGGTATATTACAAGCTGCGTTTGTAACTCATAGGGGTAGGAAAAACCGTAATTTAACGTTGTTTTTACGATTATTGCTTACGCACGATTTGATTAAAGAAGAGAGTTACTGTTTTGCACAGTTCGCTTTTTCAGAAAACAATTTCGTTTGTTGTCGGGCTCTATACTAAGTAAGCAATATGCATAGACATATAATATATATTGGTGCTTAACTCTTTCAGTCACGCTTTTACATTAACAATATTTTGAGCATTTATATTAGAGTTTTAGCATCATTTACAACTAAATAATCACAGAAAGTAGGAAAAAAAAAAAACGACGGGTTGCACTCCGGGAGTGCCGGCAGAAGTGAAAACTTAAATATTAACGTTGTGCATTTTTTATATTTTGGAATGGTTAGGGAATCATTTTGCACGAATTGCTTTAATTATCCGTATAAAAGTACTATCATTTATGTCGTAGAATACAATATTTATTTATTGCGCTATCTTGCACAAACATAACAATTTATATTACATTAAAAAGTTTATCTCTCAGAAAAATCAACTTCCATCCATAATTTCGACGACTTTTTCACCATCATTATTACCAGAACCATTATTTTATTATTTTTTTAATTTTTTCACGTCCACCGGAGGTGTGCCATATGTTCCACCAGTTATCTGTAGTTCCCAAATTGCAGATTTATTGTCGAGAGATGTACCTTCAAGTCTATCAATACATTCGAACTACAATTCTAATTAATTCATTAATTTAAGTTAAGTTTGTTTCTGTAACATACACACACACGAACATTCGCGCAAGCACCCTGCCCCACCTAAACTAAACAACAGGCGCAGGCATACATTTTCGCCGCGCCGTAGAAAGAGAGGGGGATACTTCCTCGCCTACGCCGCGCCGCCGGCTGTCTACTCACCATCCGTCTTACGAATTTTCGATCAGGGTCACGTGTCCTGACGCGAGTTTTACATTTTTTACCCGTTACAAAAAAAGTGTACAACGCCGCTAAAGAAGTTTTCACTTCAAAAATCTAGGTATAAAGGCTCTCGAGGAATGAGGTGGTTAGTGACACTAACCACCATGACTATTGATACAAACAAAACTATGATGATTATTATGTATATTATTTATTTAATGAACTTTCCACAGGCAAAACTAACATAAAAATTACTTCTTATGAAAAACATGCTTTTCCTTAGCGTAGACAAAGGGGCACTTTACATGTATTGCACTGCCATATAGTACGCACTGGAGATATTTTAGTGCTACATTTGCAGTATCTTCTCGAAGTACTTCTAACAGGTTGATGGCGACTGCGTAGTGAATTCTTTCAGTCAATGTGCATAGCTAGGGCCGTCCGGGTGTGAAGAGAATTGCAGTTCTTTATAAATCAAAAATGCATTGACAATACAACAATCAAGGAGGTGAAAAAATATCCTGTATTTTATTTTATAATATATGATAATACAGTGAGTAAAAAACATTAAAGAAAAAAGCATACTTACCCGTTTCACAGTTTTTTTAACAAGCACGCGAATAAAAGTACGTTAGAGCAGGGCTCTGAACCGGTTTAAAAAGAGCGGTTAATTTCGATGAAATACCGGTAAATATATCGTTCCCTCATTAACCGGTTAAACAAGTGAACTGTTCATATGTAACCCAAATGACAAAGGTTACCGGTTACATAAGCACAAACGGTTTTGACACCCAAATTAACCGGTTAATTCCGTAAGTCGTAAATATTTTTCGTCTACTTTTTTAATACTTCCAACAAGTTATAGTGACATTAGTACATTTAGTACCACAGAAAACATTAGGAAAAAAAATGTTTGATCTGAGGACGTCAAATACAAGCGGAGAACTTAAATGGTGCGGGTAGATTCATGTTGCGACTTGCTTAGTTAGGGGGCGGGGGGTGTTTAACCGGTTAATTTTCACTTTCAAAACCAAAATTCATGAAAAACCGGTTTCCCGCAAAAACCGGTAAAAACCGGTAAAGTGCAAACCTTAACCTAAATCGATTTCGGTTTGGGGTCAATGACCGTAACCGGTTAAGAATTTCAACCGGTTTCCGAGCCCTGCGTTAGAGTAATATTTAATTCGACGCAAATGAACTGTCATTTATTCAACATTCCGCCAATCGGTCCCATATTGTCAAGCATGATTCGAACTTTCTTGATAATTCAAGCGATTGTCGTTATATGCCATGGATTTTAATTTAAAAATTCAGAAAGAGGTGGTTTTAATAGGTGAAAGATTTAATAGGTGTCAGCATAATGAGAGCAGATTTACCGATAGAAACATTTTTATCAAAGTTCGTATATCTACCATTGTCGATATCCGCGATCGTTTATGTCTTCACTAACTTTTGCCCGCGGCTTCGTTCGCGTTAATTTCGAATTTGACAATCAATTCCGGTTGTACTCTGCTTGTTGTTTGGCCGTTGCACTCATGGGCTCAGAAGGGAACATTATTCTAGGACGCTCCTGTACACAATGTTGTGTATCCTTATATTTGGCACTAATATGTACAAATTCTGGGCATTGAACACACGCGAACATGGTACATATAGCTGGCCATGGGAACATGGCTTTTCCCATGTTTGCCCTTGTCTATAATATTATAGTTAGGAGGATGAAAAATCGGTCTATCGACACTCTAGACTGACAAAGCTTAAATTAAAAAAAAAACACGTAGTCGCACACGTATAAGGGTACTAGCCCTTAGTAGGTACTTCATCCATTTTGGTTTCTTTTGAGTGTAAACCGGAAGTGTGACTGTAATTTACGTAGTTTTAAATAACATTAAAATATAATTTTAAATATATTATTTTTAATTTTTTTTTTTTTTTATTTTTTTTTTATTTTAGTACATGGAGGACTTACAGCTATTAAAAACAGACACAAAAGGAAGTCATAATCACCCGAAAGCCAATTACAAATCCTCACGTATAGAATTACAATAATAATTTATGGTGTGAGCACGCAAACAAAAAACCCATCACCTAAACTAAAATAAGTAGCAATATAAATACATAGTTTGCAAATATATGCCTAAAATAATAGAGAAAACAATAAAATAACAAAATCAAATAATATAATAATAGAGAAAACAATAAAATAACAAAATCAAATAATATAACCTACCGCTACTTAAAAAAATTGAGGCTTAAACACCTTCTGGCCGAATTCACACTAATTGTGAATGGATCAAAATCATATTCCTTGCATATGTCATTGAAACTACTGCTTGCGCGCACAATGTAACTGTTCTGCCTATAATTCGAAGATGTATGAGGTACACGTATGGGTGGATTAAAACGAAGTGCTTTACTTGGCACAGTAAAATAAAATTTTGACAATAACTCAGGGTTATCAATATTGTTATTGAGGATTTTCAACAGGAATAAACAGTCTGCAATTTTACGTCGATGTACCAGTGGCAGCAGATGATACTTCTTACAGAGTCGAAGATAATCGGTTGACTGATATGGAATCTTTTGATGAAAGCAAAGATATTTTATGAATCGTCTTTGGATGTTTTCCATGCGGTCAATGTATTTATGATAACGTGGATTCCAAATCTGAGACGCGTACTCAAGCTGACTTCTTACAAAAGTGCAATACAATATTTTTAGTGTTTTAGCGTCAGTAAAACACTTAGAAAGACGTATTATAAAGCCACTTTCTATCATTTTAATATATTTAAAATGATAGAAAGTGATTCAGTAAACGATTTTTAACAAACTAATTTCATAATGTGCATTACACATTGTATTTATCTTATTACATTTCTTTTTTAATTACGACATCGTCCATCGTCATCCGAGAGGTTCCATTACCAATGAGCTCGGATATTTCTTCCCATGTAGGTGCATCAATCATCAGCACTAAATCTGATTCTAAATATGCGGCTTCCACTGAAAAAAAAACGTGATGAATTAGTACGTGGTTTATTAGTAGTATTTTGATCTGATGACCAAAATCTCACTTTTGGCGTTTACCTATACGACAACGTGACCTCTTCAGAGGTTGTTGGTGTTTTACAAATAACCCTGTATAAGAGTAAAATTTCAGTTTTTGGAGAGTACATTAGTTGTTCGTAGGCAAATGCAACTGGCCAGGTTTTACACCGGATTTCAAATACCTAGGTTGAAATTCTTTAAACGCCGGAATGCTGGTACTACCTACTCGATTCTACACTGAAAATACGCAAACTCTAGCTTTATTACCTTTATACTATACTTTAGGAAAAGAAGTAAAACAACCTAGGTATCTTATATGAGCTCAATCAGTGTAAACTACAGAACAAAGATGTTATTTATTGTATCGACAATAACGCATACATATAAAATGTTTCATTGCATAGTTCGATATTGAGATGTGCTCATGATAACACAAGTTTAAACCTTAGTGGTTTTTGGTTGCTATTTAATATGAATAATCCTGTATTCTTTTGTATAAATGATAAATACATTTTTTTTTATTTTATTGTGCAACACCCTACTCGTATCAATAAAAATGTGAATCATTTTGAAGGATATTGCTAGCTTTATTATCTCTTAACCAACTATTTAGACCATCAGGGTAATTGCGTAACACATTATCAGTAGCAATGGACTTCATTTTGACAGTTAAACCACATTCACGTTGTTCAGCAGACACATTTTTCGAACATATGGAGCAATGGATTAGCAATGCTTCAGAATGATTCAAATTGAGAGTAATAGTGTGTTACGCAATTAGGGTGCAGGTACTAAATTAAAAGACTAAGTAACTATACAAATAAATACAAAAACAAAAGGATATTTAGGCGTCGAAGTACTCGTCCGCATCGCTGTCATCCGGAAACGTGTCCAGAAGACTCGCAGCATTGCCACGTTGAATGCCAAAGTTGCTCTGGTCACGTGAAGTGTTGATCAGCCGGCGAGAAATTTCTTTAAAAAGGAGACTCGCATTCGCGCCCCGAGAGTTTGGACCCCAAATGGCTCAAAGCTGTAGTTACCCATTAGGTTACAGTATTTACACCGCTTGAGAATCTCAGCAACTGCCGCAGCGGTACCAGCACAGCCCGCCGTGCTAAGAACATGAGATGGCGCAAGGATATCGACACAGGTTGCGTCCCACACCAGAGGCCTACCCACTTTCCAAGGCAACAACGTCATGCCGTCTGTTCTCTTCCCATCGTCACGTACCAAGCCGTTTGGTTTTAATACCGCTGGTACGCCGGCGGTGACAAAGGCTCGACGAATAATATCGTTGATGCTGGCGTGCCGTGCTACGACCTGCGCTCCTACAACAGGACAGGTTGTGATGCCCGAGACTGTCGACAGCTTCACCGCAGTGACACCGGTACGGAGCAACACAAGGTGCGCCCAAGCGGAGACACGTAGGGAGCCGAAACGATGAGTCATCCATCATTGTGCCTATGGTGGATGGCGGGAGCGCCTGAAGCCACAAGCTTGACTCCCATTCTCCCAAACTGCTCGAAAAATTTGTCTGCTCAACAACGTAAATAACGCAATGAATGTTGTTGAACTGTCAAAATGAAAGCCATTGCTACTGGTAGTGTGTTACGCAATTACCCCTCAGATACTTTTATCTATTCCGTGGCGTAGCCTACTCAGTTAAAATAATAATTTGGGACGCCTCCTTTTCCTGGAACTTTTCTTTTTTTGAAGTTGGTTAAGTAAGATGTCTTTTTATTCTAAGTCAAATATCTCTCATGTCATCAAAACTAGTTCTTACATTTTAGATTTCCAGTTAATTAAAACGTAAATTATTTACAGTCATTAAGATAACATAATTAAGATCAAGGTCAACTAAAACGTGATCAAAATCTCGGTTATACACTATTTTACAGACAAAAGGTTTATATAGAATTTCGTGTCATATAATGTTTTTCTCAAATTACCTTTTCATAGAATAATCAATACGCAGAATACTTACTTTGAAGAAATTTAAATCATTGATTTTTGTTTCAAATAAATTATGATGTTCCGATTTTCATATCATAGAATAACAAATCCAATATTCTTTATACTCATATTGTTTAGTTAACATAAAACTTATTACCAAGAAAAACATTGTATCGAGTGACAGTTTCTAAATGTTTCAATTCATACCTTTGATAAAACGCATACCCTCCTATAAAATAATTGTCGGCGTGCCCTAATTTTTTTACTGCGTACAATTTCGAGGTAGCGCTCGCCGGCTGTTGCAGCGGCACCGCTCGCTTTGCTCGCTCGGCTCGCGCGTGGTTAGTCAGAGTTCTAACCTAACCAAACCTGTGTGGTTGGGGTGAACGGAACATTTCAACGTCAAGGTAAATATCAAAATGTTGTAATACGGCGTAGTCGACACAGCCCCGGTAGGCGGGGCTCTTATTTCTGTCTGCAGGATTTAAAGTAACCTAACACGTCTACTTTTACATTTTTGTTAGAAAAATACCAGAGAAAAAACATCGAAAAAACAATATTCGTTAAAAAAATAATTCTACTGTTTGATAAGTTTGTTAAATAAATAAATGTGATTATAAAAGTCATTGAATTGTGTTTCTGTGAAATATTTTTCATTCAAGTACATAGTCGTTAAAACAATAATATTCGAAATAAAAATATAAGGACCAAATAGTATGTGAGACAATTTCTGTGAACCGAAATTCTATGAAATTTCCGTCTACGAAACAAGCGAACACCCAAAATCTGGAAATTAAATAATGATACATTATTACCATTAAAATGTCGGTAACCCGGTTCCACATTAAATTAAGATAGAAAATTAACTTGACATTGAAATTAAAACTTTATTTATTATACCGTAAAAATCAAAATCAACTCATTTATTCAAATTAGGTTGAAAATCAGCACTTTTCGAACATCAAAATTACAAGACAGTTGCCAAAACTCCCGTCCTTCACGATTTTCTGGTGCCTTCGCTGGGAAGAAATGGCGCAACAAACTCCCCAGCAGCACAGCTGTCTGTACAATTAAAAAAACTTGATTCTATAAATAAATAAAAAATCCCCCCGACCGATTTCGATCACGGTGGCCAATCTCAACGGAGATTAGCCAGGTACGCAGGATATATTATAGTGCACAATTATTAGTGTGTGCGCAAATACAGGTGCACTATTTGTTCCTTTACCCTCATAATAGTCCAATGGGACAGCAATCCGACACGACCGGAGAGAGGTTGGGCGCAGGACCTAACGGCTTTACGTGCTTTTGAGGCACAGGGGTATACCACCAACTTCCAAACTGCGGGCAGCTACTGAGAAATTTCTAATGGAAAAACCCAATAACGCTTTGCCTGACCTGGGAATCGAACCCAGGACCCCACGCACAGCAGGCTCGCTTGCGACCACGAGACCAACGGGGCAGTCTATACAATAGTAGCGTTCATCATCATCCGTTGCTTAGGGTTGGCGCAACACGTTTTCTTCTTGTACCGTCCCCATTGTACCGTCACGCCATTATTATCTTTCATATCATTCCTCACATAATCCATCCATCTTTTCTTTTTCCTTCCTCCATCCGTGTAGTGATGAAGAAAATTCTTTGAAAAACATCTTCCATTGTTTTTCCTAGGTACTTAAGTAGGTATGTTAGGTAAGAAGAGCTACGTTCTAATTTAGTTAAGTACCTACTTACCTGAATAACGATGGGTACTTAAGTAGAAAGTTATTTTTAAAACCCTCGTACGTACGTTTATACAAAAATCAATATTTACCTCTCATTTGGTTTATATTATTGACTATTTTCTTCATTTTATCGAGCTCCTTTTCAATTGCAAATTTGGTATTATTGAAGAAATCGGGATCCGGTATATCTTCCGCGGATTTACTTGGAGCTTCCATTTCTAAGAACAATTTTAGAAACAGTTCAAAATAGGTATAAAGATCCGTTTGTATTTCGATACCCACCGTTCAAACTTATGTATGTATTATTCAGTTAATTTCGAGGGCCTTGTTAGATATCTGTGAATAATTGCCCGGACAAAACGGCCCGGAATGCTGTCAAAACAAATGGTACCTAACTGATCCAAGAAACAAAAAATTTAGTATACATTTACAAATTAAAACACGGACTTGACTTTTTGTAATAAACACTAACCAAATCAGGAAATATTTTCACAAAATATGAAACTTTATTTGATTTTAGCTCGACGCCCTAAAAAGTTTGACAATCGGAAACGCAAACGGAGCGGGAAAATGTACGGAACTTTTTTAAAATCAGAATTAGGTCAACGATTGCACGCGATCGTCAACAAACAGCCAGATTATACGAAATAGTTTTTAACACCGAAACTGTTCGTACGAAATTTAAAAAAAGGTATTGAATATTTTTAAAATATTAAAAATATAATCCAGCTTTGTTGTTTTTTTAAAGTAATATACAATTCTTTTTTTTATGTTTCATACATTATTTAAATACCATACTTACTTGACTTAGGGCTGATTTTTCAATCGACAGATAACTTTTATTCGTGAACGACAATTTTATTAAATTGTCGTCTGACAGATTTTACATGTAAGAACTGTCAAAAAATCAAAATTGTTCCTCGGATAAAATTATACGGCATTGGAAAAATCAGACCTAAATGTAAGTTAAGTATATTTGTCAATTTTGTCATATTATTATGTGGAATGTCCATAGATAAGATAAAGTACCTAGGTATTTCGGCCCTTTAAATAACAATTTACAACATAATTTACTGAACAAAATTATCTTATCTATTAATAATCTCTAAAATGTCGCCAACGAGATAGGGCTTTGTCTAAAAACTTTTAGTAATTATCCTTCATTACGGCTTTTAACATAATTTTCTTGACAGACATACCTTCTTTGCCAGCGGCAGATTGTGTTAATTACCTAATTTATGACTAGATAAAACAAGAGATAGATTACATTATATAAATTAAATAATCTCGGTAAAGTTTTTAAGTATGTAGGCAAACAGATACATAAAAAAAACAGTTCAACATTTTAAACTCGATTAAACATGGCAATGACAACAGCTCATACATCCTAGTAAAGTACTAAACTCTCGAATATTATGTGTGAAATTCATCACAATGCATGAAATAACGATCAATTAGTACAAACAGTCGAACAATGATGCCAATCATCTCGGTCGAGCGAACTAAATCTGTTTTTGGATGAGTTTTGGTATGTCAGCCGCGTCACACGCCGAATGTCATTGGATTTATAAATACAATCAGCTCCAGAAATAGGTGGCCACAGGTTTTCCAGGCGTACCGACCTAAAATAAAGCAGCCTGGATTCGTTAACAATATAATTGTCTCCACTTGGTACGTGCATCGAACTAGTGAGCGTAAGAAGTTTGTTAGTGCTTTTTATACAGTAAATACTTGACTGTGGCCATGGATGATGAGGATGTACAACAGTTTTCTTTGCGCTGGCACAATCATCAGGTAGGTGAGTAATATTTTATTTTATCAACACACCCACTACAGATGACCAGGTACACTTACATTTTTTTTCCTTGGACATATTTCTTTTTTCGCTTCAGTCATAAAACCTTTGTGTTTTTATTTGAGTTTATTCTGTTTTTAAAAAGTTTTATGATGCGTAGTGTAAAATGAAACGCTGTTGTTTTTTTCTTTAAAAAAATGTAGTTGTAATTTTTCGTGTTGTTTGAAATACTATGTAGATATTATTTAATTTAAAACGCTTGATAAGATAATTAAAAATGTTTTAAAACTTTTGTAAAATAAATTAAAATGCGAGTTAAAATGAGAACTACTTTGGTTTTAAACTTTACCAAAACATCACGCAACTATTTTAATTTCAAATGTAAAACTGTTTTATCATGTTTTGGCGTTGAAATATAAATTGGAAATGTAAATATTAGCACCCTCTGCTTAGCCTGTGTTACCTTTGCCAATGACACTAAATAGAAGATTACTAATAGATCACACGCACACCAACTAATCGACTATTGAGCTACAACTAATATCGATTAAAATTTATTAATTAGTTTAATATGAAGCAGCAGCTATTTGGTAGATATCCGTCTTTGATAAACCTACTCGTAATATCTTGGTATTTTGTGCCTGAAATAATTGAATAAAAGCCTTGTGAAAATGATGAAATTATTTAAAAAAAAATCGCTAAATGATGTGAAAATAAGAAACGTGATTAAAAAAAAATATAGTTTTGTATCTACCTTAAAATATGGTCAAAATCAGTTTTAATAGAATATAATAGTTTTTTTTATGAATAGAGTCGTTTTAAATGTCCTGTAAAACTACCTAGTTGATCCATTGGCCAATAATAAATGGATGAGTCATTGACGGATTTCCCAAAAAAGCTGCTGCGGGCCAAAGTATTAAAATCCCATTTTTACTTAAACAGAACAGCTTGATAGGAGCCCTAGGTCGCATGTTGAGCACTGGAGCCCTGACTGACGTCACGTTGAGTGCCAGCGGGACCTCCGTGAAGGCGCATCGACTTGTGTTGGCATCATGTAGCCAATACTTTGCCCAGCTCTTTAAGGTGAGATTAATCATATCTTATTTGAAGGTTCGAGCAAGAACTTTAATAGAAAGATAACTTACAACCAGCAGCCTAATTGCATAACACAGTATCAATCACAATCTGAACCATATTGAAGCATATTGCTAATCCATTGCTTTATATGTTCGAAAAATGTCTCTGCTCAACAACGTAAATAACGCAATGAATGTTGTTGAACTGTCAAAATTAAAGCAATTTACTACCCCGCAATTTATAAAAACAACACAAAAGGTGGTGGCTTCTCAAACTTCTTTTACGTGTGTACCACCCCGCACTGGAGCACTCCCTATCACAGAGAGGAGGCTTCTGTCTCAGCAGCGGAAAGGTTGCTTATTCTTCTGCTATTTTAAGTAATTTGATTGGCTGTTGTTATTTTATTAATCACAACAGCAGTGATATTCTGTAAAAATCTCACCTTGAGAACTTAGGTGAAGTGAGCGGGAAGTGACCTCTGTCATTCCCTAACTAACACTATTAAGTGCTCACTTCACTTATGATTTCACGGTGAGATTTTATCAGAATCGACCGTCAGTAAGCATGACTTTGACAATCTTTATAATTATGTGACATCACTTTAATAAATATGCCATACCTAAATATATAATAATAATAATATTCCACAACTTTCACACAACGCCATCTAGTCCCAAACTAAGCAGAGCTTGTGCTATGGGTACTAGACAACTGATAAACATACATATATATTTCTAAATACATACATATTATAGATAAATTACACCCAGACACAGAACAAATGATCGTGCTCATCACACAAACATTTGTCCTGGGTGGGAATCGAACCCACGACCTTGCGCATAGCAGTCAGAGCCACTGACCACTAGACTAACAGGCCTGTCATATAAAAAGCTATGACGCATACAATCAAAATTAATATTGACAATGTAGTGGAACGATCAATATTTTGTCTATATCATCAGCCTACATCAGTCCACTGCTGGACAACAAATCAGTCTTCCTAGCCTTGTCCCAAATATGTCAGCTGAATACCTGTATTTTACATAGACGACTATCTGTCTCACCTTCACAACCCAGTTACACGGATGGATGGATAACACGATATGCCTTAGTAAGACTGGTTGTCAGACTTTTGGGTTTCTGACTGCCCGTAACGACTATCGAAGATGACAGCCGGGACCAAACTTATAGTGCTTTTCGAGGCACGTCCACCGCTGGACAGAGGCCTCTCTAATTGCACGCCATTCAACTCGGTTCTCCGCAACTTTCATCCAGCTGCTTTTTGCCTGTATCCTTTATATCTAAGCAACTTGTTCGATGGTAGATACGGTACCATGACCTACGTGCTCTTTCAGTGGTCATACAGGTTTTTTTTTTAATGGCATCTCGCAGTTCAACCTAGGAGGTTGTCGTCTGCTAAACCGGACTTAGCTGTGGGTACCTCAATATATTAGACATCCAGTCACAGACTGAGGGACTATACGCTAAGGGCACCTCCTGTGGCATACAGGCGCCGCTGGGAGAGGATCGCAATATGGTCATGAAGACAGTACCTGATGATACTTGATTGTTCATTAACATATTTTCCAGGAAGTAGAAGCTGAGAACAATACACTAGTCGTGGTCCTCGACTGCGATGCGACAGAACTGCGACTCCTCCTTACGTTCATGTACACCGGGGAAGTGACGGCCTCTAAGAAGATCCTGCCTTCTCTGCTACGACTTGCACAGACCTTGAAGGTTTCGGGACTCACTGATTCCGATACGGTAAGGTCTTTTATAATGGACTTTGGTTACCCTCAAGTATGTCTTTGGCTTTGTACAGCAGGCTACGTAGACACTGATAGTGATAGGAGGGTTGCTTATTGCGTAGAGCCTAGTCAGTCACCTTGCGGGTAGCGAAGTGAAACCAACGCTCTAGAATTTTTCTGCCGGCCGCACTGCGCGCTTGGCGAAGCGTCGCTACTCGCCTAGCGTGTATACAACATGTAACGTTAAATGCGCAAAACCTCAGACACCCCAACTGATTTTTAATTCAATTGACCTATATCACAGAGAAAATAAGTCATTAAAAAAATTGTAAAGGTTTTATGTGTTGTTTTAGTTTTACTGGCCATTCTGATCGTTTCTTGCGTCTGCGACGACGTTTTATCGAGGGAGGAGTCGTCACCGGGCCGCTGCGCCGCGCTGACATCGGCTTGCTTGACCTATTATTAAATAGACACGGCAACGTTTTTAATGAAGATTTTTTTTTAAATGTGACCTTTATTAAAAAGTGGTTCAATTAATTCTGCTCGTTATTCTGATCAAACTATTTTCAGGTTTTGCGCATTTAACGTTACACGTTGTAGGATGTAAATGTTGTCACTAGGCTCTAGGCGCTAAGCAAACCACCTGTACAGTGCGTGCGCAGCCGAAGAGTAGTTGGTAGGTATTCATGCTTCGTAGATCATCGTATATGAATTCGGGTGGATACAATTTTTCTCTCTTTGCATAATTATCTTGTTTGGTAAATTAATACTTGTACCTATAATCTTTGTAAGATACAGTTAGGCTTGTAAAATATGTAGGTTAAACAAAAACTGGTACACATCATACACGTTGTGTACATTTCTCAAAATAGAATTAAGTTAAGTAAAATATATGAACGTTACAGAGGTTCTACACAATGTTAACTAAGACCAAAAATGCAGTCTGGGAGCCTTTTCTCTTTACCTATCGTTTCTGGTCATCTGAACACCTGCCCAACCAAGCCTTTTCAGCTACTTCTTCTTATGCATCTCCAGGAAAATGTGGGTTTTTTTATGTGGCCAAGATATTCAGCGTACTCTTTTCTCACTAATTCAATTTTCCATAATTCCAGAACTCAACACTAACGCCGACAGAATCCGAACTGACCCCAGACGAATTCAACTCCCCAGTGAACTTAGAAATAAAGAACGACCTCCAACAACCCCAGGTCATCAACGACAACTCCAGTTCTAGCTCCAAACTGAACTATGATGACATACTGTCACCAACGAACGAGAAAGACGGAAGCTACGTGTCTGACTTCATGGGAAAGAGCGAGAAAGATAGATTGAGTAAGCTGGACCAGATTGTACAGAATTTGTACAGTACGCACAAGATTGGAACGCCTCCGGCTGCGACCCTGGTTCATTCTGGAGGTGAGCAAAACTTTATCTACCGTCAGCAATGAAAGTCAATTAACAATTCTGCGGAGTAATTGTGTAACAAACTAACTGTAGGAATGGCTTTCATTTTGACAGTTCAACAACATTCATTGCGTTATTTACGTTGTTGAGCAGACATTTTTTCGAACATATGAAGCAATGGATTAGCCAAATCCTTCAAAATGATTCAGGTATTGTGATCTTTACTCAGTGCGTTACGCAATTAGGGTGCTGTTATCTGACCAGACGTAAAATTATAAGAATATTTAACACTTTAGCTATTAGGTACAGACGCCAGCACATCAAGCTACTACAATCTGTCAGATTTCTTTAATAGATTTTCAACTTTATCGCTAAAGCATAAGGTTCAAAGTTGATTGGGAATATCTGACAGTTTCGGGTAGCTTGATGTGCTGGCGTCTGTACATGAAATGCTGAAAAGCAGTTTATCGAATTCTTTTGCGTAGATTTTGATGATATGTAAGTAAACTTAATTGGCTGTTTTTATAGACTTTTGTTGCTGATCGTACCTAGTACTGCTTTTTAAATAAGTTGATTAAAATATCCGTACTCGTAGTGAGGTACTTAGAAATCAAATTGGGCAGGCAGTATTGGTATATTACTTACTTAAATAATATGTATACTTGGCTGAGCTAGACTCCTTTAATAAAGATTGGACCTTGGCAGCTCTGGACACAGAGAGGTGGAGAGTAGGGCGGCCTTTGCCCACCAGTGGGACATTAATGGATAGTAAAAAAAGACAAAAAAAGGTATACTTGGAAATAGTAGCCCAACATGCAGGCATAATGTTCAAGATTAAAAGTTAATACATAATTTTGATGTAGGTACCTATCATAATAACTAACTCGGTTCCAAATTCCCAAACTTTTGCATTACGCTATTATTAAATAAAATTTAAGTATAATATGCTGTCTAAACTGATTGCAGTAAGTACATTGTTATTCCATTAGTGAATATTAATTTAATATAAGAACAGTGAGTTAAGATATTAAGAAGCTCTTTAGTGTCTCTACATAAGTTTGAACGACATTAATTACCTTCTTATTTGTACTTTTACCACTTTAAATGTAGTTAGGTACCGATGACGTTGATAATTCGATGACTGGAGCGACAAACTAGGTATCCAGACAGCCGGTCGATTCTGTAAAAATCTCACCGTGAAAACTTGCGTGGAGTGAGCTGTCAATGTCATCCCACTGATGCTAGGGATTGATCAAGCATACATTTACAATCATAATCAAGATTTTATTAATATTTTTTATGCTTGTTCTATTGATCATTTTATATAATTTCAAAGCTAGTATTTTAGTTGTCAAAACAGTATAATTTTATGGGGTTTTAAAAAAAAAATATTAAAATAAAAAAAATAAAAAACATCAACAAAAACAGAAACTTAATCAGAATCTCAATGAAATATTTTTTTCTTTTTTTCCTAGACTATAGACCCGATTCACGACGTTTCGTGAGTAAACAACTACTTACTTTCAAACCTCAGTTACAGACTCACCGGAAGCATACGACAGAAAATGGCGCATGAACAGCTCAGTATGTACGATCTGCAACAAGCGTCTATCGAACCAGTACAACTTGCGGGTGCACATGGAGACGCATGCGGGGAGAAGGCACGCCTGCAGGGCCTGTTCGCACGTGTCCAGGTCGAGGGATGCGCTGAGGAAACATGTGGCTTATAGACACGCGCCGCCGCAGCCTAGGACGGGGAGAGGTGACTTGTGAACTGCCGTGAGATTCTGTAACCATCTCACCGTGAAAGCTTGGGTAAAGTGAGCGTGGAGTGAGCTGTCATTCGCTAGGGATTAACACTATTAAGTGCTCACTTCACTTATGATTTCACGGTGAAATTTTTACAGAATCGACCGGCTGTAGTGCTATTCTGTAAATATCTCAGCGTGAAAACAAAGGTGAAGTGAGCGTGAAGTGAGTAGTCAATAGTGTCAATCCCTAGCATCAGCAAGACTCACAGCTCACTCTAAGCTCACTTCACCTTAGTTATCACGGTGAGATTTTTCGAGAATCGACCGGCTGTATTGTCTTAAATGCTGCAGTGTTATTCTGTAAACATCACTTCGAGATTAGAGCGGTCTCGAGGCGAAGGTGCAACTAGATTAGATAGATAAACTAGTCGATATATTCAATAGTAGCAATCACCGGTCGAGCTGAGCTTCAGACCTTAGTTACTGAAAAATCAAGTGAGTTCACAGACTTCACAGCAGCTGCGGATCTCGGTTTTGTTGTGGGGTAAATGTCTCAAACCATGAAAGCCCTTTTAAAAAAAAACAACCTGAACTTATTTCCTGTGAACTCAACAATGTGCCCCGTTTTCGAGAATGACTATGACTTATATATCTTAGTAATATACTGTAAACAAAGTAAAAACAGGTACATGTTATAAAAAAACATGTTTAAGTCGAATTTAGAGTTTTAGACTCGGTTTGGTCGAACTCGAAGCCCAGCCCACTGCACCCATTGCCCTGCCCTGTTTCCGCGCCCGCATTTGAGTATGGTCGGAAGTGAAGTTTACAGAATAGAACAATTGCTGTGCCGTAATTTGCCTAATTTAGTAAGACAAAAAGTAAGAGACAAAATTATTTCCCATCTTGAGCTTACCTACTGAATCTGTCACATTATTCCTTCCTAAGCAAGACCACGACTTAGCACAGGAGTCAATTTCTCTCGCAAGTAGGTAAACACATTCTTATTTCTATTCAGAATAAAGATGGCCGCCAAATAATTGACTCTGGGTGGGCAAACTGTCCCAACTAATATTATTGAACCTAAGTTATATAAACGTGACAAACTGTTGAATACCCACCGACGGTATATTACCAAAGTAACATTAAAAAGACGTTTTTGTTACATTTCTGTGTTTTACACTATTTTAATGTTAGTGTATTATTCTTATTTTGTTCAATGTTATTTACTTATACTGATATGGAAACGGTTTTAATAACGGTTTTGGTTTTGAAAACAGAATTTGGAGGAATTGTTAAAAAGAAAATCTTTTTTTTTTTTTTTTTTCTTTCTTGTTTCGGTATTTTTCTGGCTACGCCAATAGAATGATAATAATGGTTGTGAAACCGTTTTCACAATGTTGAAGCATGGCCTTTGCACACAAGTGCCTATAGAACAATTTTACAATGCTAGTACCTAATGTTTACTCTGTATTTATTATCCATTTTTAAGATATTTATAGGAGTGTTGTGTATTAAAATGTTCAATTTATTTATATTATTCTGTGATAAAAGGAACTAACGACTATTACACAAAAATAGCCAAATTACATCTTTGTAATTTTTTGGCGTCATATTCGTAATTCAAAACGGTAGTCAAAGATATTCAAAATGGCTGCCTTGGCTCTGGACATAGTTGTAAAACTGATGACGGCCGGCTAGGGCTTTGCAGGTATCTAGGCTGCGCAGGACCCTAATAGGTTAGTGTTTGTATAGAGATAAACGAAACACGCAAAGTTCTTCCTATATGCAACGTGTAAAGTTAAATGCCCAAAACCTGAAAATAGTTTGATCAGAATAACGAGCAGAATTAACTGAACCACTTTTTAATATAGGTCACATTTTTCAAAAAAATCTTCATTAAAAACGTTGCCGTGTCTATTTATTAATAGGTCAAGCAACCCAATGTCAGCGCGGCGCAGCGGCCCGGTGACGACTCCTCCCTCGATAAAGCGTCGTCGCAGACGCAAGAAACGATCAGAATGGGCAGTAAAACTAAAACAGCACATAAAACCTTTACAATTTTTTTAATGACTTATTTTCTCTCTGAAATCAATTGAGTTAAAAATCAGTTGGGGTGTCTGAGGTTTTGCGCATTTAACGTTACACGTTGTATAATTTCTACAGTAGTAGGCTAGGACGCGGGCAAGGTCACTCTGATTCTTGCTTCTGAACACCATCATACTTTAAGTTAAGAAGGGCACCGTCCTTGGTTCCACGGGACATAGGAGGGCTTGCCAGCACTGGCTCAGCAAGAGGCCGGTGAAACCTTCGAAAGGCCGCAGTCAGTGTGCGTTGGTAGCAGGCTGCAGGACTCCGGTAGGGCACGTTCGGAGCAGCATGCGTATGTAGAGGCCCTGCCCTCAGCCTGCACTTAGAACCCTTAGATTGGAGCATAAGCAGTAGATGATTTGAGATTCTTAATAATGTCGTTAGTTCCTCAGGAATAGTTATGTCGCTCCATGTCTAGTTATTTTTTTTTATATTGATTTTTTTTATGCACTTTACTCGTCTATTAAGAAGATACCTACGTAGGTACCTTCTTATGATAGACGATGTCTTAAATTAAATAATAGATATAGATAAATAGAATATTAGTAATCTTGGTCAAACTGACATCAAAAGATAAATACGTCATTTGATTGGGGATATACCATTAGGTACAGCCAGGAAGATTGAGATCCCAGCTTGTATAACACGGAAAATTGCCGAAAAGTATCAAATTGCTTAGCAATTCTAAGCAATTTGATACTCTTCAGCAATTTGTCGTGCTATACAGGCTGGCAAGAACATCGACGCGCAATCTATATCCATGAATTCAGCACAAAATTCTAGACCCCTTAGCGCAGATTTTTCGTCGGTATTAAAAAATAACCTGTTGCTTTATACAATTTATAGAACAGGTAAATTTGAACGCTGCGGTTTCCTGAATCATGTACTTCCTGAATCCATGGTAACCGGTTGCGCGTCGTTGTTCCTGCAACCCTGTATGGCCATTTCAGACAACTGTCAAAAAATGACAGTTGTGATACGATTATGCCGACAATTTTGGTAGTCAATTTGCTTAATAATTAATTTAATTGATTATTTTATTTTACCTACAAGTTTTAAAATAATTAAGGTAGTATATGTAATGTATATACTACAAATAAATACAGAATTATTTTCGGAGAGTGCATGAAAAAAATTGGAGTGACATTTCATTACAATCATGTTCTAGTCATGTTTATAGGTCCTTCGTTTATATTATTTAGCCTAAGCTAGCTTAAAAAGACATTTTTTTATTTAATAAAAGACAATTTAGTTAATTCTTAATAAATATTTAAAAGTTTTTGTTGTTTTAATGTCGCTATAAGTCTTCTAGAAGTTTTTTTTTTTCTTTTGGCTTCGCACGGTTTGTGCATTCACACAATGTCACGTTTTATTGCAACCACCAAGTTCGAAGCTTCCCGCGCACTTCCAGAAGTTTAAACATGTGAAGAGGTTACTAAATGGTGTAGAAAAGGTGTAGAAGTAACCTGTGCGTTTTAGCGGGACAAGACAGGTAAGTAAATTAAAAATAATTATAATTTCAAACGAGTGTAGCCCTAGTGAACGTCATGTGTCGTCGTGTGTGTGTGTGTGTGTGTGTGTGTGTGTGTGTGTGTGTGTGTGTGTGTGTGTGTGTGTGTGGTGTGTGTGTGTGTGTGTGTGTGTGTGTGTGTGTGTGTGTGTGTGTGTGTGTTGTGTGTGTGTAGCCCTAGTGAACGTCATTTCTGAAAACAGTGCTGCCAAGCACCGAGACGTAAGATGCGGGGTGTCAAGTGTCAATGCGCCAATTTCTTTAATCCAATCCGGGGTGTCAAGTGTCAATTTCTTTAATCCTGACTGAATGATGAACGAATGAATAAAACGAAAGGTGACCGTAATCATACACAGGGTGGCAAAGACATCTTCGAGACACTCACACTTCACAATATAAAATTCAGGGTTGCCACCCTGAATTTTATATTCACAGTCGAAATGTCAAAGTGACGCGAAATGTTGGCGTGAAGTTTCACGATAACCCTAATTACTAAAGCAGGTAAAAATAAAATAAATTTTACAAGTGTATACAAGTTTATTTTTATCATCTTACATACTTCATTTTTAGTAGAAATCGCGTAAAACTAAGAAAAAGTACATCAGAAATTAGTATAAAAATACTGTTTAGAAAACGTTTTTGACCGTATTATTTGGAAAGATAACTTGAAACAGTAAAAAGTCTATTCAGAAAATACTTCCTTATTAAAATTACAAACATTTTTACTAGACAAGTCAAGTCAAAAAATTGAGATCCAGACAAAAAGATAATTAATTCCCGAAATACATTGAATTAAAATTTCTATGATGTACAAAAAATAAATTAATTATTATTACGTTTAAATATCAGTGACCGATTATAATTACATATATAGAACTTACATTGACAATAGGATTTTTAGTAAAATTGTAGACATCTTAATATTTCTAATACTGGACAATATTTTATTTATATTTTACACCTCTTCGAACTTCGCACTCTCCAACAATGACTACAAAAGATTACAAGCAATGCTCGTGGCAATCGTGGTCATAAAATGCGAGAGCGAGATGACACGAGACTCAGTCTTAAGAGTTTTTAGAAACCCTGTACTAAATACACACCGTCCTACTCGCACGTTTCATGACCGCGACTGGCACGAATCTTGCCATTTAGTAAAATATAATATCATAGTATAGTTTCGTTATACTGTGAAACCGTATATTTAAAATCATTCTACACCATAGTGAGGTTTGATCTTTCGTTCGCCGATCTGAGGGGTAATTCTCGTAATTTTTAGAACGTTAAGTCTGATATCCCAATATGTCAAAAATACCTCTAATTTTTGACAGTGACAAAATTACTTTTTTGATATATTTTTGACAACGATTGTCGCTGAGATGAGCTTGCGGCTAGATTTTGAACGATTTTAATTACGGGAATTGGGCTTCTGATGTATCATTCATTCATTCCAGTGTGCCAGGTCAAGCCAATTAAGCAAATAAGTTATTCTTTCCAAATAATTTAAATATTTAATTCTCACTAGAACATTATAAATGCGATTTCACACCGTTAGTATGCAACGACGGGTATAAAAAGGACCGTTCAAATCGCACCAAGTTCAATACAAAACAAAAATCACAATGCTCGCATAGAAGTAGGACTGATTTATAAGAAACGATTTTATTTTATCATAATTCTGACGAAATAGCTATGATATGATAAATAAGTTATGATGGAACTGTGTTCTAATAATTCGGTTGTTCAAATATCTTGAATGCATCCATATCTATTTTTTTTTCCTAATCGGTATGGCGATGCTTTATTTGAAACTCAATCGTTTATGACGTTTCTCGTTCTGATCGATCTATGGTTTGGTAGTCGACTAGTAGAGAGCGAATATCGATCAGTAATCGAATTAACGTTCAGTTCTAAGCTCAGGGTCCGTACTATGACGTGTTAATGCCACCGTTGTTCCAGTGTCAGACAGAGATACAGCTATACAGGATGAATAGCGCTATCTCTTTTTCACAACGGACCAACGATGGCATTAACACGTCATGTACGGACCCTGGTTCGCACAGGCGATTTTCAAAGCACTCTTGAACGCCGAGAGTTGAAAATACATCAATTTTTTTTTTTCTCTGTTGGATTCTCAATGCTCGGATTAACACCGAGATTTGAAAATCCAGAGCGCGATATTTTTACGTCCGTGCGAACGTGGGCTAAGAATGTCGATTCGGCAATATCAAATTATTATATTGTTAAGTTTTTTTTTTGACACAACTTATATTCACTATGAATTCTGATGTAAGACTAGAAATAAATGCGGGATTGTTTTAATAACTCGGACTTTGTTATAATAAACAATATAAAAGCACCTATTTTCCTTGATTGTCCTTAACAAGTTGATTGCCGTAATTATAAAAACAATTAAAAAGCCATTGTGTCTGACGTCGATCCAAGTTCGGTAAGAAGGATTAAACCAGCGAGCTTTTGACCAAATATATGATCTAAGACTAACTAGAGGAGTATCAAAGTACCGTGAAGTCGTGTATGTAATAAATAACATGAAAAACCTGTCCATAGTTCTAAATGCGAGCAACATCACTCATTGTTAGTAACAAAAATCATATTTATTGTTAACTAACGGAGGCAGTTCATAACTTATGTGTAGTAAGCGAAATAAATACATTAGTATTCTTCTTATATATGCTAGATAATCTGAGTTATTTATAGCTATTACATTAATTTGGGGAAATATTCTTTTGATAGCAATATTGTAATAAATAATCTTGCACTCTGTTGAAAAAATCAAGTAGAATCGGCACGAAAAAAATTCAGAAAGAACGCTAAACGAATACGAATAGCGCGGTAGGCGATGCGATGCGACCAGGCGGGAGGGGGAACAAGAGATTTGACGCGGACGTATTCGCGGGCGGAAACTAGTGTATTATAAACAGTGATCGGAATAGGCCGAGTATATTTACCTAAAGTTTAAAGAACAGAGACGGAATTCGGAGACTAAATTTTTCGCTAAATTTGCTGGAACCTTAACTATGTAAATTTTGACGTCATTTTATTACAATTAAGCTTCTATTAGTTAAACATTCTTCCTTAAAACATTTTGAACATTTTTTTTTTATTTTCCACTAAATTTAAAATACACATTGTTGCATCATTTCTCAGGTAACAATTTTGATGATATATTTTTTTTAATGGTTAAATAAGATACTGAAAGTTACATAATTAAAAAAATTGTTAGAAGTAAGTCTTCGATTTCCGTCTGTTCTTTAACCTTTTGAACGCCAATCACTTGTATACAAGTGAAACTTTAGGTAAATATACTCAGCCTATTCCGATCACTGATTACAAACATAAACCTTCCGGAATAAATTCTATAAATCACAGTGAAAACCGCATTAAAATTCATTGCCTAGTTTAGAATAACAACGCGGTCACACTAACAAACTCGAAAATCTATTTAAAATAATATTTATAGATATGACAAGGTACTAAGTATGATTAACATTTTTGTAAGTCAACCGTACACATTTTCCAAAGCTTCGATTAAAATATTCATGTCCATTCCATTGGTGGTTACATCTATGTTCAAAGAATATTTCCCCAAAGCGCATAGGTATGACGAAGGTCTAAGCATTAGGCACAGTCCACACGCGCGTGTTGGCGTCTTGTCCGACCGACACGACGGTTTCGTCGTCGAGCCATGCTAGCCCTGTGATCTGGCTTTGAGGGTGAGCGTCTGAAATTAATAATAGTACAAGTATTAGCATAGAATTACTATGTATTTATTCAGGGTCAAATTAAAATATTTAGCGAAACTCTGCAAACGTGATAGGAATCGATATCTAAACACGATAAAACAAAAAGAATGTGCACAACTCATAATGCTCATTTGATCGTATAATAACCATATAATTATTTATGAGATATTATTTTAGTTAGTTTTTTATGAATTATAATTAAACTATTTTGAATAAAAGAGCAATTTTCAATAGGGCTCCTCTAATGGATGAAACAATCTATTGAATAAAAATTGACTCGTTTAATTGAATTTTTCGCAAGCTACAATGTTTTCAGGTTTCACACTTGATTGACGGGAAATATTTTGGAAATATTTTGATGTTTTTTTCGTTTCTACTGCATTAAATCAATTTTTGAAAAGTACAGAATTTATCCATTAAAATTATCTATACAATAGAGACAGTTGCAGAAAGGAGGAAAAAAAAATCGATCGTAAAGCACTCTCTAATGCTTCACATTATGAGTCGTGCAAAACTTGATTTCATGATATTTTTTGGGTCAACTATTTGAATTGGGTCAAATACTAGAAATATCAGTAAAACAAAAAAATGAGATTTTATTTGTCTATACTCCACAGACATCACATAGACGTAATGAGTGCCGATATCTAAATAACTGAAAACAAAAAGAAACGTATACACATATACTACCGGCAATCGTTAGCACCAAAAAAAGTTTCGTCAAATACAGCGTGTAACGGAAAGGGGGTATCAACCCTGAAGGAGGTGAATGTGCTCATGAAACTCAACAACTTTCCCCAAAGAACATAGGTCGAAATATGAAAAAAAAATTTGGCCCTCCCTTACAAAACTGACTACCAGCTGATTGATTTACTATGGGAGGGCCAAATTTTTTTTTCATATTTCGACCTATGTTCTTTGGGGAAAGTTGTTGAGTTTCATGAGCACATTCACCTCCTTCAGGGTTGATACCCCCCTTCCGTTACACGCTGTATATATTTTTTTATCAAGTTTTGATTTTGATACTCATCACCACTATGGATTTCACTAGCTAATTTATTTTTCCCTGCATAGAAGCGAAGCTCATGCTCTCAATTTATTCTTAAACCTAGTTCCAGAGCGGTTCATACTTTGAGTGAGCTTTATATCACGTTGAATATGTATGTAGCGTGAAAAACGAGCATCGCCGAAAATGCGCTTACATTTGTAATGACCATAAAAAGTAAAAACTAATCTTTTGGCGAGTCTTATAATCAGCCTTAATAATCCCACTGCTGGGACACATGCTTCCTCTCTGTGAGAGGGTGTGGACACGCGGGCCCAGTGCGGGTTGATAGATGTCACATGTCTTCAAAATTTTGGTTCTAGGACATGCCGGTTTCCTCACGATGTTTTCCTTCGTCATTTTTGACAGTGGTGAGGAAATAATTTACACAAAATTAAAGCGCCTGTCTCGGTTCGAACCTACGAAGTAACTCGTAAGTTTACCACTGGGCCACCACTGCTCCGGGCGAACCCAAATTCACAACATGTTTGCTCAGGCCTGTAAGTAACCCAAATCTCTAGAATCAACTTGAAAAGTATGACTATAACGCGGGCCGGAAGGAAGTTTTGGTTCTAGGACATGCCGATTGCAAATATGTCGCATTTTCAGGCGTGGTGCGGGGCTTCAGTATGGTCTACTTACTTTTAATGTAGGTATGTTTGTTGGGCGTGTCGACGCTCCATATGATGATGCTGGTGTCGAGCGAGCCGGACGCGATGCGCTTGGAGTCAGGGCTCCACGCGACGCAGTTCACGCGGGCGGTGTGGAAGCCCCATTCTTTGTTGTGGGCCAGCTGTGGGGAGAAATACAGTATAATATTAACTTTAAAAAAAAAAAACGTTTCCCCCACACTAGGAATTTCTCCTGTATTGTGGGTGCGTTTACAAACATTTAAACTCATATACACAAACAGCTAGAACCGGAACAACTACTTGTAGGTCATACAAATATTTGTTCCGTGCGGGAATCGAACCCGTGACACGCAGCGCAGTAGTCAATCGCTTAACCACTGCGCCAACCGTGCCGTTCGTAACTGCGGAATTCAGAAGCGCCACTTAAAACAGGGTGTTTTTGCAGACTCTTCTCCATAGGGAACGACCAATTGGAACAGAGCTTCTAACGTTTCAAAAGTGCCCATGTAGGTTTATGTGAAGTAAAATATTTTGAATATGATTTTTTTTTTTGACATGTGTCCTATTTTTGGCAGACTGCATTAATATACATATTGGACAAGTCACTATGAAAATGATAGCGGCAACCGAGGGTCAAAAAAAAAAGAATAAGTCAGGTGCAACATAATCAAAAACAGAAAAGATCAATTTCATATTCGATCGATCATCGATTGTTTCTCATTTGATCGTCGGTAAACATCACTGGGCTTAAAAACTGAAAGCTCGCTCGCGAGATGGCAGCACTGTTCGATGTTCACAAATTGAAATGAAATGAACAAAAATGTATGCGCTTTGGAGTGTGGCATTAAAAGATGAGTTGAGGAAAAGAAAAGCTTTGATAAAAAGAAGTGACTATCCAACTTTTTCTTCACAGAGCTACCTCCCATAGTTTTCTTCTATTAAGATCTTGGGGAAATAAATGGATTTCCGTATTTTTTATCACCTTATGTCTACAACATACCTTGTAGTCATCAGTGGAGTACAGTATGAGCTTCCTGTTAGCGTCACTAGCCACGAGGTAGCGCGAGTCGGGACTGAAGCGCACGTCGGTGACGGCGCCCAAGTGCTCTAATGTCACTCCGGATGATAATGTGCGGACGTCTAAAGTGTATATGTGGACTTTGTTGTCGGCTCCTGAAAAATTAAATGAAAATATTATATAGGATTATATACTGGCAAAATATAAAGGGCACACAATGCCCTCCTAGAGCGTTGTGCTTTCAGGACCGTTAAAAAACATGTTAGCCCACGCTCACACGAGCGTAAAGATATCGCGGCGGATTTTATCGCGCACTGGATTTTCAACTTCGGTGTTGAGCCGAGCATTGAGAATCCAACAGAGCGCATCCCAGCGCGTCAAAAAAACTGTTGGAATTTGCATTTCTCGGTGTTAAGCAGTGTATTGAAAATCCAGTACGCGAAAAAAAATCACCAAGGAAACCCGCCCGTGCGAACCTGGGCTTATTACAAGAGTGTAATAAGCCCAGGTTCACACGGGCGGGTTTCCTTTGTGTTTTTTTTCCTTGGTTTTTTTTTTCTCCATCTAGCAGGTCAATATTTGACAGAAAGTGAAGTGTCAAGCAATTTTTGCATGTGCAGTGCAAATATTGACTGTCATATTGACTTGCCCTTCCTTGAAATGTATAAGTTCGAGTATAAATGTGGTTTCTTTTAACCAATTTATAGAAAAGAAATTAATTGATCATTTAGAGAGGACATGTAGTATTATGCCAGGATAAAGAGGACTTACCACCAACAGCGACGTGTCTCGACTTGGCGTCGATACTGACGCAAGTCGGCTCGAACGAGAGCGGCAGGCTCGACTGCTTGCTAGTACCGATGATCACCGCCAACTGATGACAAGGAAACAATTCGTTTTATTCCTATAGTAATCTCTAATAACTACTCTATCGAATTGAGATACTGCATGTCGATTCTGTAAAAATCTCACCGTGAAAACTTGCGTGGAGTGAGCTGTCAGTGTCATCCCACTAATGCTAGGGATTGATCAAGCATACATTTACAGTCATAATCGAGATTTTAATAATATTTTTTATGCTAATTCTAATGATCATTTTATATAATTTAAAAACTCGTATTTTAATGGTCAAAACATTACTATTTTGTGGGATTTTAAAATAAAATAGTAAAACAGAAATTTTGTCAGAATATCAACTTTGTTTTTTTTTTCTTTTTTACCTAGATTAAAACCCTACAAAATAGTAATGTTTCCACGCTCACTTCACCTAAGTTTTCACGCTGAGATGGTTACAGAATCGCACTGCTGTAATTTATGTGATAAAATTAGTAAATAATAATTTATTTTTGCATAATGGTGAGTATAAAGTTCAGGTGTTGTTTTATGACGTTTCAATGCCATCTTGATTCTAGTGTGAGAGAGAGATGGGACATGTATAGTCCCATAGCACCGTAAATAAGAAATACTGGAATCATAATCAATACTTCATAGAGCCGTATTATGTCGTTTTAACGCCATCATGATTCTAGTGTGAGAGAGATGGAGCTATACATGACCGATAGCACCATCCCTTTTAAGGACTGGAATCATAATGGCATAATGCTTGTCCATTCGTCTCCATACGAAACTACCTTTTGGAAGTGGCAACTAAAATCAATTACACTATATAATATTATAATATAATATTATAATATTTATATTATAATATATATTATTATTTATTTATAATATAATATTATAATATTTTCTTAAAGCATTAAAAAGTGCGTTTTATGTGCTTAATTAAAATAAATTATTTGAATTTGACACTAATTTAGTATTTCATTATTGTATGAAACATCGGACGCTTCAAAAACCTGAAGTAGGAAGTATACTGACTAACCTCCTTTACAGTAGCGACGATGGTAGTGTCATCTTCAATGATGTGGTCCATGGCGCGCGGCTGAGAGCCCAGCGGTATCGACACGTCCGTGTATGTTGGTACTTCCCCTGAAAATCAATGTTACTCAAAATCAAAATCAAAAGTCATTTATTCAAACTAGGCTGAGAATCAGCACTTTTCGAGCGTCAAAATTACAAAAGACAGTCCCCCAAAACGCCCGCCCTTCACCACATCCTAGTGCTTTCGCTGGGAAGAAGAAGTGGCGCAACAAACTCCCCAGCAGCACAGCTGTCTGTTCAGTTAGAAAATACTTGACTGAATACAATACAAGGCATGCAAAGTAATTAACATTACAAGACACAGAACACTAAATTAAATTATTTGCCATATGTCAGCTAGCAACACCAATATACCAAGAAATACAATAAAAAACTATTACAGTAAAGGATCCTAAGTAACATTCATAGGATAGGATCTTATGAAACACAGTAAAATAATACCGTTGTTTAAATCGGGTAGTACATCAGACCCTACTAATTATAGACCTATTTCCGTACTACCCACCTTTAGTAAAATTTATGAAAAACTTATTTTAAATCAATTGCAAAGATTTTTCAATAACAATAAATTACTGAATAATAAACAGTTCGGTTTTACAAGGGGTCGTTCAACTACCGATGCCGGAGTTGAACTTTTAGGACATATTTATAATGCATGGGAGGACAAATGCGATGCTTTGGGCATTTTTTGTGATTTGTCAAAGGCATTCGATTGTGTTCTTCATGAAACCTTAATCAGGAAACTTCACCACTACGGAATCCGGAACGCCTCTCTGGATCTTCTCACTTCTTACTTAAGTGATAGGATTCAGAGAGTTGATGTTAACGGGAAAAGGTCACCCGGATCTGTAGTAAGAATGGGGGTCCCACAGGGCTCAATACTTGGACCATTTTTATTTATTATTTATATCAATGACTTGCCTTACCTCATAAAGGATGAACATGATATAGTGTTGTTTGCAGATGACACTTCACTTTTATTTAAACTCAAACGTCAGCAGCTGGTTACTGACAATATAAATAGTGCCCTCGCAAAAGTAGTTAACTGGTTTAATGTTAATAATCTACTTCTTAACGAAAAAAAAACGAAATGTATTAAGTTTACGATACCAAATGTTAGACAAGTAGAAACTAGTGTTCTCATAAAGGGTGAAGAGTTAAAACCCGAAAATTCCACAGTATTCTTAGGCATAACTTTAGATGCCAAGCTTCAATGGGGCCCCCATATAGATAAATTGTCAAGAAAGCTTAGCTCTGCAGCATACGCCGTTAGGAAAATTCGTGATTTAACTGATTTAGAGACAGCCCGTTTAGTTTACTTTAGTTATTTTCATAGTGTGATGTCATACGGTATTCTGCTGTGGGGAAATGCCGCCGATATTCAGACAATTTTTATTTTACAAAAAAGGGCAATTCGTTCTATTTATAAATTAAGTCCTAGACACTCCCTCAGAGACAAGTTTAAAGAGATTAATATAATGACTGTGCCTTCTCAGTACATTTATGATAATCTTTTGTATGCACATAAAAATATTAATCTGTTTAAAAAATACAGTGATATCCATAACATAAATACTAGGAACAAACACAAATTTGTTGTTCCTACAACAAGGCTCAAGAAAATAGGTGGCTCGTTTAGATGCCAATGTATACGTTTTTATAATAAACTTCCTAGCCACATTCAAGAACTAAGCATTAATAAATTCAAATCTTTTATAAAGTTAAAACTATGCCAGAAAGCCTATTATACTGTAAAAGACTATATTGAGGACAAAAAAGCTTGGGATTGAGCTGCTCCAATAGGTCTAGACAGTGAATGTTGTTTATTTTTTTATTTTTTGCTGACTTACACTTTTGTTTTTTCTCTTTCTAAATATCTATTTATATACAGAATGACATGAACATTTACTGTTTGAAGTCTTATATTATTTTAATTATTGTGAATGTGATGACTATGTGGGTTTCCGTTTTAATCATGGTCTGGCACTTTGAGCGGTCTATGCGGTCTACACAAATGTCCTGTCCTTGGTATTACTCGTCGAATCGTTGAGCTCCTTAAGTTCTGAGTTGAGCTGCACGGTTACTGACGAATGCGTGCACTGACTGCACAGGTCCACTCAATCTGTGTGGTTCTTTCCTCAAAAGACCACTTCAGACACAAATCTACATAGTCCTCAAAGATCAAAGATTATGTCCGGATTTTTATGTACACATTGACATTGATGAATTTTATATAAACAATGACATGGATATTTACTTTGTAAAGTATCTTATTTTTTATTATTATTATTATTGTGAGTGTGAAGACTATGTGGGTCATTTCTTTTTTCTGTTTTCCTTCTTAGTTAGTTTTAATCATGATCTGGCAGTTTGAGTAATTTATGCGGCCTACCCAAATGTCCTTTCATTGGTATTGTTCGTCGAATCGTACGGCTCCTCAAGTTCTGAGTTGAGCTGCACGATTTTTGACAAATGCGTGCACTGACTGGACAGGTCCGCTCAATCTGTGTGGTTCTTTACTCAAAAGACCATTTCAGACACCAATCTACATGGTCTTCACATGATCTGACCAAGATTATGTCTGGACTTTAAAAGAGACTGTGACCTCTGAGTTTGTTTCGGCCTTTCTTCTCAGAGTAGTCAGATAGGAAACGCCGACCTCATCTAGTTTAAAAAAATATGATTGACATGTAAAAGTGTTTGTACAAACCTACTTACAGAAAATAAATCATTTATCATTTATCATTTATCATTTATTTATCATTTATCATTCGTAGTGTCATCATCATCTGCGAAAAATTTAAAATTATTTAATTTAAATAATTTATATTAAAATAATAATAATTTAAAATCTTTTCTTTTCCCAACTATGTTGGGGTCGGGTTCCCGGCTTACCGGATGCAGCTGAATAAGTATCAGTATTCTACGGACGACCCGTAACGACTGTCAAAGATCGACGAATGACAGCCGGGACCAACGGCTTAACGTGCTTTCCGAGGCAAGGAGGGGTCTTGGTATGTGAAGATGGTCACCCATCCACGGACCAACCGCGGCAAGCGTAGCTTAACCTGACTGATCGACCCGTCTGGCTTTTATTAAGATTCGTAGTGTCATAATTGTTTTAAAAAAAATCTCTTTCGTTTTTTCAGCAAACTCGCGTTGTTTTACTCATACATATCAGTTTGTATGGAAAGTGTTCTGCGTCTCCGTGCTTTGTGAGAGTAGCCTATACAACGTGTAACGCTAAATGCGCAAAACATCAGACAACCAAACTGATTTTTAATTCAGTTGACCTATTTCAGAGAGAAAATAAGTCATTAAAAAATTGTAAATGTCTTATTTTCAGATTTTGCGCATTTAACGTTACATGTTGTGTACTGTATTAGTACGCTAAGAACACCATAATAATGTAGGTAGTATTAGTTTACCTTCTGCCTGAGGCGCGGCACGTCGCAGCGTGTCGTCGATGCCGCACGTCAGCAGAGAGCCGTCCTTGCTGGCTCGCATGCCGTTCACCTGGTTGCCGTGACCTTGACCCAGAATGTGACGACCTTCACCTGGAATATTAAAAATATTATTATTATTTTCATTATTTAAATCACTTTTACTATTTGATTATTTTTCTCAAAGGCTTTTGATGATAGCAGAAGTTTCTTGAATCACTTGAAAAAGTAGAAAACTAAATAAATCTATTTTTTCTCTGTATTTATTATACAAATAATTTGCCAGGTACACCTGGAATGCATAACTAGTCTGGTGTATAGTATGGTAAAGAATTCAAAAAAATATTTGTTTAAAAAAACCCAGGATAAGTATCCTGGAGTTTTTTTTTTTTTGTGTTGCTGTTATACAATTCACAATCCAAGAATATTGCATAACTATTTAGATGCATATTTATTTAAAATTAAGGTTTAACTCCAGATGCAAATATGTGTATGTAGGGTGTAAGAGGAGGGGTGGTGTGTGTTAGTTAAAACAAACAAAAAAAACATACATTAAAATAATTATTTTGATTAAATTAAGTACCTTCGACATATAAATTATTAGGTAGGTAGATATGCACCCGATTCTATAGTAATAAAATAACATAAAATTGGAATCGCGGAATCGCGGTATATTTACGATCGATACAAAAGTGCATTCAAGTTACAAACTTCTTACTTTCATTACTTTCAAATGTTGCTTTATTTATGCCAACATTTGAAAGTAGGTAAATTTACATCCGATTCTATAGTCAGAAACCTAAATTTGTCGATCCCGGAACCTCGGGATTTTTTCGATACAAAAGCGCATTCCATATTAGCCAACATCTCAACTTTAAGTGAATATGCGTCAGAATAACCGATTTCTAATTATAACAATTAATAATCCTGTTTCACAACCAGTGGCCATTTTTAAGGCATGCCACGAAAATGAGTAGGAAATTACCAGTCTGTTTACTATAACATTACGCCTATATAACCCAAATGGGTAGGTAGTTATACACTCATAAAGTTCACTTTGCCTGACCAAGATACCGAAACCAGCTGGACGATTCTGTAAAAATCTCACCGTGAAATCATAAGTGAAGTGAGCACTTAATAGTGTCAATCCCTACTATTATGGACTGACAGAGCTTACTTCCCGATAACTTCACTTAAGTTCTGACGGTGAGATTTTTACAGAATAACACTGCTGGACATAATATGCTTTCAACCACTAACTAGAGCAAAGAAACAGCCCGTTTTAATAAAATAAAATAATAATAAAACTCACCACTTTCAACATTCCATGCTGTCACACATCCATCGTGGCTAGACGTGTACACTGTATGCCTGTCAGGATGTAGGGTCAGGCACGTAATAGGCTTGTTGTGACCCATCAGAACCTGCAGCGGCTTGTCAGGGTTCTCCACATCCAAATAGTTAATGACCCCTGATAGAGAGACGGAAAGGAGGTGCTTGCCTTGCCAGAGGCAGGAGACCTGTGGAAGAATTCATATTATTACGTTAGTAAATTAAAATCTTAAGGCACCTGTCCCACTGCGGACAAGGAAACGACTTGCTATCGACTATTATTTTCCCGCCCAAGAAACGTACATAAGTCTGTACGTCCCGTGTCAGTAAAAGAGATACATATACAACCTGTAAGTTAAATAACGCACAACCTCATAAGGGGCCATTGTACTCATCATTATGAACAACTTTTACTAAGGGACCAACCCTCTCACCGTGAAAGCTTGGGTGAATTGAGCGTGGAGTGAGCTGTCATTCGCTAGGGATTAACACTATTAAGTGCTCACTTCACTTATGATTTCACGGTGAGATTTTTACAGAATCGACCGGCTTGACAGTTATCTGCATGCTGTCTACATCCAATATAGAGCAGGTTCTATAACATACTAAGTATACAATACCTGCTGGTTCTCGACAGCGGTGCCCATATTGAACAAGACAGTTCGCTGCATGCTCTCTATGTCCCATATGGCACAGGTTTTGTCTCCAGAACAAGACAGCAGTTGTTTGCCGTCCGGAGACCATGCAATGCCGTAGACACCGCCCTTGTGGGCCGGGGAGCCAATCTAAAAATAAATATAAAAAACCTTTGTATTATAATGTTACTTAGTAAAAATAGTGACCTAAAAACTAAAAATTGGGATAAAATGTAAAGAATTTTATCAAATAAACTAAAGTGTCCGGGTTTTGATATTGTCATATCGAACGGATACAGTCGTCACGCCTTGTATCATCTCATTTTAGGAAGACTTTCACATAGGTATGATTGACAAACACGACAAAGTTCGTGTGATAAAAGATTTTATTTTTGTAAATAGGTTTGCACAGACACTTTTACACATCAATCATATTTTAAAAACTAGATGAGGTCGGCGTTTCCTATCTGACTACTCTCAGAAGAAAGGCCGAAACAAACTCAGAGGTCACAGTCTCTTTTAAAGTACAGACATACCGATATTAATGGCCACATACTCTAACATTATGGTAAATAAAATATCCTATTTAATTATTATGGGTTACAACAAAAAACTCAATGATTTACGACGACAAAAAATGTTGAGTCGCGTCGTAATTTTTACCAGAAACTGCTTCAATTGTAGGGGTTAGTCCTTTCGAGATTCGGTTAGACAGCAACTTTATAAACATTTTTACAGATACTTGTGAATACTGACCTCCCCCTTAAGTTCGGAGGTGGCGCCATCGAACAAGAAGATCTTGCCGTCAAAGCCAGCCGACGCGAACAGACTGCCATCAGGACTGTACCGGACGGCCTGAGCGAATCGTGTGTGCTCCTAAAGGAAAATTAAATTAATTGGTGAAATTATTGTCTTTAACATAAAGCAAGTCGGAGTAAAACTACGACTACAAACACAGGGTAGCAAACTGTAACCATGAATTCAGCATGATTCAAGAGAGCGTAGAAATGTTTCGTCTGTAATAAAAAAAGCAGTTTTAAATAAAATTGCAATAACCTACGCAGTCAAAATGTATGGAACAGCATTTATATTTTTTTTAACACTGACAGCCACCCACGAACTCGGTCCATGCTCTTTAAATTTCTCTAAGGCACCTCGCGCACTAGACAGCCACGACCACGACGTCGTGCCGGCCTAGTGCGCGGACAGTTGGCCGTTGCGGCTAAGTGCGCGACGTTCATATGGTTTCTTTCTGGTCGTTGCGGCCACTGGTCTTGGTCGTGGCCGTCTAGTGCGCGAGGTGCCTAACCCGCAAGGCACGGCCTAAGGCCGTGATCAACTTTCATACTGTTTATTTAAAAATCATGCACTCAGGGCGTGAGTCGGAATTATTGTGGTTGTAGCTTAGTGTTTTAGCTACGCACAAATATACAATTCGTTGCTGTAAGTGCAAAGGGGGAGCGGAGGGTAGGAATTACAATGACGCGTGTGGGCGCCGCATTCATTCGGCGGTGAACGAGACAGTCGAAGAATACTCGAATGCTCAAAGGAAACGATTTTTTAATATACTAAATACAAAAATAGATCTAATAGATACAAAAATAATTATTTGAAGAGTCATTTAGGTTATTTTTTTATAGTCGGTACAAATATGCCGAAAAACGCCCGCACTAGGGGTAGCGGCGCCATAAAACGCCCGGCTGTCAAAGTGTTAGTAACCGATGAAACATTTCAACGGAGGTGGTTCAGAATTCATGGTAACAGATTGCAAGTCGGTGTTCCTGCCACCCTGTACGGCATACATCTTAATATTTTCTTTATTTCTTAACTGCCCCGTTGATCTCGTGGTCGCAAGCACGACTGCTGAGCGTGGCGTCTTGGGTTCGATACCCGGGTCGGGCAAAGTGTTATTGAGTTTTTCCATTAGGAATTTCTTAGTAACAGCCCGGAGTTTGGAAGTCGGCGGTGTGATACCCCCGTGCCTCGGTGCACGCGTCGCCGTTGGTCCTACGCCTGATCTCTCTCCGGTCGCGTCGGATTGCCGTCGGATTGCCGACTATGAGAGTGAGGGAAGAGGTGTGCACCTGTGTCTGCGCGCACACTTGTGCATTATACTGGATGTTTTTTTTTTTTTTTTACAGGCTCCAATTTTTTTCAGGGTGTTCTACTCATGACTATGAACAACTTTCACTATGGGACTAACTCTGAAATCACGAAAACAAAATCAGCTGTTTAATACAAAAGTTCAATACCTACTTGACCAAAATGTATGAAACAGGTGATTTTATTTTTGTGATCTCAGAGTTGGTTCCATAGTGAAAGTTGTTTATATTCATGGGTATATGGTGTTTATATTCATCCTGTAAAAATTTAGAGACGGTAAAAAAAACATGCTGTATCTGCCGCGCCGAAGGTTAGTTAGTCTCCGTTGAGATTGGTCGCCGTAGCCGAAATACGGTCTGGAGGACTTTATTTTATTAAATATTTTCGTCTCAAATGCATGCAGTTGCTTCTCGTTCATCCCTTTTGCAGTTTAATATTCCGATGTATTCAGAATTAGATAATAAATAGTTGCATTACCTGCTTAGTGCACTTAAACTTGAAGGGGGGCCCTTCGAACACGGCAAGGGTGTTGTCTTCTGACGCTGTGACGATACGGAAAGGTCTCGACGGCTTGAAGTCGACCGAGTTGATAGGTTTCGACTGGCCGCTAATCTCACCGACAGAAGTGCCGGTTTCCGACATGAATACATGACCGAATCTGGAATGATAAGCAAGATATTTTATGAACCATAAACATCACGCCTGTAAACCCCGAATGGTTCGGCCCCCACATTTCATCATTCACTTCATTTCATTTATTCACTAACAATTAACAAATTGTGTCTGAATGTTTACAAAAATAATATTTGAAGCTAATAACAATATTCAATTAAAAACCAGTCATAATTATAGAACATTCATAAAAATATATATAAGTACAGCGTGTAACGTTAAATGCGCAAAACCTGAAAATAGTTTAATCAGAATAACGAGCAGAATTAATTGAACCACTTTTTAATATAGGTCAAATTTTTCAAAAAATCTTCATTAAAAGCATTGCCGTGTCTATTTATTAATAAGTCAAGCAACCCAATGTCAACGCGGCGCAGCGGCCCGGCGACGATTCCTCCCTCGATAAAACGTCGTCGCAGACGCAAGAAACGATCAGAATGGCTAGTAAAAGTAAAACAGCACATAAAACTTTTACATTTTTTTAAATTACTTATTTTGTCTCTGAAATAGGTCAATTGAATTAAAAATCAGTTGGGGTGTCTGAGGTTTTGCGCATTTAACGTTACACGTTGTATATACAACATGTAACGTTAAATGCGCAAAACCTGAAAATAGTTTGATCAGAATAACGAGCAGAATTAATTGAACCACTTTTTAATATAGGTCACATTTTTCAAAAAATCTTCATTAAAAACGTTGCCGTGTCTATTTATTAATATGTCAAGCAACCCAATTTCAGCGCGGCGCGGCGCGCGGCGGCCCGGTGACGACTCCTCCCTCGATAAAGCGTCGTCGCAGACGCAAGAAACGATCAGAATGGCCAGTAAAACTAAAACAGCACATAAAACCTTTACAATTTTTTTAATGACTTGTTTTCTATCTGAAATAGGTCAATTGAATTAAAAATCATTTGGGGTGTCTGATGTTTTGCGCATTTAACGTTACACGTTGTATATATCACAATCAATAGAAAAATATACAACAATGTCAACACAATAAAATTAAACAAATACTACCCTAATTTCATTTCATTTTGCAAAAAAAACAAACACAAAACAAAAAATCGTATTTAATAAAAATAATTATCGATAAAATCAACCCTAGTGCTTACCGAACCATAGCTGTACGGAGCTAATCATTGTATGAATTTATGTGTAACAATACATTTATTTATAAATGTTACACGTTTTGAATTTCCTGTGTAAGTTACCTTGAACTGTGACAAAATGGTACCTAGTTAAAAACGTTGGACTACCAAACCAACCGCCATATTTCGCGATCGGATAGGTAAAAGTTTTTTTTTTTTTGTGTGACATTCGCTCGCTACGCACTCGCCGCGCTTTGGACTCGCTTGCAAATCTCCAGTGTGATAAGGCCCTTATGCACAACTAGCGACCCGCCCCGGCTTCGCACGGGTGCAATGGAGAAACACTGATAATTTTAGAGCCATTATTTCTCGTAAAAAGTATAAGATAAAAAATGGTTATTGTGGGTTATCCCTAAGAGATAGACATATACCATCGCGGACTTTTTTGTAGACCTTTTTAAGGTGTACAATACTGTAGTACATTATTTTGATCTATCTCGACGGGTTCAGCCAGCGTTTACAATGTAAGCGCAAAAAAATGTGTTTATTTACGACATTACATTAGAAACCTCTAAAATTACCAGTGTTTCTCTACTATATTATGCATGTATTATACATATAAACCTTCCTCTTGAATCACTCTATCTATTAAAAAAAACCGCATCAAAATCCCTTGCATAGTTTTAAAGATCTATGCATATATAGGGACAGACAGACAGGGAAGCGACTTTGTTTTATACTATGTAGTGATAGTGATAAAGGCGGATTTACCAAAGGTATTCTAAATCGGTCTATACCTAAATGAGTCTAGCTTAGTCCATATTGGCCTTTCGAAGGCAAGTGTAGAGTTGATATAAATAATTTATGTAAAATGGTCTGATAATTCCTCAGACCGGTAAACTAAAAACAAATTTACCTGCAATGAAAACTGCACTATGCACACAGCTATTAAGGTTTCTTATCGCAAAGCATACATACCTCTCTCGGCCTTCACCAACGGCGACCATGCGTTGGTTATCAGCACTCCACGCGATGTCCTTGATCGGACCTCCGATTGGCTGGAACTCATTCTTCAGGATGTGTTCCTTGTTCACCGTATCCCAGATGCGAATCTTGCCGGATGCATCTGAAATAGAATAGTTTAAAAAAACGTTAAGAATAGAATAAGGGAATAACTTAAATGGGACTGGAAAGGACATGTCTGTCGCATGCTGGACAAACTGTGGACCCAAATAGCACAGAAATGGTGCCCTGAGACAGTGAGGCGGGGTCGCGCAGACCACGTAGGAGATGACGGGACGAGCTGTATAGGTTCCGTCAAAACTGGAAAGAGGACGCGCGGGCTCGCGAAAGATGAAAGGAGCGGAGGGAGGTCTTTACTCTGGAGTAGGACAGAACAGGCTAGTAAAAAAATAAATAAATAATAGGTCGCTTGTTTCAACCGATTGGTTAACGTAACATACGTACGTCAAACAATAACGATTACGTACTCGTTAATATTTGACGTACGGCAAGGCCATAATTTTTTAATTGTAATTTGATTTTTTTTTTTTATTTGACGATAGTTAGCGCCATTTTTGACGTATACGCGTGCGTCAAGTGGACGTGAAACGACCCGCCCTAAGAGTTGGATGAAATGGTTTAAGTTTGGAATGTAGGTGTACTATAATAGGCCCAAAACCCTTGGGGCAATACGGACGTGATGCAGGTGCACAGAGGACTTAATGAAGGTCGTGTGAAATATATAGGGAAAGCCTTTGTCCAGCTGTAGACGGTACGGTTGGCGCAGTGGTTAAGCGATTGACTGCTGCGCAGCGTGTCGCGGGTTCGATTCCTGCACGGAACAAATATTTGTTTGACCTACAAGTAGTTGTTCCGGGTCCGGCTGTTTGTGTATGTGAGTTTAAATGTTTGTAAACGCACCCACAATACAGGAGAAATTCCTAGTGTAGAGCAACGTTTGTTTTAAAAAAAGAAAGAAAGGAAGAAAAGGACGAAGAAAGCAGTGGGCGTCATCATTATGGTATGACGGCATAATTATGTACCTAGCTTGTAAGCCGAGATCTCTATTGTTGGTTTGAATAATCGAAACCGATTGTCAGTCAGGACGCCGAGGTGGGTGCTCCCAATGTATAAGTTAAATTTTAGGTCTGTGGCCAACCCAGGAATGGGTGCATACAAAAACAAACCGGCCAAGCGCGAGTCGGATTCGCGCACGAAGGGTTCCGTATCATTATCTATAAAAACGGCAAAAAAATCATGTCTGTTGTATGGGAGCCCCTTAAATATTTATTTTATTGTTTTTTTAATACGTTTTGTTATAGCGGCAACAGAAATACATCATCTGTGAAAATTTCAACTGTCTAACTATCACGGTCCATGAGATACAGCCTGGTGACAGACGGACGGACGGACAACGGAGCGGGAGTAATAGGGTTCCTAATTACCCTTTGTGTACGGAACCCTAAAAAACCACCAACAACGTAAATAACGCAATTAATGTTGTTGAACTTTCAAAATGAAAGCCATTCCTAATTTTAATGTTACCAACAATGCACGCTAACGATCAAATATTGGCTCTATTGGTCCAAACAACTATTTTAATTATATTTCCGTGACATCGCTTATCTGTTTGGCCCAATAGTTAGAATCTGCGATGTAATAGTGGGTCTGCTGAGCCAGAAATAAACTAAAATAGGATTTCTATCAAATAAATAACTGAATTCCTGATCATTACATTATTCTGATTTATAGTATAAATAGAAACCATAATCTGTCTACCCTTTTCTCAACTATGTTAGGGTTGTCTTCCAGTCTAAGCGAATGCAACCTGTATTTTACATAGAAACCATAATATAAACTCTTAATTGTTCTTCTATTTTTACCCGACTGCCAAGGAAGGGTTATGTTTTTCGCGCGTATCTTGTATGTACCCATTTGCAAATCATAAACCGAAAAACAATAACTTGCCCTATCGGGAAGTTAAAAAAAATTTAACTCAGACTTTCAGTTCATAAATATTGCATTTAACCAAAGCAGAGTTTACTTTGTTTTTAGTTTATTTTAATTTTGGTTTCTATTTTCAATCTTGTTCCGGTCTTTTTAGTGCATTGCTTAAATGTTGACAATTTTGCAGTCGGGTTTTTTGAATTATTTTTGATGTTGAAAATGTTTTTAGTTAATTATTACTGCCTCACTAATTTCAATGTCAAAACCAAACGTTGTCGAAAATGATTAATATTTCGATCGATATCTGATAAAATAACAATAAAACACCGAGCGAGTCATTGATTAAGTAATTGCTGTACTACTGAGAAATTTATTATATAATCTGCAAATCCGCATATCTTTATAACGAGATTGTTTAGCATTGATAAATATATTTGTAAATAAATAACCTCAAGTAGAACCAATATCAGGGCAAGGTCAGGGTCCGGATGACCCAACGTTTGACGTTTTCTGACTTTGCTTGGTAAATAACGTAGCATCACACCTGCATGTCGATTCTGTAAAAATCTCACCGTGAAAACTTGCGTGGAGTGAGCTGTCAGTGTCATCCCACTGATGCTAGGGATTGACTAAGCAAACATTTATAATCATAATCGAGATTTTAATAATATTTTTTATGCTAATTCTATTGATAATTTTATATAATTTCAAAACTAGTATTTTAATTGTCAAAACATTACTATTTTGTGGGGTTCACCTAAGTTTTCACGGTGAGATGGTTACAGAATCGCACTGCAGTATTCAACGCAAGGGTTTTTTTTGTAAATTGCGTTATCGCTTTTTTTTTTTTGTTGTTTCCTTTGGTTTATAAGTAATATGATTATGCTTCTGTCTGTGATTTCGTCCGCGTGAAATTTCTTGTTCCCCCGACCCACCCGAGCTACTTACTACCTACTTAATAATAATAATAACAATAATAATAATAATAAAAATAAAATAAAAAAAATAAAATAATTTTTAAAATGTCATATCCATATGTTTTTTACTGTGTGTACATAAATAATAAAATAAATAAATAAATAATAATAATACTTCGTTTACGCTTAGCGTTCTTTCTGACTTTATTTCTTTTTTTTCGGTTCCCAAGGGACTTATGGTGATGTTAATAGCTTTTCTCAAAAATTGGGCTATCAACTGCAATAAGATTTTTTTTCAAATCTGACCAGTACTTCCAGAGATTAGCGCGTTCAAACAAACAAAGTCTTCAGCTTTATTGCTAGTATAGATTTTTAGTATTGTTTTCATTAACTCCGGCCACTTGGGGTTAGGCCGATGTGTAGGTACTCATAGTAAATCCACATTCGCATTCACGCTGCATTAAAAATGGCGAAAATGTAAGAAGCGTCTCTGTATGAACAAAGATCGCAGGGTTTCTTCACAATTATGTAATTTGACTAACAGTAGTGCTATTCTATGTATAAAAATCTCACCGTGAGAACTTATGTGAAGTGAGATTCAGCCGGTCGATTCTGTAAGAATCTCACCGTGAGAAGTTAGGTGAAGTGAGCTGTCCCTCCATCTGATGCTAGGGATTGACACTAACGACAGCTTACTTTAAGCTCACTTCACATTACAGTGAGATTTTTACAGAATAGCACTACAGTAGACTAATGCTAGGGATTAACACTATTGACTGCTCACTTCACCTATGATTTCACGGTGAGATTTTTACAGAATCGGCCGGCTGCTTACATAATAACCATTCAAGATCATCCACATGAACATAAGGATAAACGCCATATTCGTATTTAAATTATAGTCATGACCATATGAAAACCGCCTCGACATTTACATGTGTATGTAGGTGAACCACAGATGCCTTTACGACCGTATCGCACGCCAAATTGCGTGCAACGTTTCATTAGACTCCGGTAATCAGATTGACAAGAAATCTTTATCGTAGGAGGGGCTCAGATTGTCAAACGCGATTTTGTATCATCTATTTCTGTGAACGGTCAATGGGGATAGACCTGGCCCCTATTACATTAGAACTGAAAGATAGCTTGTGTAGTCCGGTCGTCGGGCGCATACTGAGCAGACAGATTTGTGTTTTTTTTTATTTTTTCAATTAATGTTTGTTGTCTTTGGTCCCTGGCCATGAAATCAAGTAATGGACACAATTGTCAACAATTGTTGTTTATACAACGTGTAACGTTAAATGCGCAAAACCTCAGACACCCCAACTGATTTTTAATTCAATTGACCTATTTCAGATTGAAAATAAATCATTAAAAAAACTGTAAAGGTTTTATGTGCTATTTTAGTTTTACTGGCCATTCTGATCGTTTCTTGCGTCTGCGAAGACGCTTTATCGAGGGAGGAGTCGTCACCGGGCCGCTGCGCCGCGCTGATATTGGGTTGCTTGACCTATTAATAAATAGACACGGCAACGTTTTTAATGAAGATTTTTTGAAAAATGTGACCTATATTAAATAGTGGTTCAATTAATTCTGCTCGTTATTCTGATCAAACTATTTACAGGTTTTGCGCATTTAAAGTTACACGTTGTATAAGCTCACGTTCGCAATGACGTAAAAATGTCGCAACGGGATTTTGTCGCGCAATGGATTTTCAACTCTCGGTGTTGAGCCAAGCATTAAGAATCCAACAGAGCGCATCCCAGCGCGTCAAAAAAAACACTGTTGGATTTTAAACTTTCGGCGGCGCTAAGCAGTCCTCCAGTTAAAACCGCCTTCACATTTAACACCTCTGCATAGGTATTTGGCGTAAAATCGGGACATCTTCCGGTAGACAAAATTAGCCCAGAACATCTTATAGTGTCAAAATAATGTAGAAATTCGGATCTTAGTAAATACAACATGAACGAAGTTTCACAGTTTAATTCTGGAGTGATCCGCGAGCCGGCTGGCTGGGCGCCAATGAGCGCTGTTATATACGAGAAATCATAATAAATGTTTTAGTTACGAATGTTGTGGTAATACTGGTGATGGCATACGACCTACAGGTTTTGGAGAAGTATTACATAAAGTATGAGTTTTAAAGTGTTTAAATTATTTTCTTTGAAAATTGTTCTATCATCAGACCGTTCTTGAAGTTTGTTATTCGATTGAAACTGCACAGCCCGACTGTATAATGTACTGGATACTTGAGCTCCTTAAGTTTTGAGTTGAGCTGCACGATTTCTGACAAATGCGTGCACTGAATGGACAGGTCCACTCAATCTGTGTGGTTCTTTCCTCAAAAGACCATCTCATGCAGACATCGATCAACATGAACTTCAAATGATCTGACCAAGATTATGTCTGGATTTTAAAAGAGACTGACCTCTGAGTTTGTTTCGGCCTTTCTTAGAGTAGTCAGGTAGGAAACGCCGACCTCATCTAGTTTTTAAAATATGATTGACGTGTAAAACCTATTTACAAAAATAAAATCAGTTATCATTTAGACGTGCCTTTAATCTATGCATTTACTCACAGACTTGTCTAGTATATTCCACGATCTGTCTAGGTAGTCGTCGTGCCGTTGCAATCTTCCGTTATAATTCCGCTTTGCTTTGATATCATCGCAAACCCGAATCGATTTTAATCGTACGCCATTTACAAAGATGTTATCATTTTCAAAGATGCCAAAGGACGTTTTGACGTTGAAAAGTGCTGATTCTCAGCCTAATTTGAATATGTGACGTTTGATTTTAATTTTGACTGCATATTAGATTAGTTACATCCATACTTTAATAGGTATTATAAAAATGCGAAAATGAAGCTTTGGTTTCCTAGAAAACGGAGTACGGTCACACAATAACGGGTGTCCAAATACAGAGCGTTTTTTGATACTTAGCTTAATGTCAAATACTGCTGAAAATGAAAGATGACGGTCATGACGGCCGTTACAACATGACGAAAACGCCTTCCTAGGAAACTTTAGTTTTACTCTGTCGATCTATGTGTTAACTTTTCATGCCTTAACGGATGAACAGATTTAGAGCTCTTCACCACTTCCTAGTGCTTTCGCTGGGAAGAAGAAGAGGCCCAACAAACTCCCCAGAAAATACTTGACTGAATACAATACAAGGTATACGAAGTAATTAACATTACAAGACACAGACCACTAAATTAAATTATTTGCCATATGTCAGCTAGCAACGCCAATATACCAGGGAATACAATAAAAAACTATACTACGTACTCAAGCAAAAATTAATAAATCAAAATTAAATAAAAGCCTCCAGGTATAAAGGGCGTGACCGCTAACATATTTATGCAATGCTGGGTTCTGTTTACATAGCTGTCGCTTGAAGTCACAAATGATAAACTAGGACCTTCAAAGGAAACTAAATAAACAAGTTATTACTAATGATAACAATAATAAAACCATGGTCAGCAAGACGACCAGTCACCACAAGCAGCACCCGTTCACGAGCATAACGCAAAGATCAGCCATTACCCCCCTCGCCATATTTGAGGGAAGGAGGCAATGGGAACGCCACAATTGCGGCGGTAAGTCCCCTCTTTGAGGAGTGGTTAGAGAGGCGCCACGGCGTCCTCACCTTCCGCCTGACGTAGGTCCTCACCGGACACGGCTGCTTCGGGAGGTTCCTGTTCCGTATAAGGCGGGAGGAAACGCCTGGGTGTCACCATTGTGTGGATCGCCCGGAGGACACGGTGGAGCACACGGTGGAGGTCTGCCCGGCTTGGGCGGAGCACCGCCGCGTCCTCACGGCGGCGATTGGTGGCGGCGATCTCTCGCGTCCGGCCCTGGTCCAGGCCATGGTACGGAGCGAGAGTGCATGGGATGCCGTCACCTCCTTCTGCGAAGCAGTAATGCTTGCGAAGGAGGAGGCGGAACGCGTGAGGGAGAGGCAATCTTTGCACCCTCACGCCCCTAGTCGCCACAGGAGAGTCAAGAGCCGACTCCCGGCCACCGTAGGCGCGGGCTTGCGGGCGGCGAGCAATGGACAGTTCGCCGTCCGGTAAGGACCAGGCCCGGGTCGACGGCGCGCCTCAAAGAGATGTCAGCAGTAACTGACGGGGTCCGCTAGGGCCGATGCCTGCCAGGGTCGCGGATTGTTCGAAAGAGTTACCGTGGCCTTTGGCACAGGCAACTGAAGGAACACGGGTGGGTTTTAGTCAGTACAAGTCTGACACACCCTCCCGCTCCGCCCAGAGCGGGAGAAGTTATTTGATAATTTCCCACCCAAAAAAAAACAACCCGACCCCCGACGACGCTACCGCAAGCAGTGACATCTAAGGGAGCATGACGAACTTGCTGCCGGTTGCTCAGGTAAGAATAATATGATCAATCGTCGAGGTCACTAGCTAACCACATATTGCAATCAACTCATTAGAAAACATTGAAATGGGTTGATTATGTCAATCAAAAAATAAAAATAAAATTAAACTGATTTGACTTACACAGCCCAATAAAAAAAAAAACAATTGTATAATGAGCTCATATAACCTATCAGTAATGTAATTCTGGAGAAAGAACATAAAAATTGTCTTGAGTTAATCAGGGCGACCAACTATTCTTATCGTTTAAGTAGTCGTTGATGGAATAGTATGCCTTTGAACAAAGGTTGAATTTTACTTGAGCTTTAAATGCATTAAAAGGCAAATCTAGCAAAGAAGAGAGTAGCTTGTTATAAAAGGCTATACCAAGCTCAACAAATGAGTTATGTAATGCCCAGTGGCAGTCATCCGTTTATAAAATAAACCGATTTAAAAATGGTTAAACTACAATAAAAGAGTCGAGATATAAAGACGCTATTACCAAGCAGTTACATAAAAAAGTCGGTGAGACTATCAAAGTCAGTCAAAGAGAAAATTGAGCTAAAAAAACCTTGGCAATATTTGAATGAATGATTATGTTCGGGAGTTCTGTCACCTTGCTTATATTTTTACATCATTATACAATTTGTTTATTATCTAACGACTCGGTAACAAGTCAACCATTCGTTACAGATTTTGGCAGAGATTCGTTCGTTTGACGAACAGGTTCTCGAGTTCCTGCGCTACAATAGTTGATCGTAAAGTTGTTATGGGTGCGAAGCTGGGTGATAAATGGCTGTCGAGAGCAAATTGCTTGCGAATTCGCGAAGTTGTTCTATTGTTTCAACATAACAATGCGTCTTTATTACTCGAAGTTTGCCGATCTTTCTGTCACCGTGAAAACTTAGATAAAGTGAGCTGTCAATAGGTAGTGTCAATCCCAAGCATCAGATGAAATGGCAATTCCCTTCAAACTCACTTAACCTAAGCTTTCACAGTGAGATTTTTAACAGAATAAAGGGGCAGTAGAGTAAGGGTGCGTTTCCACAGAAGCGGAGCTGGGCGGAGCGGAGCAGAGACGTGCAGGAATCGACTAATCACAATGGTTGAAATCCTCATTGCATCACTAGTCTCGTCTGTGATTGGACGATTCCTACACGTCTCCGCTCCGCTCCGCCCAGCTCCGCTTCTGTGGAAACGCACCCTAAAGTAGGACTCATCTCACCAGTCATGTGATAAGTCCCATGTAATAAAAATAAAAAAAGACGAGCAGAAATAAAAGGGACGAGACTATTGCCACCAACCAGCGAATTAAGTTTTTTTATTTGTCTTTAGGTTTCCATACACAAAGACTAAAAAGGAACCCTATTACTCCAGTTAGATAGTTGAAATTTTCACAGATGATGTATTTCTGTTGCCGCTGTAACAACAAATACTAAAAAACAGAATAAAAAAATATATTGAGGGGGGCTCCCATACAACAGACATGATTTTTTTGCCGTTTTTATAGATAATGATACGGAACCATTCGTGCGCGAATCCGACTCGCGCTTGGCCGGTTTTTTTAAAGTGCAACTTCTACGGCGCGATTTGATAATTGGGCGAGAATTGAGAGTGAAATTTCAAGGACGCGTCACGTTTAGGCACATTTCGTTACATGAAAGAGAAGAAAGATACAACTCTTGCTCACTCTCTGTCTCTCACACTAAATCTCTCTTATTATACATGTATAAATTTGATCTGTACGCAAAATACGCGCATTGACGTGGAGTTGCGAACACCAGCCCGTATTACCTACATGTATAAATCTTTTAAGAAGTTTTACTTCTATCCATGGTGTATGGTGCTGAATTTTTTTTTAATATCGTGGAATTATGACATGTTCCAAATGAACATATTTTCTTTTGTTCTCCTCAGATTGATATGATGCATGAGGATCTCCCCACAAGGAAAGAAGTTCTGTGTTGAAATATTTTTCATGAGTGCCTTTATCAGTATGTGATATAATGAATCATATTCATAGCATGTACAAGATAAATATCAAAGACTTTGTAAATAATGAGTCACTATCAGTTACATAAATAAAATTGTTTTAATGGTTTGACATTTTAAACCACATAACAAAGTATTGTATTTTTTGGCTGAATTTGATCAATCTGTAGATCATATTATATGACTGTATAACACACACACCATTGTCAGACTGGCTGAGCACTAAGGCATTGCTGGCCTTCCTTGGGGAGCTGAGCTGGAATAGATCCAATGATCATGTCATGATCAATTGAACTCAATAGATTTATTTTCTTACCTAGAAACGAATGAGCTTACTTACAAGCAAGATACGTCATATAAATTAGACCTCAAAAAAACTAAAAATAACTTGCATAAGAATAAGAGAAAGTTATGAATTTGTTAAATAGTATTAAGTTGTAAAATTAACAACTGTAAAGATTTTTAAGTGAAAGTGTGTATAATTGTTTTGTAGAAATTAATAATACTATTTAGCTAGTGTCACTGAACTTAATGAAAATATTTTTATATGGAGCTATGTTCAGTTACTGAGTTTAAGGGTTTCTAGTAAATTACTGATCTATAAAGCATGTTGTAACTATTATTAGAGTTGAGTAAACAAACAAGACGATTATTGAGGAAAACTGTCCCAAATAATATATACCTGCATGAATGCTAGAAATACCTACTATGTGTATCACAAAATATTATAAGTTATGACTAATGGGTATTTACGTAATTCATACATGACTTAATAGGATGAGGAAGAGAATTCCTATGCCTATAACTATAAAAAATAAGGCGATTCACAGCAACAAGTTTCACATTCTAAATACAAAATCGTCAATCAAGGAATGCATAACCTTACCTCCTGAAGAAATGTAGAACCCACTCGGAGAATATTTCGCGACATTCACTTGGCAAGAATGCTCCGTGTATGTATCCGCGATCGCGGGGTTCTCAATATCTCGTATGATAACGGAATTGCCATTGGTATACAGGAAGTTTCTGCCCTTCGGATCGCCGCCTAAAACTAACGGTGTACCTCTCTGGGTCCTCGGTAAAGCCGCCCAAGTATATTCTGCGGACACAAAACCACACTGTAAAACCACTGATCACTAGTATTTTCATGCACAGATGGATTTATCATAATATTCAACTCGCTAGCTACAACAACCATGCTGCCCCGTAATAGAATCAAATTAGAACTTACTATGAGAATAAGACATTTTATAAACACTCTTTGCTAACTAATCACTAAATTGATAATGCTAAAACTATTGGTCACTCAGTACTTTTATTTTTTTTTAGAGAAACACAGTCAGCCGCTATGTCCCATAGCCTACCAAAAAAATGACGTACAATAATATTTTTTGGCAAAGTTGGCAGGATTGTTGCTCATTGATATTACCATATATGGGCAGAGGAATACCGATCATGTTTTTGAAGCATCGAATGGATTCCGCAATAATTTTACTTTGCCCTATGGTTATTATTATTTCCATTATAACTTCATTGATTCATAAAATCATCAAGTTATTGTTTACCGGTTTAATGAATCGTAGAGTCGTTCTTAGTCGATTTTTTGTCTATGGAAAGTTACACTCTTTTTTATGACTACGGAGCGCACTGCCAATTTGAAACTCGTTTTCGAACGAAAAAATTTTTGCTCACGCACTGCACTATTTCTATTCTAATTGTCAAAAATGCCACGAAAGAGCTTGCTGTGCTGTGTGACGGAATTAAATTAAAATACAGTTTTTTGTGATATTTACTGGGTGTTTTATTGTTTAACTTAAATGGGAAGAGTGGTGCTTGCGTGTGGGACATTTTATTTGTACTACAGAATTTCTTTTGTTGCATTTTTCGGCTTCATTATTTGACACTTGTTTCCACGTGGTTCACGTCATAATCGGTCGACGTGTTAATTTTCTACTTAGAATTTAATGTTCTTGACTGCAATTAAAAGTAGAAAACATGGAGTCATTGAACATCTCGAAACTCAACTTGTACAGCGGAAGGAGTCGGGGCCCCCAGGACAACGGCGTGAAGTTTGAAAGAACGGAAGAAAAGTTCGAGACCAATGTAAGGGCATACCATGTGTTGTAAAATCTTTTTAATACTACAAATATTAAATAATACAGTAAAAGGTATTATGCTGCACTGTAGGTAAGATTACTGAAACTTGGTTTCGCAATTATACAAGCATGTCATCATAATTACATGAGAGATTCAATATCCCAAAATCAGATCATTTTTCATGACCAAATAGAGGTGTCAATATATTCGATACTTAAAAAAATATATGGTTACTTACAGTTCTTTTTACCAAGCTCATGGTGAAATTGTTTAGTTATATGTGAAAACATGAATGTTTTGCATAGGTGATACAAACTCACTGCAGTGAATTCCTACCCTTATCCATATGATGACATAAAACAGCTGTTTTGCAAAACATTTTGATCTTAATCTTGAAATTTATTTAAAAATGGTAAATGAATCTCCAAGTATTTTTTTATTATTATTTGATTTAAAATGTGCTGTTAAGCTCAGGAGATTTTTTTTCGGAGATAGTTAAACTTAAAATTTTGTTAATCTACCTACTCAATATTATGAACCTAAAAATCGAACTTTCCACCATCTCATTCATGACCAGATTTTGAATAAGTACCAATTACTTATTATGATAATTGTTGCTGCCCTAAATATGAGCCACAAGAAGTGATAAGGAAAACATTAGAATTATTATTTTTTAACTAGCATTCCTAAACCACAAAGTAACAGATCACTGTGGTTTTCATAATATTACATCATTTCTGTTATTTTATTCATTTAAATTATTCTTTATGGCTGGCTGGTTATACCATTCATAATGAAATTATTATAATTTTGCCTATGTACAGTCACCAAAAGAAATAAGTAACCAGGGTTGTTGAATATAGTTGAAGTTTAGTAAGAAACCAATGTATATTTTTGAACAAACCTGGTTACTTATCTCCTTTGGTGACCGTACTAAGCTAACCTTTTGCTCTAATTTCATCGAAATTGTGTACAACATGCACAAAAACAACAGTGAATTAGAGTCACTTTTTAATTTTACTTTATCATTATAATCATAATTCCCAGGTGCTATTGGTGAAAATAAACCTGGGAATATACCCGGGTGTATTCCTGGGTGGAAACCCTGCTTTAGAACCCTGCTATGTTAACCATAAGCAATACTTGAAATAAATCCTTTGGTTTAGGAAGACAAAGAAACATGAGTCATACTTTTTAGATGTTTTTTGATAGCCTGGCAGACTGCCATTATCCATGACTTTACAATCTCTACACCCAATACATTGTGTATCAAGTTTAATCATAGTAATGGCTTAATTTTTATAGTCAGTTAACTTTTGTCTAAAGAAAAAAATTGTGGTTTGATGCTTTTGTATAGAACATTAATACATAATGTAATCATACTGATTTATTATTTAGTCCACTGTACAATATTTAACAAAAATAACAAAAAATAACATGTTTCATGTATGGAAACCCGTTAATAATTAACTTTATTTAATTTTTATTAGGTAAGGACAGTGGAGCCTTAGTCGTGTTGGCATGCTTTAGTGCAGGGGTAAGCTATGCTTGCCGAAGATGGTTCATGGATGGGTGACCTTCCATTACAAAGCTCGTTAACGTATTGGTCCCGCTGTCATTCATAAATCTTTAAACAGTTATTACTGGTAGTAACTAGTCAGAAGCCCAAAAGTCTGACAACCAGATTGATTGATGCCAATTCAACATTTTTAACTATGTAACTTTAATTATGCAGTTTTGCACTCATTCTGTGAACATCAATTATTTAATAGATTCTGCTTTCCAGTCACCTAGGATTCTCTTTCAGAAAGCCATGTTTTCCAGACTTACCTGATAGCCTAGTTAAAAACAAATCCTTCTGAAATCTTTTGTGTGGTTGTGGCGAATAATCCTTTTTTAACAGGTTTCACCTGAAATGAATATAGCTGCTACAGCATCATTTTTTTCTTTGCAGTCTCTCACAGACCAAGACGAAGAGTACCACTGTGAGTACAAGGAAGAAATTTGGAAGAACCTACTGGAACAGGAAGCCGACAAACCCACCATCCACTTGCAATCACCACAGGTGAGACTATTTAAATTAATAAAAGTTTACCAACAACTTCTGCGGGGTGATCGCGTAACACACTATCAGTACCAGTGGCTTTCATTTGACTGTTCAACAACATTCATTGCTCTATTTAGGTTACTGAGCAGACAATTTTTAGGGTTCGGTACCCAAAAGGAAAAACGGAACCCTATCACTCCCACTCCACTGTCCGTCCGTCCGTCTGAAGGTATGTCACCAGGCTGTATCTCATGAACCGTGATAGTTAGACAGTTGAAATTTTCACAGATGATGTATTTCTGTTGCCGCTATAACAACAAATACTAAAAACAATAAAATAAATATTTAGGGGGGCTTCCATACAACAGACATGATTTTTTTGCCATTTTTATAGATCGACTCGTGCTTGGTTGGTTTTTTTTTTTCATATGAAACAATAGATTAGCCATATCCTTCAAAATTATTCAGATTATGAATGATAGTGTACTATACAATTAGAGTGCTGATCATATCTTTATCAGATCTTTCTCCTTTGCTGATTAAATACATTTTTTTATAAAACAAAAGTCATTTATTCAAACTAGGCTGAGAATCAGCACTTTTCGAACGTCAAAATTACATAAGACAGTCCCCCAAAACGCCCGCCCCTCACCGCTTCCTAGTGCTTTCGCTGGGAAGAAGAAGTATCGCAACAAACTCCCCAGCAGCACAGCTGTCTATTCAGTTAGAAAATACTTGATTGAATACAATACAAGGTATGCAAAGTGATTAACATTACAAGACGCAGAACACTAAATTAAATTATTTGCCATATGTCAGCTAGCTACATCAATGTACCAACAATTGAAAAAACTATATGTACTCAAGCAAAAACAAAATTAAATAAACGCCTCCAGATGTAAAGTGCGTGACCGCTTACATATTAATGCAATTCTGGGTACTGTTTACATAGCTGTCACTTGAAGTCACAAATGATAAATGAGGACTATGGAAGGAAACTAAATAAACAAGTTACTCACTCTCATAGTCCGATTGGACGGCAATCCAACACGACGGGAGAGAAATTAGGCGCAGAACCAACTGGTTAACACGTTCAAAGCCACGGATTAAAATGATAAATTTCCATTCAGGCCATGTCGGACAATGTTGGGTGACACCAGTATGTTCCGTTCGGGCCGTGGGGGACAATGTTGTCCGACAGTCAGACTTATGTCTAAACGGCTCTTCCGTCTGTCAAGAATACAAGGTAATATTGTACGCAGCATGACCCGCGCGACCTCCTAGAACAGTGTAATCACATCAGCACTCTAAAAAAATATATAAGGTCCCATTAAAATAGGTGGACAAACTTTTACAAATCATTCAGACCACCAAAATAAGGACAATGGTAAAAAAAAAAATAAGAAAAATGCATTAGATACTTTAAAAAAAAAAAAAACAGTTAGCGAAAATGCACTAAACATTTTGGTTACCCAATGCATAAACACATCCATGTCTGCTATCTCATAAATTCTGATTCTACGAAATAATGGTCCAGGCGCACGTGGCCATGTCACCACCCGCCGGTTTCATTGTTCAACTCATGCCATCTCACTCTAACATAGCCCTTCACCGCGGGGATGCCCGGGGCGAAGGGCCGCTGACGTAAAATATGACAAATTGACAATGAAGCCATTTCAGTTTTCGTCGCGCAACCGAGCCAACAGAACATGTTACATGAAAGTCTGCGTGTGTGTTGTTACGTAGTTATCACAATCGACAACAATGCCTTATTACGCGTACAGCAACCAAGAATACTTGGAAATGGTCCTGTGTTATCGTGAGTGCAACGAAAGCTTACGACAAGCCCAAATCCTTTATCAAGAAAGATTTGGAAGGCGGCCGAGCCTCACCATAATCCTGAGAGCAGTACAGCGCCATCGTGAATGTGGCACCTTCATGCCACCAGCGGTTGACGCAGGAAGACCGCGCTATCCGGTGCGCTTTGAAGAAGACGTTTTAGATTTCTTTAGAATATACCCCACGGCGAGCACTGCCGATGCCGGTCGTGTATTCAACGTCAGCGATTTTTACGTGTGGAAGAAGCTCCTTCGTGATAAAGGCCACCACCCATATCATTGCACTCGTGTGCAAGAACTGAATTTTGTAGGTGGCTACTGCAACAACCCCAACGTCACATTCTCTGGACTGATGAATGTACTTTTACACGTGTTGGGTTATTTAACATACATAATTCCCATTACTGGACAACTATTAACCCAAATAAAGTGAGACCGGACTATTACCAAACACGGTTTAGTGTAAATGTGTGGGTAGGAGTGCTAGACAATAAAGTTTTAGGGCCTGTTTCTTAACCGTTTAAACAATAATACGTACATAGACTTGTTACGTAACGATGTTGAAACAATGTTAGAAGATGTACCCCTGGTAGTCTGGCGTGACCTCTACTTCCAGCATGATGGCGCGCCAGCACACTTCGCTAGAAACGTAAGAGACTATCTCAATTCTCGGTTCGGCGGGGTGGTCCTGTCCCGTGGCCTGCTAGGAGCCTGGACTTGACTCCGCTTGATTTTTATTTCTGGGGTCGTGCTAAAGATTTATTGTACGGTGAAAATGGACACTTAATAGCCAGCGTGAATGAGCTATGTACGCGAATCACCCTCGCATTTGAAACAATAAAAAGTGAAAGTGACACTCTTTTAATAGTGCAAAGAAAAAAAACGCGCTCGCAAGTGCATCGCTCAAAACGGTAGGCACGTTCAACAATGAATGTAATTACGTACCTATCCACCTATCGTCGTAGAGTAAGTAGTATTTATATTAATTATTGTAAATAGGGCTGATTCTAATTTTTAACCATGACTGATTCAGTGTTTTACTGTTATCGAACTTTAAATAAATAAAAAAGATTCATAACACTACATTGTATCCACTGCGCGCTTGTTTGTTTACAACTTTCTGCATTTGCTTTAATACTTTGATAACAGTTCAGCACGCAATTAGACAGTCCAAAGCCTGGTAAAGTGTGATGGGAAATTAGAATCTTTTCTTTTCGTACCTAGACGGTTCATAATCATGTGTTCAAGGAAAGTTTATTCACCCCCAATATTAGCCTGTTTTCAAATTGCGCGTCTTAGATTATTTATTTTCGACTTTATTTTAAGGCTCACAATGTTGATTTTTGTTTGACACTGACAACCGCGCAGCACCTCGCCATATGTGTCGGCCCTGTACAACAGTACTGGCCGCCCGAGTGCAAGTACCTACCCATAAGGATGGGTTTATTCTAGAGTGCCGGCTGTGGTGCCGAACAATTTATTATTTTCGATCAAAATAAAATCACTTTAATCATTGTTTTTTTTGCTTGGATATCTTTGGTTAGACGTACTGAACGCTGTATTAAAATTTGTCCAACTATTTTAATGGGACCTTATATACTGCATGATTTTTTTTTCAGGCTACAAATTTTTACAGGGTGTTCTACTCATGAATATGAACAACTTTCACCAAGGGGGCAACTCTGAAATCACGAAAACAAAATCAGTTGTTTAATACAAAAGTTCAATACCTACTTGACCAAAATGTATGAAACAGCTGTCTTTTTTTTTTTTTCGTGATCTCAGTGTTGGTTCTATATTGAAATTTATTCATATTCATGGGTGGAAGACGCTGTAAAAATTTGGAGCTGGTAAAAAAAGCATGCTGTATGTTAGAATGTTATGTATGTTTTTCTGATAATGTTCTTGCATTAATAAAATAAAAAGTCGATTTTGTCAATTTTAAATGTTTTGTGTGTCTTATAGGGAAAGTTAAGTGTCGCCCAGCAATGTCCGACATGGCGTTGAACGTGTTAAAGTGCTTTCCGAGGCACGGTGGTATCACACCGCTAACTTCCAAACTCCGGGCTGTTACTGAGAAATTCGTAACGGATAAACATCGCAACGCTTATATTTTCTCATTGTTTGTCTTATTTCTTTTTAGTATAAGTATTCATGTATTTATTTATACTATTTATTTATGCTTATATTTATAGTTTTAATAGGTTTATGCATATCTTTTTATTTAAAACATTTATTTCTCATTTTTCATAATTGTACCTACTACTGTTTGTCTCTGCATCACCCAAAGGTTGACTAGTAGAAATTCCATATGGCATTAAATCCACCTCTGTACATTTATGTGCTTGAAGTATTAAATAAATAAACCCAATTACAAATTTGCCTGACCAGGGAATCGAACCCAGGACCCCACGCTCAGCAGTCGCGCTTGCGACCACGAGACCAAGGGGGTAGTTAAATAATTATAATATAGTAGGTGATAGGTACCCAACGTTGTACTGTAGTAATTCATATCGAGTTTATCTAAACTGCGTTTTGGTTTTCTACAATTTCCTTATACATTACTGATGCGTCAATGACAGATTTACTCATTACTTTAACGTAAAAAACAAAATGAAACAAATGATGAAATAACATGAACATTGATGAAATTATATCGATTAAGGACATTTTAATACCGTTGGAGTGTTACTAAACTTTATTGAATGTAATTACATCATTCATATCGACTGTTTTGCTCAATCAACGCATTTCATCATGCAAAACATTCCATACTAGGGACATTCACTTTTACACTATAGGTAGTAGAGACTAAATTCGCTTGCGTCTACTGCGATTGCATGGATTTTAAAAGTATTGCAACATGTGAATACAAAGTGATCTCCCCTTTGGTGCAAACATTGTTCGTATTTGAAAGGCGCCCTTAGGAAAAATATTATCTTTTTGACATCTCGACAAAAAATTGAAAAGGTTTTTTTACCGTGTCTTTGAATTTTGCAAGACTTATATCAGATCGTATATACATTGTAAGTCAGCTGCTTTTCGACAAAGAAATAATCTTTGCTTGGGTAGGTAGGTACCAATAGTGAGGGGCTCAGTATAATACAAAATGTACCCATCTTACTGTCAAACTGGTTTCAGGTAGTTTCTTTAATGTAACGAATATGTAAGGGCGCGTACCCACTATGTCGTGACGACAGATTATCGTGTCGTTTAAAGTGTCGTGGCTTGTGTATTTAAATGGAGGTGTTCACATGTAGAACGACACGATTTACTGTCGTCTACAACATTTTTTGCAGTGACAACAGATTGTCATGACAGTGGGAACGGCTTGCACGACAGTCGTAAAACGATAAAAATCATTAGGACTAAATCTTGACCGCAAATCAACGATAAAATGTCGTCGCGATCCAATGGGAACAGCTATATACGATAATCGCTAAACGATAAAAAAAAATTGACGACTAACAATCGTATTAATGGGAACAGCTAGAGACGACAGTCGTCCAACGATAAATTAATCGTTACGACATAGTGAGAACGCGCCGTAACTGACATATTGGTTCGTTTAAAAAAAAAATATTATCAGTTTTATAGTCGGGAAAAGGCTAGGCAGATGGTGATGAGATTTTATCGTTTGAGATTATGTATTTGTTAACTTTTTCATAGTTACAGTTTACGCGTCGATGTTCCTTTAGATTTTTTTTTTTCAACATTGTTCCTTTCCTTTTTTTATGTAACCTACGTTTTGTTTGTGCAGAATAAACATTTTACCATTCTTTCTTTCTTTTCCTGCCACCAGCAGGCTAATTGCGCAACACACTATCAGTAGCAATGGGTTTCATTTTGACAGTTCAACAACATTCATTGCGTTATTTACGTTGTTGAGCAGACACATTTTTCGAACATATGGAGCAATGGATTAGCAATATGCTCCAAAATGATTCAAATTGAGAGTAATAGTGTGTTACGCAATTAGGGTGCTGTATACTTTTTTTGAATCAACTAGCGAAACTTCACATAAGTACGTAATGGGTTGTCATCCATGATGGCTCAGTATAATCGAAATTTTGAATGGGTTAGAAAAACAAGCATCTAGTCTTTATCAACCTCCCCGTTCGAAAAATCCAGGCGTGCTGTGATGTTATGCTGTCGCCTGTATTTCTCCAGACAAGTAGATTAGTAGTGTTTTACGTCTGCAGTTCGCTTCTTGGCTGTAATTAGGTGAAAATATTGACATTAATGAAACTATTAAATAGAAAGAAAGAAAAAAGGTTTATTCTGCAAAAACAAAACAGACGTTACAAAAAAAAACCGGCCAAGTGAGAGTCGGATTCGCGCACGAAGGGTTCCGTACCAATATCTATAAAAACGCCAAAAATAAAATACGTTTATTGTATGGGTGCACCCCCCCCCCCCCCCCCCTAAATATTTATTTTATTCTGTTTTTTAGTATTTGTTGTTATAGCGGCAACAGAAATACATCGTCTGTGAAAATTTCAACTGTCTAACTATCACGGTTTATGAGATACGGCCTGGTGACAGACGGACGGACGGACAGCGGAGTCTTAGTAATTGGTTCCCTACGGTACGGAACCCTAAAAAAGACATAAAATATACATATACACACTTATTACTTTATTTTATTGAAGAACTGACTCTGAAATAGATATTTTGGACCACAAGCTGGGCCATATAAGCTGGTCTAACAGTGGTAGCTGTTTTTAATCTGTGTGTTTTTTTTTGTAGCTAAGTTTTTACTGAAAAGGCATAGCTTGATATTTCGTCTTGCGTAGTTAGGTACTAAACAACCAAAGTGACTTTCCAAGAAACATTTATCAAAAGAAAAACACTCACGCCCCAAATATAAGGCTGTGATTACATAGGAGGATTAATCTAAAGAAATAGCCTACTCCCATTACGTCTGAAGTGTCACGAAAGTAAACCTTGGTTCAGTTACGTGCACCAGTAACACAATGTGCTGAATGACATCATGAATAGCCTTTATTAACGAGTTTACTTACCCTCATAATATGTAATTATAATCTGAGCTCGCTGACTGATTGACTAATTAGGAAAATGGTTAATTATTATACCGGGTTATTTTTTAAAGACCAGCCAAATCTAAGGATGTGGTACACACCATCAAACTGAACAACTTTCTCCATGGGACCAATATCGTATTCGCGTAAAATGTATCAACTGTCCCTTAGAAAACTTCAATACCTACTCGACCTAAACGTATGGGACGGTTGAATTTTTATTCGCTAATACGATGTGGGTCCCATGGACAAAATTGCTCAGTTTGATGGTCTGTACCACATCCTTAGATTTGGCTGGTCTTTGAAAAATAACCCGGTATTTTCTATAATACTTCTCTGATTTTGTGGGAGCAGTGACGGCTTAGTGACAGCGGCCCCGACGGTTCGGAGCTCGGACCCGAGCTGATAACGTAATCAGCCTTTCCTCCAACTCCTGGACATCAGGCCTATTCTATGTAAGAGGGAACGGGCCCTAGTCCACCACGCGAGCACGAGCGGATGTCACAAAATATCTTTGACTTTTTCGTTCTAGAAAAAATACATGAGGGAACAGGCAGGTTGTTCCCTCATGTATGTTTTACTAGCCTCTGCCCGCGAGTTAGATAGCGTGAAATTTGTTCAACCGACCCACCCCGTTGTATCGCATCGACTGTCCGCGCTATTACGGCGTTTTCACTTAGCGATCTTTCTGACTTTTTTCTTTTTACTCGCCTTCTAAGGGTCCTAGCGTGAGATTAAACAGCATATAACCTTCCTCGGGAATTGGGCTGTCAAATACAAAAAATATTTTTTCAAATCCGACTGGCGGTTCCAGAGATTAGCGCGTTCAAAAACAAACTAAACTTCAGCTTTATTATTAATATCCATAATACTTATCTGATTTTGTAGTGGCAGTGATCGCTCACTGACAATCTAATGCCCCTGATTTACGAGTCTTGGCTGATTTAAAAATAATCAGCCTATGTTCCCACTGCTGCGAATCAGGCTTTCTGTGAGAGACAATCTTCCACGTGAGCCCAGAGTATGTTGGTGGTCTTTGATTTTCGGTTCTAGGACCTGTTTGTTCTCTCATGATGTGTTTTTTATTTAACAGCAGTGGTGGTGAGACAAATTAGCTCTAGGAAGTGTCGTTAAAGTTCGAACGCCACGGCTTACTTACGAGTTGCAAGTAAAGTCCGAACGCCACGGCTTACTTACGAGTTGCAAGTAAAGTCCGAACGCCACGGCGTACTTACGAGTCGCAAATAAAGTTCGAACGCTGCGGCCTACTTACGAGTCGCAAGTAAAGTTCGAACGCTACGGCCTACTTACGAGTCGCAAGTAAAGTTCGAACGCCACGGCCTACTTACGAGACGCAAGTAAAGTTCGAACGCCACGGCTTACTTACGAGTTGCAAGTAAAGTCCGAACGCCACGGTCTACTTACGACTCTCAAATAAAGTTCGAACGTTACGGCCTACTTACGAGTCGCAAGTAAAGTTCGAACGCCACGGCTTACTTATGAGTTGCAAGTAAAGTTCGAACGCCACGGTCTACTTACGACTCTCAAATAAAGTTCGAACGCTACGGCTTACTTACGAGTCGCAAGTAAAGGCGATTGTCAATAATCCACCATTGCTCTACCACACTGGAACCTTTCGACCTTCAGCACTTTTACTAAAATACAAGTCGTGTGGCCGATGGGATTTCTCGTAGACAAAAATGACAAAATTCCATGCAAACTTTCATTCCACTTTCCCCTGTTAAACTTTTTAGGGAATGTTTTTTTTTAATCCTGCAGTGCTTGCCTTCGTTACAAAAGGAACTCTTGTGCAGAGTTGTGCAAAATGTCATGCTTCTAGGCCCAGTGGTTTTAAAACATGAAATCTTGCACTGGCACTGGCTGTGCGTTATATGTCAGTGAATGAGTCTGCTGGGGTTTTTCTTGCGCCGCTTATTCTTCCACCGCTTATTCTTCCACAGGACTTGGAACAGGACACAGGTCTAGGAAGTGGTGAACGGCGGGCGTTTTGGGGGACTGTCTTAGTTACGTTCAAAAAGTGCTGGTTCTCAGCCCAGTGGGAATAAATGACTTTTGATTTTGAATGAATTAATTAAAGATTTTTATTAAATAGAAAATATTTTAAATGATTTTTATTCTAATTTTCAGTTGGAATTCCGTGGCGCCTTAGTGCAGCAGCTCCGTGATGTCACCAAGAAGTTGGGACTGTGCATCGCAACCTTACACTCGGCGGTGGCTCAGTTAGACTTGTTTATGGATGCGCATAGACTGAGGGCGGATCGACTGACACACGTCGCTCTGGCTTGCTTGAGTTTAGCAGGTACGTTACGAGGGCGGGTCAATAAGTCCGTGACTTTTTGAATTTCTGACCTCTTTACTGAAAAAGCAACACTACTCCTGTCAACAGGCATCTGTCAGTTGACTCCTATCAAAATTTGAACTTACTGCGTCAGTTAGTTTGTGTTTGACAGCTATCTTTATCAGACTACCCAGTAATTTGAGGAAAAAATGGAAAAAAGTGAATTTCGTGTGCTTATTAAGCATTATTTTTTGCGAAAAAAAACATTACCGAGACCAAGGCTAAGCTTGATAAATATTATGGGGACTCTGCACCATCGATTTCAATGGTAAAAAAGTGGTTTACTGAATTTCGTTGTGGCCGTACAAGCACTGAAGATGCCGAACGTCCTGGACGCCCAGTTGAGGTCTCTATACCCGAAACAATCGAAAAAATTCACGATATGGTGTTGGCCGACCGAAGATTGAAAGTGCAAGAGATTGTGGAAGCCGTAGGGATCTCGCATGGCTCAGTCGTTTCAATTTTGAATGATCACTTGGGCATGAGAAAGCTTTCCGCAAGATGGGTGCCGCGTTTGCTCACAGTCGACCACAAACGCAATCGTGTAACAACTTCACAGGAAGGTTTGGCGTTGTTTAATCGCAATATGGAGGAGTTTTTGCGCCGTTTTGTAACCGTGGACGAAACATGGATCCATCACAACACACCAGAGACCAAACAACAGTCAAAACAGTGGGTTTCTAAGGGTGAATCGGCGCCAAAGAAGGCCAAGGTGGGTTTGTCAGCCAATAAAGTTATGGCGACTGTTTTTTGGGATGCACGTGGGATAATCCACATTGACTACCTTCAAAAGGGAAGAACAATCAATGGGGAATATTATGCCAACTTATTGGACCGCTTCAATGACGATTTGAAAAAAAACCGACCTCATTTGGCCAAGAAAAAAGTTCTTTTCCACCAAGACAATGCAAGGGTGCACACATGTGCAGTTGCCATGGCAAAAATCCATGAATTGGGCTATGAATTGCTCCCTCATCCACCCTATTCTCCAGATTTGGCTCCGAGTGACTACTTCTTGTTCCCAAACCTGAAGAAATGGCTTGGTGGAAAAAGATTTGACTCCAATGATGAAGTCATCTCGCAAACAAAGGCCTATTTTGAGGACCTCGACAAATCATATTTTTTGGAAGGGATAAAAAAATTGGAGAAGCGTTGGACAAAGTGTATAGAGCTCAAGGGAGACTACGTTGAAAAATAAAATTATTTATTTATCAAAAAATCTGTGTTTTATTCCAAAAGTCACGGACTTATTGACCCGCCCTCGTACTACTGTCTATAGAATATCTAATTCTCGAAGAATATTCTGTCTCACTTATAATTTAACCCGACAAATGTCATATGAACCAGCGATTGTTCATAAGAAAAATACACTCGAATCGACTATACGGGATCTAATTGAAAACTTGCGACAAATCGAAAAAGGAGGTGCTGTTTACATAATCATAATAAATTGTCATTTCTCAAATCTAAATTCTTGAAAAAAATCGTGTAATTATCGTCTTAGACACTGCAAACTAAGTTATTGCCTTCAAGTAGACACGAATTATTGTCGTTTCGGTATCTTTTTTTTTTTTTTTTTCAAAATTATCAAAATATATAAAAAAATGAAAGCATCAATATATAGGGTGACTGGTAATTAGTGACCGATACTAATGGACGTAGTTACACAAAAAGGATCCAGTCCACACAAAGTCACTTTAGAGATATTAACGTTTGAAGTTTGGAAGATATTTCTTTATTTGTATTAATTTTAAAATTAATTGAAAGTAATGAAATAATTGTTATTACGCAAAAATAATCCAGACTCCTTGATTCGTTTTACTTAATTGGTTGGTAATATTAGCTATGAATCAGGAAGGTTGGATTGTCCAAGGTGATTTTATTTTAACGTGCCATTCATGGGGGTTGGTTCTGAGGTTGATAAAAACTGATAGATAGTTGTTTTTACTTGGGTCTTTTTTACTGGCCGATAGTACTGATATTTAGCATCAGTTTGGTGCACTTAACTCATTTTTGACCATGTTGTGGATTGGATCCTTTTCGTTTAACTACGTCCACTTAAACTCATGACAACAAACAACTTTTACTATGGGACCAAACCTGAAATCGCGAAAAAAAAAATCAGCTGCTCCCTACATTTATGTTCGTTCGTATCGGTCACTAATTATCAGTCACCCTATATACCCGATAAGCAATCTATTCATCGCTGAGTTCAAACCAGGAAGCAAAAACTTAACGTGGGATAACGTGTTTAACTAGCGGTATTTACCTAATTTTTACTTGACCGGCCCGTGTGGCTGTTATTACTTAGCCACAAGCCCCTCTCTATTAATTGCTTATAAATTAATTAATATCTTTCAAATGCTAACACTTTTAAAATTGTCCACAGCAAAAAGCGAAGAAAAATTCAGTCGGGCGCCCACTCTAAAGATTTTATCTAAAATCAGTGGGGTCCAATTATGTGGTAAAACATTCAGGCAATTAGAATGGATGGTGGGCCAACATGTGCGTTGGAGGTTGTTGGCGCCAACCCCCGTGACGTATGCGGCATTGTTGGCCCAATATGTGGTGACCGACAGCGACTTGACGACGCGGCATCCGAAGTTTGTGAGGCGATTCAGGAGGGATGGGGCTAAACTACTGGAGGCTTACTTGGACTTAACTTTGTCTGGTAGGTTTTAATTTATTTTATTTTAAATTAAGTACCTATAAATATATTTTTTTTCCTGACTTTTTATAAATTCTAATCTTAGCTGGTCTAGTATTCATTAAATCCTTAGAACTTCGTAGTCTTCAGAACGTTTTTTGTAGTTACAACTGTAAATCATCATGGCGACCGCCATTTTGCGGGCTGTATACAAGCAAAAAAAAATCAGCTGTTTTGTGGTCTGTGTTTGGTGGTCCCATAGTAAAAGTTGTTCATAATGATGAGTGCAATGACCCCTTAAGAGGTGGTGCGTTATTTAAGTTACACCTTGTATACGACGTCGCTTTCTTAGGAAACTTCTTATTAGCGTGTGGATGGCAAAAATAGCACGAAAAATAATAATAGCTTTTTAAATTTATTTGGCTTAAAATTCAGCAGCTCGAAGCTTTACTGACTCTCAAATTACTAGACGTGTACCGAAAGTGAACTCTTCCTTTGGTATAATTGAACTTAAATCAAGAAAAGCATAATTATTGTAACAATAAAAAACTTAAACGAGAGCTTCTATTGGATAAAGAACGTGTACGTAACTAATTGTTTATTTACCACTGAAAGCAATAAAAATATATAAATAAAAAGCAATGATCGACCTGGCCGATTAATCGGTCTTTTTGCAACCGACTAATCGGCCAGTCATGGTCGGCCCATCTCTACAAATTACCATCGTGTACAATATGTAACATAAATTAACGCAAGACCTCACACACCCCCATTAGAGTATTGAGTTAAAAGCATAATACAATGTTTAAAGCTAAGGAGCCATTCAAGTATTACGTATGCAGATTTTTTGCAATTATTAACCCGTAGAAAATCCGAAAAAGTGAACAAATAAATACTTACTGATGACGTAATCACCTTCCGGACCCCCCATCCCCC